>CM021105.1:337909081-338227984 GCA_007115665.2 Sequoiadendron giganteum | reverse complement strand
AAAAAATATTTATCTTGGGAGGTAAACATGAAAATTATATATATATATATAGTAAGAGAATATTTGAATGCAACTTGAGCTATTTATTTGCATTCATAAAGTTGGGTGTATGATTTTATTATTAAAGTTCTTAGATATATAGATGATTATGTGTAGGCAACTAATGAATTAGGTTGTTACACATATGTATGTACAACCATACACATATATACATGAAACAAAATTTCCTATCAAATACCTTTAAGTTAGATATTAGACACAACATTAAGTTAAATGAGCAATTATGAAGTGGAAGAAATAATAGCAAATAGGTTATAAATCCCTCAACAAGAAATATTTTTTTGGGTTGTTGAATATATATTTATATATATATATATATATATATTCTTTTTGCAATTACTTTAGTCTATAACAATTTACATATCTATTTAACCACTTTACAAAATATCATAGAATAAGACGAGTTTATTGGCCATACATACCCATGCCCCACAAAAAATCTTCTTTCATTCTATCCTCCTCTAATAACAAGAGGGTTTACAATACTTTGTTTTAGATTCCATCGTAATGATGAACATCAATACAAATAAAATATATACATATATATCTTTCCCTGAAATAACTTCATTAACATCTTCAAGAGAAAGGTAGAGGAACTCTATGGGTAGCATGCCAATGAGAGAGTTAAAGCTCTCTACCCATCCTTTTTGGCATCACCAAACCATTCATGGCTCTAGCCAACCCTCGAGTAGGGAGAAAAAACCAAAACCCATCACTCAACATAATAGTCCAAACACCTACAACAAGAGAAAAAGCAAGTTCACATAAAACCCCATAAAAATTAATTTGCAAATCCACTAATTAATTATTCACCCATAACTCTCCCAAGATTTAAACTACCATTTCACAAAAGAAAAATAAAAAAAAATTATAGCTATTTCCAACAAGTTTTTAACAAAGTAAATAATTACAACCAACCATTTCAACAAGCAAAGGAAAGCACAATCATCTATTTATGGCACAAGTATGGTCCAAGAACTTAGCTCTCCATATTGCTCATTCCTTTTGTTGTTTTCTTCATCTTCCTCTTCCTTCCAAACCCTCTTCGCAATCTCTCCTCTTTCTCAACCAAAAGAAAAGTGAAAAAGGTTTCAATTCCCCCTCCTCTTATTACCAACAATGAAAAAGATAAAAATATAAGCTAAAACAAACCCTAAAATCCAATCTCATCACATTCATAAAAGGGGTCAAAATTCATTTATTTGATAATTTATGGTCTCCAAAAAGTGTCAAACCCTAAGGTGTATACTTTAGACCTTTAGAAACACTAAAATAAAGCAAGGTTTAATAATCTAAGACACTTTTAACCCACTTGAAACATACCCTCCAATTTAACAAAGGATTAAATGAACTCTTATTTATAACACATGGTTTTCTCAAAAGGGTGATCCCACAATAGTGGGTTACACTTTTTGGCCAAACTTCACATTGAAATGAACATTTTGAACTAAATCTTCACTTTTAGACATGTATAGTTGATAAACCGTGAGGAATTTTAAGATGATGCAAACTAGTGATTTGTGACATTTTGTCTGCAGATTCTAAATATGTATATTTTTAAAAATTTTGGAATCAAATTGTATTTCTTTTCCCATCTCTTTCAATAACTAGTTTTTAATAGTAAACACCACTTTTAAAGAGCGATGTTTATTGCACGTAGCACATAAAATTTTTTGTATGAAAGATAATTTTTTTTTTTTTTTTGAATTTAGATTTGTAACTGCGATATCTAGCTCCTTCATTCGGTTTCATAGTTTTTATTGAATATATATTTTTTAATTAAGTTTTGAAGTCAAACCAATTACAATTTAGACATAGGTTTACTGTGTAGCACAACATTTTTTGTATGTATATTTTTTGTAAACATCAATACCAAGAGCATGGATATTTTTAAGATTTTTTTGGTAATCTACTATTTTTCCACATGTGCAAAAAATAGAGCTTGATTTTCAATGAAAGAACTATGTTTAATTAAATTATATATATATATATATATATATATATATATATAACCAAAATATATTAAAACTATAATTTATGGAGATCTCATTCAAGGACTATAATCCTCCAACTGGGTGTGTCAAGTTGATTCCATTTTGATCCTCAACTTGAGCCTCGAAACACAAAAATCTGCTTAAAATTGCAAATGAAGGGGGGTAAGGGGAAAAAATGAGGGTTCTAATAAACCCCCCCTATATGACACATTTTTGTGTTTATTAGAAGGGGGGTTTGTTCAAAGGGGGAGTTCACTCAAAGGGGTTGATGTCATGCATGTTCTAACAAACCCCCTCCGTTCGAAGTTATTTTAAAGTTTTTTGATGGGTGTTTCTAATTTTCCTTCGTACAAAAAATTGTAAACCACTATTGTGGGTTCACCCCAAAGGAAAAAATCAAATAGCTAAAATAAAAATAGTCCCCAAAATCTTAAAAGACAAATTAAAAATGTAAAAATTATCACTTTAATTCTTTCATTAAAATATCAAATAAAATAAACAACTTCAACAAGTGAGGCGAAGGCTACGTTTATAAGCATAAAATACGTTGTGGACAAGGGTTACACCAAAATATGGGTTGAAGGTGATTCTTTAAATATAATCAATTATCTACGTGGCACTCATAAGACTAGTTGGAATGTGGATCAATTAATCAAAGATACTATAATCATGCCAAGTTCTTGTGAAGAGACCCATGTATCTCACATTTTCTGAGAAGGAAACTCATTGGAAGATTTTTTTGCCAATGAGGTTGTCAAATTGAATGAGTTTCATGCATGAGAGGAGAGATCTATCCTTCCTAAGAAATCTAGGAGCTTAATGAAAAATAATGGTGTGAGGTGAGTTGATTTGGTGGCAGCATTTAATCCTTAGTACCATTTCCCGACTCACACTCTTTGTGGGTTTTGTTTGGATTGCTAGCATTCAGTTGAGCAATTATCGCAAGGGATTTCTTTTCCTAGTGTCTGAAGAGATGGATGGAAATAGAAGTAGAATTGTGCCACACTCTTGTACGGGACTGAGGAAGAAAAATAAGCTATGGAAGATTCTTCACCATGGGAATTTCATGTCGTTTCTAGAAAGATTGCATGGGCATGACCCAAATGCCTTGACATAATTTGTTTCTTGTTGGGATAATCATAAGGTTCAAATAAAGGGTCTGGAAGTGGATGTAAATTAGGAGATGATTGATAGTGTGATTGGGATGTCGATGGGTGGACATAAGTTTTAAAAGGACAAGAAGAGCAATGAGGAAGCAATGGCCCAATTCTTCAAAGATGACGAGCGAAAGAATTTGATTAAGATGGAAAGTTGGGGCTATGAGCGCAAGTCCCTCAAGAAGATATGGGTAGAGGTTGCGAAGGTGATTATGTGTTATGTGACATTGGAAGGTAGGTTTACTGCTATACTAGGTTACCACTCTTTTAAATCACTTCAGGCATGGGTTGTTTATCTCCTTTCCATTTTTTCAGTTGTCTTCCATGGAGATTTATGTTTATGCACATTTAAAAAATAGGAGGGCTCTTGGTCCTCCATGAGGATCTCATTCTTTTAATCATGGAGCATTTTAGAACTCTTCTCCCTACCCCTGCTATTAAGGGTAAGGAGAAGATTCCAAGTGAAGTTTCTAGTTTGTTTGATTTGGATACCAACATTGCCGAAGAAGAGGATGATGATGGCTCTTTGTCCCCTGAAGCTACCTCCTCAAAAAAGAGGAAGAAGGGTAGCCTTAAAAGCAATCAATTTTCTAAGCGCCTTGTTTTTTCTGATAGTGAGGATACAGAGGTGGGCTCAGATGAGTCCTCTCCCAAGAAGGTGGATTTGGTTGTTGGCTAGGGAGAAGTCAAAGGTGGAGGTAATGAGGAGGGTTTACAAGAGAATGTGTTGGTTACGAAGGCAAAGGATAAGCCGAGGATGGCATCCAAACACATTGCAAAATTGAAGAACCAGGCATCAAAAGTTTCAACAAAGGATAGCAAGGTGATTTGTGAGGAAAAGGCTTCTGGTGAAAAGGTGGTGGAAATTGATGACTCGTTGACTCATAACATGCCCAAATGAGGACCTACAGGAAGAAAATAAGGGTCAAGATGAGGACGATGCTGAGAAGAAGAGTGCTAAGTTGGAGCCTCTAAAGGTAAATCCCCTTTCTGTGGACTTTTCTTATCTAAATGACGAGTCTACCTCAATGTTTGAGCTGCTGGACATGGCTAGAGTTGGGGCCATTGGAACTTTTAAATTAGCTAAGTGGACTCTTCAGGAGTTTAATATAGTCAACATTAAAATAAGGGGTTTGAAGGAGAACTTGAAGAATGTTCTTAAAAGCTCAGTGTCGAATATTCTGATTAACAAAATTGTGGACTTTGAGGGTTCCTTCCACGATTTCAACTATCTTTGTGAAGAACGTTTGGTTGGGTTAGAAGCCAAGGTTGTGGGCACTAATGCAGACATAAAGAAGCTTCTCCATGTGTGCCATATTTTTGTTAAGAATAGTATAGACTCCTTGGAAGTCTTGTTCTGAAAGATTAGTGAGCTCGGGGAGGACCAATTGTACTTTTATGAATTAATGGAGAAAGAGCACTCGACCAAGGGCAAGGGAAAAAAGTGAAATATGATAGTAAAGGCCCTGCTAATTGGAGAAAGTCCTTTGAAGTTGAGAAGAAGGAGCTACTGGACATGATTTATTTTCTTAGGAGCCAGGAGGTTGAGGTGGCCAACACCTTAAGCAGTATGAAATAGTGCTCTGGTAGATATTTGTTTGTTGTTTGCTTTCTATTGGGTCTCAATTTTCTTTCTGTTGTTTTGTTGTTGTTGGGTGCTATTGACGATTTACTATTTTATCTCTTGCATAGCACTTTGTCTGTTTTATTTTTTTTATTTATGGTCTACTGCTAGTATCTTATTATACTATCTTCTAAGCAAAATTTTGTATCTTAAGTTGTAAAGGGTTTTAGGTCCCTTCAAAACCTATTTTTCCCATATAATCAAAACAAGTGAAGTGTTTTAATAGGGTTTTGATGTCTCTCCCTTCTCCCCATTGAAACTTATATCATGTACAACAATCACACCATTAGTAAATATATATCTAATATGCATATGGTTAAGCATCATCATAATTACACAACTTTCATTAATCATACTAAGATCACTTTCCTAATTCCATTGATAAAAATAAATTCACATAATCAATTTAAACTCATCAAATGAAATCATAACCATTGGTTTAACCTTCCCTAATATTATCTTTAGCAATTTTCTTATTATCAAGAAGGAATATATATATATTAAATATATAACCTACCATCTATACTTACTTGAAGTTGATCACTTGCTCAATTAGTGATACCTTGACTTGAATCCACACATGCTTGATTGCAATTTTATTTAGTTTTAATAAAAAATCTTAAGCCCTCCAATACCTAGTATAGGTGACGTCTTCATCAAAACATTCAACTCATTAGAACATTTGTTTAAACTAAGTTTAATACCACATCAGTCTTCATCTTTTACTCAACTAATTCTATTATATCTTTTTTCTTAAAAATAGTTCATTCAAAAAGAATCACCCACCATCATAAACTTGGTCAAACAATCAAAATTTTATATTTTCATACTAATAATTAAATAGCTTATATCAATCATTTATTCCAATTTTAAATAATCCATAGTCCTTAGCTTTACCCATAGCATTCATTAGCATCATCAAGATTCAAACATGTAAGAAAGTGAAAGAACTAATAATATCCAAAATAGTCAATCCATAAAAGTATTATGCAAAATTCTCTTAACAAAATAACCATGTGTGCTACATTAGTTCATAGAAAGAAGAATTAATTCACATGACTCCACTACGGTTGATAACACCAACACATCCACAAAATTGCACCATGCATCTAATCTTGTTAATCCATAATGGAGCACACGTTAAGGAATAAAAAAATATTAATAGTCACACAGAGGTTAGCCTTACAAAGTCTAAAGATCATTAGGCACCAGGTGATCCCACAATACTGGTTTACAATTTTTGGGCAAACTCGACACTAAACTGATTTTTTTAAACTAAATCTTCACTTTCGGGCTCCTATAGCGGCTAAACCATGAGGAATTTGAAGATGATGCAAACTAGTGATTTTTGATGTTTTGTCTATAGATTCTAAATATATTTTTTTCAAAAATTTTGGAATTTGATTGCACTTCTTTTTCCATCTCCTTCGAAAACTATCTTTAAAAAAAAAAACATTTTTAAGGAGTGAAGCTCATCGTATACAACATAATTTTTTTTGTATGAAGGATAAAATTCTATTTTTTTTGAATTTAGATTTTTAACTATGATATCTAGCACTTTCATTTGGTTTCATAGTGTTTATTAAATATTTTTCCTTAATCAAGTGTCTAAGTCAAACCAAATACAATTGAAACATAGGTGGACTGTATACAACATAACTTTTTCTGTATGTATCAGAATTCATTTTTTTTAATGGATCAAGGACATCAATACCCAGCCTGAATGTATTTTTCAAAATTTTATTTTGATAATCTGCTATTTTTCCACATGTGCAAAACATAGAGCTTGATTTTCGGTGAAAAACCTATGTTTAATAAAACTAAAAAATAAAATACACAATAAAAGCAAACCATATTAAAATTATATTCGATGGATAGCTCATTCTAAGGACTACCATTATCTAGTTGGGTTTTTGAAGTTTTCTCCATTTTCATCCTCAAATTGAGCTTCGAAAGATAAATTTTTACAGAATTTTACTAATCTGTGGAGAGACAGGGGGAAATGGGGGGTTCGCTTGAACCCATGTTCGAATGAACCCCAAAATAATGTTCGATCGAACATGGGTTCAGTCAAACCCCTTTAAAATAATGCATGAATTTATGGTTAAGCAAGTTCGATCGAACCCCCGCCGTATACATACAAAAGTTAAATCACTTTTTCAGGGTTTCTTTGCATTTTTCCGAGCTCAGTCTATGTAAAAAGAAATTTCCAGGTGACCCTCATGCTTGTGGGCATGTCGGCTGAAAAAGACAATTTCCAGGTGAAAAAAGACTAAATTTTTGAGAAAGTTATAAATATTATTTCTTATTGTTGCATTTCTTATTATCTTTGAGGTGATTGTTGTAAGTTTTTGACAATTCTTTTGTCACATATTTTTTGCATTTTGGAGGAGAAATTGTTTTCAATCATTTTTAATTTGAAGAAGAAAATGGGACAAAAATAAAAAATAAAAAATAAGGCTCAACGAAATTTCTCAAAAGAAAAAGAAGAAAATAGGCGTAAACAAAACTTGGCAAATTATTATATAAGGAAACAAGGTACGTGTTTAATTCTTCTCTTTCTCGTCAAATATGGGTAAATTTATTTAATTACAATAGTGGGTTCATCAAATGTTTTATCTAGCAACAAGGAAAAATGCATCAAATAATTGATATATAATAAAATCAAAGGTTCCTCATTTCAAATTTATGAAAATGAAATCTCAAATACAAATCCTCAATGAGTTCTATAAAACTAAAATCTGCAAGTTATCACTAGATTTCATAGTACTACATTACTCTCAATTTCCTCTCTTTCTTCATAAATAATTATTTGTAGCATCAATGGTTCATGTTTATACATTATTACTTTCAAATTTTCCTCATTAGATCCATGATACTTTATCACAACTCTATATTCTTCTTCTATGCTACAACCTTCCTTTTTATCACCATCTATCCTTTCTTGCACATCCTTGATTTTTTTATTCTACATCATCACAATTTATTATTCCTTCATATTTAGATTATATTGAATGTATTTATATTGTTACATGAGCTGATGTGAATTCTTAGATTCAATTTCACTTAGCATCCCTTTTGTATTCTCTACTAGTGTCTCCTCCTTGAAATACACATTTTGATCCTAGGGCCTTCATCTTCCTTCCTCACTTGGAAACAACCAATATGTAGTGCCCCACCTTTTTTTGCATTCTATTAATAATATTCCATATATCTCCTACCTCCTAAAATAGGTTTCTAAAATTTTAGTACTCTATCTAATCTCCATATCAATTGCAAACATATTTGTGGTTCCTACTACTACTCTTTTATGAATCCTTATACTAAATGCTCTACTAGTTTTGATCTACAATATATTCTCTTTATTTGTAGCACCCAATTTTGTATCTATCTATGTTTATGTCCTTATTTATCCTTATATTTATTTCATCCAATTGTGCATCATCAATAATATCTATGGTAGAATCACCATCTTTCACCAGTATTTCCCCCTCTATCTTGGTATCTCCCTTTGTATCAATCTTAGGCAGCTTCCTCAATGAATATAGCCATCTAAATACATCATTTTTTTCTACATCTCTTTATTTTGCTATCTCCTTTTCATAATCTTATTCCATATTCATATTCAATGATATATGCACTATCTAGCCCTCCATGTATAAAATGTTAATTCTTCTTTTTGGGAGTCAGAGATTTCATTACATTCTACATGAACCAATTTGAGATTAAGCAAAATTTTAAAAGCACCAAAGAGTCCTTTTGAATCTCAAACACCTCAAAATTTATTTTTCCTTTAAACCCAAGAGGTTGACCTTTATATTCTACCATGTGCTAATGAAAATTTTGGATGCTCCCTCATCTAGTACTATATCATAGGGAGTATCATGTAAATTTGGTTTCCCAAGCTCCTCCCAATTTATTTTAAGATTAATTTTAACATCTACTCCCAAGTTTATTAATATATTTTTCATCCATAAAAATGAGTTCTATATGATTGTGCCCATTTAAAAATATTAAGATGTGAAAGAGATGCATTTTTTTGTAATTATCTTGTTCTAATTAATGTCTATTCTAACATGTTTTGTAATGCCCCGCCATGAGACCCTAAAGGAAGTTGCAACACAACGCGAAAGCGTACAATTTTTTTCTTAAAAGTGCATTATTATCAAAGAAGATGCACAATACTTCACAACAACCTCTAAGGTAACGTGACAAGATTACATCTATAACCAAAACATACACACAACATGCATAAAAGCATTTATTAAAATATTAACCATACATATAATTTCACATACTTATAAAGCATTAAAGATTCTAACACTAGAATAACATATAATAAGTTCCAGATTACATTAACTTAAAAGTAGATTACAATACTCATTCCCGGAATGAGGTAGATCAAACCTAACTATTACAATTACAAGATTCCTCCTCGAAAACAAATGAGGGGAATAATAATTACAAGAGCTAATCCGAAGTAACTAGAAAGCGTAAACTAAATAATGAAACCACTGTGAGCTCTCCACTGGAAAACCTAGCAACGCAATTCGCAAAACAAAGGGGGACCCAACGGTGTAGGGCGCACGTTCCTCCCAACCAAGTGGTACCCGAAGGCCCACCCCCCGTGCTAGGAGACAGTAACACAGATACAAGGACAATCTACTACCTCTAGACACAGGTTGACTCAACACTAAACAAAACCACCACAAGAACAACACTAACTCAAGAATACATTGCTATCAGAGTTTAACAATATGACTCACCAGTATCCTAAACATACTACTAACCTAGGAGAAAGCCACTCAAGATACATGAGTTACCCATTAGATCATTCCAGATCTTGGCCCCCATTGAGCTTCACCCTCCTACGGTTATCATGTGATTCATCACCACTCCAAACTAAGTAGGTACAAAATATCCAACAAATCCATTCAAAGAAGAACAAACCATTCCCCGTTCGTGGAGACCGGGTGACTCACTGAAAACGTCAATCCCTACTACCATTGAGAACTACTAATAAGCAAGACCATGAAATAACAACTCTCAAATTTAACATACCCCACTAGGAAGACATCTAACCTCGTCTAATACCTCTATTCGATTTTCTCCAAAAAACCATAAGAGAACTCAAGCATATCATAAAGGCACAATAGTATAATATCCATCGTATTTTTATTAAATACCAATTTCCTTATAGACAATAAAACAATTTATATACAATTGCATTCCCCAAATATCTCAATTTAACTCTAACAACTATAAGAGCAACATTCCATTTATAATTCCAATTCCTCAATTTTAAACTAATAAAATATCTATTTTCTCAAACGGATTACATCGTATAAATAAATTATAATTTTCTCTTTTTCAAAAACACACTATTTTAATTTCACCTAATACATGCATTTACATGCATCTAATCCAATGACCATTTAAATGAAAACAATTTCTTCATTACAAGAATTCTTTATTTTAGAATTAACTCAACTTGGACACGAACATGCATCTTTTAACAAAAGTAACTGATCTAATTATCTAATCTTCAGTTCCATGAAAATATTTATAACTAATGTATACGTATTTCCTCTATTCGAATAAATATGCATGCAACCTTTTCTTTTAAATTAAATCCAGAGAAAATATACATATAATTAATAAATTTCCATAACATTAATTGTCTCATCATTTAAAACTAAAACAATAATATAAATTTAACAAATATATATATATATATACAATATATATATACACATTATTTTTAACCATATACTTTATATTTAATAACAAAACAAATCCGATCCGAAATACAAAAACAAATATAATAAAGAACAAATTTAATAATGACGAATTTAATTAAAAAAATGGATTTAATAATCACGAATTAATATTCACGAATTTAATAATAATGAATTAACTCCATTACGAAAAGTATGAATGCAGGTTTATAAGGAATAAATATTATAAAGGAGGGGGTCGACTGGCTTACCACAACCACACCCCACAATAATGGGGGCAGATAGTGGTAAGTCCAGTGCACCCCATGTATGGGGTAGGCAGTGGAAATACCACCGTCCACCTCCCTTAGGGGGGTGCGGCAGTGGTATTTCACCCGCCTCCCCCAAACACAAACAAAAAGAAACAATTTTTAATAAACAAACTCCCACGAAAGTAAACCAAACTCTATGCATTTCCAAGTCATCGTACAACGATAAAATTGGATTTTTTTTAAAATAATCATTTCATAAATGAATAAATATATATTATATATATATATATATATATATATATATATATAAATAAGATAAATATATATTATATATATTTATTGAGTTTCAATAATAAATTAAATTGGGGAAAGGTTTTTGGAGAAAGCCATCTACAGGTAAATTTTAACTGGCAACCAATTTTTCTTCAGGGGAATTTTCACAATTACAATGACTATTTTCCCAAATTTAAGAAAGGGTTTCAATTTCAATCTTTTAAAAGAAAAGTTGCACAGACTTCTTCATAATAAAATTTAACAAACTTCTACAGACCAATTTAAACAAATCCTAGAAGATTACTAAAATCACTTCCCTCTAAATTTACACAAATGCTTTCAAAACTAAAATAAGTTCCTAAACCACAGATTGTTTTCCTCTAAATTTTTTTCACAGCAATTCAACAATAAAGAAGCCTTACAACAATTTAAAGCTTCTACAAACAAAACACAAAAAATTCTTGCACATGCAATCTTTCAATCTTAATTAAACCATTTTAAGCAAAGCTTCTACATAATTAAATTTTGTACAAACAATCTTTCTCAAACAATTAATAAATTAAATAAAACTTAAAAGAACCAATTTTCCTGAAGTTTGAAGAAGATGAAGATTGGAGCAGAGCCTCCCCTTCAGAGATCAATTTCCAAAGCTTTTCCCAAAATCACCACTTCCATGAAGATGTAAATATACAGAAGCCACCGAAATTCTTGAGAATCCCCTTTGTTTTTTTTTTATTATCAATTTTCAACCAAAACCTCTCTCCAAAAATAATATCTTCCTTTCCAAAAATCTCCCACGAAGAAACTTCTTTCCTCTCCCAATTATGGCAAAAATTCTCTACCCCAATAATTTCTCAACAAAGAGTAATTAATAAATTCTTCTCACACACATGTCAAATTAAAAATATCTTTTCAACAACCACAGATATTTTCTCAAAGTCTTTTTGCATTTATAAATAATTTCAAATCACAATTTAATTCCAAATTGAAATTAATTAACACTAATTTTAAAATTTAAAATTAAATTAATTTCCCCTTTTATTTTAATTTTCTCAACATCATACTTAATTAATTAATTTTAATTATTTAATAAATAAATTCAACCAATTGGATTAAATTTAATTAATTAAATTAAATAAAAACTTCTATCCACAATGTCTAATTTTAATTTAAATAAATATCATCATTATTTAAAGCAATAATTCTAAGTATTTTTTTCCATACTCAAGAGCCCTTCAAATCAAATAATATTAAAACAAGCACCCAAAGACACAACAAACTCGACTGATGACACACTATGGCTAGGGTGTAGACCTGACACAGGTAACCTAGCTATTATCTCCCAATCATCATACCGTTGGGTCGACACGCTCAAACTTGTGAAGCCAGGTGGAGTCGATGTCATGTACCTGCAAACTTGTATCCAAGGCATCAATAGCACATGTATATAAAATCATTGTAAAATACACCATGCAGAGGAAATCACAGAATCGCAGGGTGCTTGCAAGTGAGTGATGCAATCCTGTCCCCTTCACCAATACAGTATCACCAAACTAACACTTCCATCATTAATAAAATTCATAAGCAATAATTATGTCATAATAAACTAACATTATTTTTAATAAAAGCATGTCAAGTATAACATCAAGGAAGGTACATCTCATAACACACATACTCCATGTCGCTCTATAAGAAATGATAAAATAACAAAGCATCTTAATCTAACATAAGAGAAAAACAAAGGGGTGTTACATGTTCCAAGCCAAAAATTAAATTATTTGAGTGTTGAAATTTATATATATTTGTTGTTTTATAACTTGAAAATTATATTTTGTGGTATTAGTATAGGGATTGAAGGTTGAGACACAAATCCTAATGATCTCCCATAATGGGATAGCTTAGAAGAAAAATAAAATATTTATATACTAGATCAACTATCTACTTAGGTACAAAGAGGCTCATAGACTTACCACACTATCTAATAACATGCTTTTTTTTATGGAAATAATAATATTCTTATGTTATAACATGATTGAATTATATAACTTGATAGTAACAAGTCTAAAGCTTAGTCACTAGCATGCATAAATTTAATTGCATTAAAACATGAAAATATTTAATAGTGAGCTATCATGTTGTAACACACTCATATTTTTGATGAAAAATAGTCATGAGTAATGTGTGTTATTTTCTTCATGTAATAGGATAAAATTATTGTGCGTGCATTTTTGTTGATTTGGGGTAATTTTAATTTAATGAATCATTTATCTATAAGATGGAAGGGGCAAGTTTCTTTAATTTTTTCGCAATTTGAGCTCAAAATTAAATCACTTTTATTTTCATTTATGTTGAATCATTTTTTAATTATTAGAAACTTTGAATCTGTCGACACCTCCAAACACTCATCTCTAAGTCAATAAATTATGCACGATAAATTTTATGTTGAATGAAATGCATAAAATAACCCCCTCAATTTCCTCCTTCAATTCCAAGGCATTCTTGTGATTATCAAGTATAGATTTTAGGGTGTCTCAAAAATAACAAAATGGAAATTCAAACATTAGTAGAAATCTTTAAAAACATATGCATTGGAAAGATTTTGTAACATCATTTGAGTTTATAATATCTATAAAATATTCAATCAAAAAGAACATAAATACAGGTGGACAAATTTTAGATATATATAGTGAGCTTAGGAATAGTATCATAAATAAAACTACCATGTAAACATGTAAAAGTCAAGAAACTGTAGACACTCAAATTTGTCCTTGCAATCATCGCATTATCGTTCATATCTGTTTGCACTATCGTTCATGCCCGTTTGCATTATCGTTCATGTCCATTTGCATTATCATTCATGTTCGTTTGCATTATCATTTGCATTATCGTTCACGCCCATTTCCATAAAAAAGAATAATAGTTCATTATCATGTAATAAATCCTTTATCATAACCATCAAATATCATTTCATAATAAAATAATTATCATTAATCATTTTATTTGTATGAATCATTAAATTATTAAATAATTATCATCTCATTACCATTCATAGTGCATAATAAATCATAAACATTTCATGATCATTCATAATCAATCATTCATAAACTCTTTTAAATCATTAATCATGATATCATTTCGACAATCATTTTCATTGCATTTTCATAAATCATCATGTTTAAAAAACATTAAAATCAATGTTACATAAGTCATTTACATAATCCATATTCCATTAAATCCATAATAAAAAAATATTAAATCATTTTCATTCATATTTAGAAATGCATTTAGTCACTTCATTTAATCATTCACCATGCATTTGTTTTCCTTCATTTTAACTTACATGCATCTCATTTTACTACACAATGTGGGATTTTAAAATCTCCTTTTTGCAAATATTTTGTCCCACATTTGTTTCTCTTTATCTCTCCATCCTCAAAAACATCTATTTAAGGAGGTTTTCCTCTCATTTTTCCCACCACGCTCCACATTACACTACACACTACTCTTGCATATTTTTACTTCAGGACGTCTTGTCGAAGACTAAAAATTGGAACTACTAACTAATTTGGTGTAGGACAATTGATTGAAGACTTGATTTTGAAACCAATTGTCTTTTATCTTAGAACACATTTTGATTGGTGCTTTAAAACGAACATCTGCCTTCCATCATATAGATTTAATTAGGGGGTGAATGAACACTGTTTGTTATGCTTGAGATGGTAGGGAGTATGCTCTCACCTTGTGCAAACTTGGTGATCAGAAACCAGACCCATCATATTTGTATGTGTTTAATACCTTAGAGGGGCTTGCCTCACAAGAGGGAAGGACTCCAACCAGTTTTTCACTTGAGCCGATATATAAAAGGATGAGACTAAATTGTCAAGTCCTCATGGTATGTAGGCCTTATCCATGTAGTGCCATTCGAAAATGGGTACCTACCTTTTCTTTTAAAGGTATAAGAGCCCCTATTAGAGTTGTTAAAGCCTTAAGTGGCTTGTTGTACACTCACGAGGTGCCATGTCCCCGAGTATTCACTAGAACCCTCTTGTTTTAAAAAGCCAAAATCCCTTCTATTCATTGGTGCAACAACGGTCATTTCCAAGGCGTCCACATTCTCATAGTTCTTAGTAGAGGTGAAGAGTCTGTCATGGGATATTCATGAGGGATCAAAGATTGGTTGACCTAATAAGTGAGTGTCGTGTTGGGGTAGCCAGTGTGGTCAAGCTTCTAAGTCACCTGCTAAGAATAAGTGCAGCTAGGGAAACCCATGTGGAATCTAGTGAATATAGTCCTTGAAAACCTTAGGATTTGTGCTTGTATCATTGTTAAAATCAAAAAATTTGTCTACTATTTATTGTGTGTGTGTTTAAAAATAAACCTCAAACAAACATCACACCTAGTACTTGGCAACACCTTAAACCTTGCGAAATCCCAAAATATCAAACAAAAACAACATACAACATGAACAAGTATCACTTAGATTTCTTGGGGCCACCATCCTTTAGTTCTGATTTTTCAATCCTTGCATTCCACCTAGTCTTTCCATCCCATATAGTCCTTGCATATTCATAGCCCTTTCATCCTAGTCCTTACATATTCCTAGTCTTGCATACATAGATCACATCACATAGTCCTTGCATACATATATATCATTCCACCTAATTCTTGCATGTACAACCCCTTGCATATCAAGATCATCTCGCCTAACCTTTGCATGTTCCATGAATTTAGTCCTTTTCATATTCATCATTGATCAAATAGAACCCTTAGCTTGCACTTCCACTACTCTTCCTAGGTCTCAAAATCAACCCATTGGCTATCTATCACCCACATCACTTAAGGTTTATCATGGAATTGAGTTAGGGAACCACTACAACAAATCCCTGTGATTACTCTCTTTTTTGCTTCCACCCACTGTTTCAATGTATTTTTCTCCAATTTATTGAAAAAGTCGATACTATTTTTGGTGTTTATTGCGCCAACGAGAACAAGCTTGCACTAACTTTGGTGAAAAGTAGCACCGAATTTCATGCTATGTTTAACGTCGAGTTCAACACCAAATTTAACACCGAGCCTAGTGCCAATCGTAGAGCTGAGTTTTCATTGAGTTTAGCTCCCGAGTCTAGCATTGATAATTTAACGCCTAATTAGACATCTACTTTGGAGTGTACTTTAGCGTCGAGTGTAGCACCCTATTTTTTGGATGAATTCATAGTTGATTGGTCCTATGTGCATATCTTAGGGATTATAACCTATTAAATAAATAATATCGATAACACTAGAACATGTTGGTGGAAGGGAACACAATGTCCCACCAATGGAGCGATACATTATACAATAACAAAGTTCAACATGTGGTGAAAGTATATTGAGGGAACAAAAGGCTATTGGGCCAACATAAAGTTTGGTTTCCCTGATGCAATGATAAAACAATGAAGGAATCAAAGGAAGTGACACTTATCGGTGGAAGGCTAACAAGAGTCTCCCCGTTGACCCGATAAGACCATGAACCGTCAAGTACATGTTAAGGAATGATATCAGAGGAACTAGGGCACATCGGGGAGAGATTGTCTGGCATCTCGCCAATAGCCCGAAATGAAGGAGTTCATCGATGAAGAAGGTCATTATCGGTGAAAATGGAATCGTGGTCTCATCGATGCAACGATGATGATTATTTTCAACTGATGTGACATCTCATTTATATCATCGAGATATTCAAAATAAATGATTTTCCCGATGACAAGGTTGATAGCAAGTGGTGCATTTTTGAGCTAGAGCTGATTGAATTACACCTCAATTTGATCACATATTTTCATTAAGACTTGAAAAGGATTCGTTGGATGTGAGAGCAGAGTAAAGGAGGTTGGGAATTCACCATTACTACACAACTCAAAACTAGTGAAAGTGAATCCAAGTAAGTATAAAAAAACCAACGAAGAATTTGCTTCTATAAAGAATTATAAGAAAATTGAACAATGGAAGAAAGCTCATAAATACCAAAAATTAAGAAACAAAAAAAAGAGAAAAGACTTCTAAACCAAGACCTAATTGACCAATTCCCGAGGTCAGGGTTAGAACCTAAAAGGAGTGCACTAAAAAATCCTTCCATGGATAAGTTATGGGACAATCACGAAGGTTTAGGAGATGTGTGGACACCATGGTAGGGATATGACCTATTCATATACCATTATAAGAAAGAATATAGGTTTCAACCAGTCCGCAACCCGTGGAGATTGAACCTAGGAAGATTAGTGGTACCCAATGTGTTTGTTAATATAGAGTTGGTTAAAGCTCTAGCCAACAAATATGACCCTAAAAGAAGAGCTATTCAAGCACACGATGGGTTTGAAATTATCATTATCTCCAAAGATCTCATTTCTAATGTTTTTCAATTGGAATGCACTCTGAATTTACCATTTACAATCAAATACCTTCTAACAGAGTACCATCACATGGAAATGAGCTATAAAAGATCGAAGATACCACTCCACAAGCCCAGGGATGAAGGTAGCCAACTTAGAAGGTTTTTTAGTAATGATAACCCTCCATTTCATGAGGATTTATTTGAAGAATATTTTCAATATACATATTATTCAACTAGACAAGTGTTAGGAGTAGAGGTCCCACCCCTCATGTCAATTTCCCCAATAGTCCTAGCTGCAAACATACAAAGAAAAGATGCCAGAACATTTGACTATGCTAGTTATTTAGCCAATGCTCTGAACCAAGGGTTGGCAAGGATCAAAAGTAATAGTGATAGAATTCATGATTTCAATCATTACTCTTTGTTTATGCACTTGCTTCTACATGAAAGACATGTTAGAAGGTTTTGGGTAGAAGAATTAAGGATAAGAGATGTAGATGAAAGTGGGAATTATAAACCTATACAAATGTATACTTCCATATGGGATAGTAGATATGGTAGATCACACTATTTGTACTTTGAGGAATATTTTGTCAAGCCATTGTTGAAATTGTTGGGACATACATGTAATTATAACCTGTCCCTTGAAATATAGAAATTCTTGAGACCAAAGGAAAAGGACCCCAGGAAAAAGGTAAATCATAATTGGGGGGATTGGTATGCATTTCTTGATTGCACTATGATTAGAGTCTATGGGTTTGAAGGAGCCCCAAATCTATTGCCAAAAATAGTTCTAGACATAATAGCCTATTTGGAAATTGTGAGACAATTGGCTAAATCTGATGTAAAACATCTTAAGAGATACAATAAGCAATCTATCTTGCCTAGCACTTTGTGCTTTGGAGATTTTACAGTAGTCACCAGTGAAGGGTATGCAAAAATTGATACAAAATTGGCAAAATACAATTTACCGTTGGGTAATGAAAGAAAGAATTTTGATACAAAGGGTTTTATGCACAAGGCAAAATTTTCACTAGGAATATTAGGGTATGAACACCAATTCTTTGTTGATGATGTAATAAGAAATTATGATGAGGCCTCAACAAAAGACATGATGACTGCATATAACAAAGTTGTGCTTGCTGAGACCTAAAAGAAAGGAAATGTCCCATCCTATTCAGGGGAATTTAGTGAAGTACATGATCCTCTGGAAGGAATTGAGCAGCTCATCACTCATGTGGATAAGCTAATAAAATATGTACCCCTAGATGTCTTTGAAGCACCTGAAACAACTTATTCAGGAATGCAGGCTGAGGATATAGAGCCTCTTGATCACATACCCTCACGACCCACTCCATAAATGAACTTCTCTATAGATACAACCATGAGTGAAGAAGATGAAGATGAGAGTGATGAGGAGGATGATGAGGTCGAATAGATAAGTTCCTCTATAGTTACAAAATATAAGCCACCTCCAGAACAAAACATTGTCAAATTTGATGCATCAGATGAACTCTTTGATGACATCAGAGTCAAGGCCGTGCAAGAATTTATTTCTGACAATGATTTTATCAAGATTTATAAATTTAAATCATTTGTTTATGATCATAAAGGAATAATGATAAGACAAAGGATGAAGGATATCACTCCTAAGCAAGAGGCAAACGCCTTGGAAGAGTTGAGAAAAGAAATAGACAAAGAGTTAGAATCTATCACCTCCGAAAGGGGAAAACAATTACTTCAAGAGGTTGGGGTACTACTCTTACCAGGATGGGATATTAGGAAAAGAGGAGACCAAATAATGCATCTAACGGAAGAGGCAAGTGATAAAATGTACTCAGGATCAGGGTACAACCCAGATGAAGACACCCTACTAATTTGGGCATTTATATCCTCAAGATAAAAGGCTTGCTCTCATCAGTAATCCAAACCAAATGTTTGGACATATTTTGGTCCACAGGGTAGCGGACACTAACCCCATTGAAACAATTGAGCTAAACATAAATGTTGCAAAATTTAGTAAGGCACAAAT
The DNA here is from genome assembly GCA_007115665.2 of Sequoiadendron giganteum. Taxonomy (NCBI): domain Eukaryota; kingdom Viridiplantae; phylum Streptophyta; class Pinopsida; order Cupressales; family Cupressaceae; genus Sequoiadendron; species Sequoiadendron giganteum. Next base: position 338,208,491 of record CM021105.1, on the reverse strand, counting down.
TGAAAAACTGGTAAAAGAAAATGATAAATTAAGGAAGGAGGTGGCTAGTCACAAAGATAAAACATCTTCCTCTTCCAGATCAGAGTTATATTCCCCATGGTTAGAGAGTGAAAAAAGAATATTGGATGCATTAGTAGATGTAGCTTACTGGAAACACTGTCATCAGAATTCTCAAGAGAAATGCAAGGAGCTGGAAAAATGAATAAAAAACACTAAAATAGTGTTGTGTATGAGATAATCAAAGAAAGATTCAACAGGATGATGGATCCTGTTGATGAATACTGGAATTTTTTTAAAGACACACACTCATAATTCATGGAGAATGAAAGATTGCAAAGACAAATGATTGACAAAAGGGAGGAGCTCCAAAATGAGAAAGCCATGAAAGGTGAGACATTGCAGACATACAATAAGTTAGTGGAATCGCACAACAAGTACGATAATAGGCTCAAATAGGACCTTGAATATTTCGATTTGCATCTTGTATTCCATGATGCCTTGGAAATCCTAGGGAGAAAGATGATTGGAAGGATGAGCTCACCATGTATCTACATACTGCATTGCAAGAAATAAACGACAAAGAGATGGTGTTACAAAATACACATAAACAACTTGAAAATATGATGTATGTGGAATATGATATGAAGGGTGCAATTGCCAACATGGAAACTTATGCTGAGGAGGAATACACTCGTCATCTCTCCGCCATCAACTTGTTCATCAGCCAAACCAGAGATACAACAAATAAATAGGCACAACCATTGGAGCTTAAAGACCAGCCAACATCATAAGGAAGATACACTCTGTAGGTGGTGCATTATCATGGAGTAAGAGCCTTGAACAAATCTTAAGTGTTTACGAGCACCTGTTGGAAGATTAATAGATCAATGCATTAATGTGCTAAAGTGTTATGTTTTCATTTATGTTAATTAACTATTTGTCATCAAACATCATAACTATTTGTTATAATGCATATTATTTAAAAGGAAATATAATGGAGATGACTGATTATAATTCGTAATCCATTTTCAGTGTTCAATTGTTGTGTTAAATTTTCATGCTTATTTATTGCTTTGTTGTCTCCAAAGTGATCTTTTCAAGTTATTTAAGTCTGCAAGATTTATTAGGGCACATTTGTTGTTACTGTGTGGATGCTTTGATTGGTTTATGGTTAGGTGTGAATTAAAATCCTTTCAAATAATTTAGTTTAATTGGCTCCTATTAAGGATTAAAATTCCTTTTAAAGAAATTATTTTGACTGGTTTACATCAACTTAAGAATTACAATTCCTTTCATACTTCCACAATAACTTGAGGGGATAACACTGGGATTATTAAAGAAGAGCACTGTAATATCAATTTAAGCAATATAATGGAGAACATATTATTATCAGATATTCTCCATGACTGTGTCATCATTCTGTATTTTTTTTATGTTTTCCATACTTATTTCTTCCTGTATTTGAATTAATATCAGTTATTGAGCCTCAATATTGTGCTTATGTGAATGAATGTGTTGATAAAATAAAGCATTTATTGTGGATGTTGCTAGAGTTGCTATTTTTTTTGAAAATTTGAGATTATTTTTCCTTGTTACATGTTCAACATAAAAATGGAAACTATTTAAAAATAATAAAGTTAACAAAGTTGCTTATTTAAATAATTGTGAGTTACGTGCATTAATATTTTATTAACTTTTGTGTCTTCACGAACACATGTTGATACAAAATGAATGGAAGAAGCATCCAAGTATCCTAATTTTTTCTACCAACAATTCATACCAAAGATTGAACAATTTAAGGATATTGCAATAGGTAATTTTTATCAACACAAATAATATTACTAAAGTATTTCAAAGTTTAGGCCATAAGAATCATCCTTTTTTAAACATGGATTGCAAATAATTCTGAAAATTTAGAAGTCTTGGTAATTAACATTATTGTTTGTTACAATGTCATCCAGTGTATCATTGTCAATGTTCATATGTTCTTTCAAGTAATTAATATTATCATCATCCTCATCTTGATCTGAATCATCTTCATCATCATTGAAATTTGACCGTAGACCATCTATATTGTTACTAGATGTATTTAGATCATCATTTTCTATACCATCCATATTGTTGTCTTCCATAACATCATCTAACTATGGATTATTGTCTTCTTGTGCTTGAACATAACCACCTTCAACATCGAATTCTTCAATGTTCTCTAATCCCTCTCTCATTTTGTTGGCCATCATTGTTTTGCTCAGTATCCACTAATGCATCATCAAATAAATGCCTTAATCTTGGATCCTAATGTATGACAAACATCCATTTCGGGTCCAAAATATCTTCGTAGAAAAATACCTGCACATGAACGCAAAACATATATTAGACGTATGTTATAAAATTTTTACTAATTATTAAACACTTGTATATATTCGCAATAAACTATGAATTAATAGATAAATGATCACTATCGCTTCTTGTTTGAGTTAAAGAAATACCTGCTCACAATGAATTGGTAGAACATAAGGCTCCCTATCCTCCAGTAGGAAGCATGAGGAATCTATAGAAAACAATCCACTATGGGTATCATGTCTTCGTGTCCTCTCAAATGCTTCATACCATCTACACTAAAAAATACAGCATTTAAAAGAGCGGTAATCTAACTCAATAATTTCTTTTATTTTCCCAACATATTGTAGATTCCCTTCAATTATATTATTATCTTTTGAGCTTGATCGACTAGATTGCTTAAGTCAACCGTGATGCCACAATCGAAAGATCGTCTCTTTACATCTACACTTTCTACATGATAATGTCAACCATATGCCCGCATTGCTGGATATTTCCTCGCCTATGAAAGACCATCTATTTAAGTGAAAACAAATATAATGATGAATATTAAAATAGTTAATAGTGTCAAAACTATAAGGAAACAATATTTGTAAAATTCCAACTGCACCTTTCTTTCACATCCTCTAGACATGTTGATTTCATCTTCTATTATATCTGAATCTATACCTGCATCTTCTATTTGATTTTGAATTTGTTTAGTAACCCATTCTAGTGTGAAATATTTGCCCCATTCCCCAAGAAGATTAGTGGGAAGTGGATTATTCCTTGGGTTCAATCTCTTAAACTGTCTCCTTGCTTCTAACACTTCTCTCTTTTTATCATACAGATCAATCCATTTGTTCATAAAGTCCATGTGGTACAAAATGAACTTGTCGAGTATAATACTTTCATCTACACCTATTACATGTCAACATTTTTATTTCAGATTCCAAATTTCATGCTGTTAATTTGACAAATATATTACAGAGTAAATTAATAATTGCAAGAAAAACAACCACACTGATCGTGAATTTACTTACTAATTTGTACTTCAACACCATTAGATTGTTGTTTTTCTCCATCAATAATATTTGATGCTCGTTCTTCATCCCAGATGTGTGGCCCATCTTCAAAATACTTACCAAGGAATTCACACAGGAAGAAAAATGCTTCATTCAATACATACCCTTCAACCATGCAACCCTCTGGATGTGCCTTTTGTCAGACATATCTTTTAAGAATTTTCATATACCTCTCAAAGAAAAACATCCACCTCGTTGATATGACACCCGCCAATTCAATGTCATCGACTAGGTGTATAAGTAAATGGAATTGTAGGGAGCTCCTTCTCAAATACAAATACAATTTATGCAATTTCCTTCTTCCACTTTGGCACTTCAGATTCGTGGATCTCCTTGGAGGTCACCCACCTAATATAAGAATAGTAAATTAGTATGAACCTTTAGTCAAAAATTAAAATGCAATATAATATCTCTATGTCTCTCACACATCAACATTTCATATAACCACATACCTTGTAAATGCTGACAATCAACTTATGACATTCCTTAAGTCAACTGTAAGACATGAATCCCCCCTAATTGCAAATGGCATGATATGCTATGAAACACATTTATAAAAAGGTCATTAGTAATTTTTTCTCACACAACAAAATATCAAAATATATTTAGTACTTAATCAATGTTACCAGTAAATGTTAAATGATGATATATAATACCCTCATAAAATTATGAAAATCATGTGTTTTAAATCATATGATATGTCCATCAACTGTAAAAGCTTTAGCCAATGATGACCCATAACTACTAGGTGTCCTTATTGAACATATGACATTTTCTAGTTGGTTTAGCTCTTTTTTTTTCAAAATCCACGGAGCTTCTGCATATGTTTCATTTTTCCTATTTGGCCACAAATTTTTTCTATCAATTTTGGTACACAAAAGAGCAATATCTCTCCTCGAAGACAAGGTGTCCTTCTCTTTGCCTGATATATGTTGAAATATAGAATTTGGGACATTTTTGAAGATGTGCATAGGATTTAATAGGTGAGATGTTAATAGATCCTTCCAGTAAGGGAGCTCATAAAATATGGATTTCCTTTTCATTCCTTCTGGCATATTGACTAGAACTTGTTTTGGTTCTTGAATTGAATCACCCCAATCAAAAAAATCCTCCCAAGCTTTCAATTCAGCATTGATGAGGGTGCAACCCGAGACACAGAAAACTGAGATCCTTATTATTTTCAAAAATGAAAATCTTACATGCAGAGGATCTCAAATCCTCGAGTTCTGCAATACATGCAAATTACAAAAAGAAACTATGAAAATTCCCCTATTCGCAGCATGCAATCTTCTTTTCCCAAAAACTACCCACAAAAATCCGAAACTACCCCATAAATAGCCCCATTTCCTCTGTTTGGAGCCAAAAACAACATTCTAATTATGCACAAACTTCTGGAAGCCCTAACTCAAGATCTAACTGTCGGATTTTCAATGATAATACTTTTTCGGAAAGGTCTTGCGAAATTTAAGTGCCAAAAAATGGGGCCTAAAGGCTAACCACTTTTGTTTTCTGCCAATTTTCGGGCCCATCCAGAGCCTTTAAGTCCCTCAAAATTAGCTCCGAAGATTTTGTAGGGCAAAAAGTAGAAACTAAAACTTGAATAACTTTTGAACGGGGAATGATCTTCGCCTAATTCTTGTACCAAAGTGTTTATTATTCTGTCTTGAAGCTTCCCTTAAATTTTTGTCTCTTCACGCCTTCAAAATCATACCTGCTAAAAATAGCAGTCGAGCAGAAAAAGCAGAAAAGTAGTTCTAAAAGTTGGGAATTTTTCTTCGATGAAAAGGGTATCCAGAAATGCAAAAACATCTGCAAAAATCTAAATGAAAGTAAATATATTTTTGGGTGATGTAGGATTGCCCTTACACCACTGGATGCTCCTACATCAAACACCCAGGGTAATTTGAAAAGTGACCCCGTCATTTCTCAAGTGGTCGAGAAAAACCCAAACGGTCAACCTCTGCCTTAGACAACCAGGATGAATCTTCCACAGGCCTTCCTCTCCACTTCACCAAATATTCTTCATACTGCCTATTTCTGGTACTCCTTCCCACACGGCTATCCAAGATTTCTTTGATCTCCTTTTCTGAAGTAGGTGCTGGAATACCACACTATTCCATTGCTGGTACTTCCTCTGCGCCACTCTCATGATATTCTGTCAAATCTACAATGTTGAACACAGAGGAAATGTTGAATCCATCCAGAAACTCTACCTCATATGTGTTCCCTGAATCATGCCTCTTCAAAATTTTACAAGGACCGAACTTCTTCATCTTCAGTTTGTTATAGGTTCCTACTGGAAACCTTTCTTTCTTCAAGTGGACCATCACTTCATCACCAATCTGAAACTCCTTATACCTCCTCTTTTGATCTGCCTTAGCCTTATACTGCATATTCATCTTGTTAATGTGTTCTTTTACCTTCTCATGCATATTCTTGATGTGTTCTGCAAAGTCTTCAGCTTCAGCACTTGTCTTCTTCTCTTGGTCCATCTTTCTCAATTCTAGAGCAGTCCTAGGACTACTTCCATACACAATCTGGAATGGTGATCTACCAGTGCTTCTATTGACAAAATTGTTGTAAGCGAATTCTGCCTGGGGTAAGATCAAGTCCCATCCCTTTGGTTTATCTCCTACCAAGCATCTCAGTAGGTTACCCAGACTTCTGTTCACAACCTCAGTTTGCCCATCAGTCTGCGGATGGTGTGCAGAACTAAACTTCAACTTTGTTTTCAACTTCTTCCATAAGGTCCTCCAAAAGTATCCAACAAATTTGGTGTCACAATCTGAGACTATACTCTTTGGCAGACCATGTAACCTCACCACCTCTCTGAAGAACAAGTCAACAATGTGTATTGCATCATGGGTCTTCTGGCATGGGATGAAATGTGCCATCTTTGAAAACCTGTCAACTACTACAAATACTGAATCATTCCCTCTTTGTGTCCCTGGCAAACCAAGAACAAAGTCCATACTTACATCCTCCCACGACCTCTCCAGTACAGGTAAGGGCTGATACAACCCGATATTCTGACTCACTCCTTTAGCCATTTGACATACCCTGCAACTCTGCACAAACTTCTTCACATCTTGTGACAACTGAGGCAAATAATAATGCTCACTGATAATGGAAATGGTCTTATCTCGACCAAAATGTCTTACCATTCCTCCACTGTGTTTCTCTTTTATCAGATTCTCCCTCATGGAACTCCTCGGAATACATAATTGACTTCCCTTAAACAACATGCCTTCTTGAATTAGGAAATCCAGCCACTTTGTCCTATCAACTGTCACAGGTTCCTTGCAAGCTTTCCAAGCCTCTGCAAAATCAGGATCATTCAGGTACAATGTCTTGAGTTCACTAAACCCAACCACCTCAATCTGCATTTCTATCAACAATGTATGCCTCCTACTTAAGGCATCTGCAACCCTATTTGACTTCCCACTCCTATGTTTTAAAACAAATGTATAACTCTGCAAAAATTCTACCCATTTCATATGCCTCTGATTTAATTTTCCCTGACTACTCAGGTACTGCAATGCTTGATGATCAGTATACATAACAAATTCCTTCGGCAACAAATAATGCCTCCATTTCTTTAATGCTTGAACTATTGCATAAAATTCTTGGTCATATACAGAGTACTTTCTCTTTGCATCATTTAACTTTTCACTGAAATAGGCAATGGGCTTACCTTCTTGGCTTAACACTGCTCCAATGGCACAACCACTGGCATCACAATCCACTTGAAACACCTTATTGAAATCTGGGAGAGCCAAAACAGGTTGTTCTGTCACCTTCTGCTTCAATAGATCAAAACTCCTTGTTGCTCCAGTGCTCCACTTGAACTCTTTTCTATCCCCTCTCATTGTTTCAGTTAGGGGTGCACAAATACTACTGAAGTTTCTAATAAACTTTCTATAAAAACTTGCCAAACCATGGAAAGATCTCACCTCAGTAGCAGTTCTTGAGGTAGGCCATTCCAGAATAGCCTTCACCTTCTCTGGGTCCATCTTGAGACCTTCTGTCGAGACAACAAACCCCAAGTACACTAACTCCTTCTTCAGAAAACTACACTTCTTCAAATTAATCAGCAATTTCTCTTCTCTTAACTTCTCAAAGACTCTACCAATATGCATTATATGCTCATCCAGTGACTTACTGAATATCAAAATATCATCTAAATACACAATAACAAAGCTTCCTAGGAAATCTTTCAGCACCTCATTCATGAGCCGCATGAAAGTGCTCGGTGCATTGGTTAACCCAAAAGACATGACTAACCACTCGTACATGCCCTCTTTGCTCTTGAAGGCGGTCTTCCATTCATCTCCCTCTTGAATTTGGATCTGGTGATATCCACTCTTCAGATCAATCTTTGTGAAGTACTGAGCTCCACTCAAACAGTCCATTAGGTCATCCATCCTTGGCAGGGGAAATCTATACTTGATTGTTATCTTGTTTATGGCCCGAGAGTCTGTACACATCCTCCACTCCCCATCCTTCTTTGGTGCTAGTACTGCAGGTACTGCACATGGACTCAGACTCTCTTGAATCAAACCCTTTCTCAACAACTCCTCAACTTGTCTGTTCAACTCCTCATTTTCTGCAGGAGTCATTCTATGAGCTGCCTTATTCGGCAAACTGGCTCCTGGGATCAAGTCAATCTGATGACTGATCTTCCTCATTGGTGGTAAACCCTCAGGTACATTATCAGAAACAATATCCTGAAACTCATTCAATAACCCAGAAACTTCTACTGGAACCTTCTCACTACCCTCCTTATCCATTTTAGGAATCAATGCATAACACACACGCTCATGTTTCATGCCTTCTAAAAATTTCTTCCATCAACATAACAAATTCTAGCACTACTGCATACCTTTTCTTCGGCCTTCTTCAGGGGTTTCAACTTATGGCGGACTCCATCCTTCATCAGGGAATAAGTGTTTGCATGGCCATCATGTACAGCTCGCCTGTCAAACTGCCACGGCCTCCCCAGCAACACGTGACATGCATCCATAGGGATGATATCACAGAGTACCTCATCATGATAGCTTCCAATCTTGAACTTCACCAGGCACTGCTCATTGACTAGAACTTTGTGGTCTTTCTGCAACCAGGCAATCCGATATGGATGTGGATGCCTTTCCCTCTTCAACTTCAACTTTGTAACCATTTCTTCTGACACTAGATTATCAGTGCTCCCACCATCAATAATGACATCACAACATTTGTCCTCACACTTGCACCTTGTGCGAAATAGATTCTTCCTCTATTCTGGCTCCTTCTCTTTAGTCACCAGGGCTCTTCTAACCACTAGGGCTTCTCCCCTTTCAGCATCATCTGAATGCTCAGATTGAGCCTTCTCATCTACATGCGCAACCCTTGCACGACCTTCTGGCCTTTTGTCTGTCCTTCCTTGGTATTGTGGACATTCATAGGCTCGATGTCCTTCTTCACCACATCAGAAACAAGTTCCTCTAAAACCACCCCTTCCGGGTCCTTGCCCAAATCTTCCTCGTCCTCTACCTCTTTGATCACCACCATTCTGATCACGTGGGCGGTAGAAGTTATCATTCCTCTGGTTTCAACCGGTACCCACATCTTCACTTTTCTTCTCATCCTCATTTCAGCTTCCAAAAGATCTTCCACTACCCCTTCCGCTTTGACCTCCTCATCCTTTTTGCTTACTGTCAAATCTTTTGTTCAGCTTCTCTTCAACTCTCAGCAAAAATTGGTAAGCATCTTCAATGGTGGCCATTCTGACCAAGCTTAGCTCCTCTTGAATGCTCAGCCGTAACCCATTAAGATAATGGGCTACCTTCTCCTTGTTGGCCTCTGCATGTCCCGTTCTAATGATTATCTTGTGAAAATCTTCTGTGTATTCTTTCACAGATCTACTTCCTTGCTTCAACCCTTGCAATTTCTTCAATAGATCTAACTCATAGTCCATTGGCATGAACTGCTTCTTCAGTTTCTCCACCATGCGATCCCATCTAGTGATCTTTCCCTTTTCTCTCTTATTTCTTTCTAGTTGGACCTCTTTCCACCAGATACTGGCGTGACTCTTCAGCTTCGTTTTTGCAAACTTAACCCGATCTGGGTCCTCTACTTCTTCATACTCGAAATACTCTTCCAACTCATTGATCCAATCAATCAACTCTTCTGGGTTCAGACTACTGGAAAAACTGGGAACTTCTACTCTAGGTCTTTTTTTGATCTTTGAAATGGCCCTTATCAGCCGCATTTGATCTTGATCAATAGCTTCTTCTTCCTCTTCGACATCTGAATCTTCTACCTCTTCTTCATCCTCACTTTCTTCTCCCCTTCTCGGGTTTACCCCTCTTCTTAACTCTCTTTGTAATGCATTAATTTGTCTTTGGAGGGCTCTGAAACCCTCGGTCGCTAATGGATCTCTTCCACCAGCATTTCTGGTACCACCTCGCCTACGACGCGCCAGTCTTGGAGGCATCTTGAATATCTTGAACCCACAACCACAATCCTAGTGCAAACTGCCTCATGATCGGCGATCTGTCCACACGCTCAAGAAAACCCGCTCTGGTACCACTTGATGAGGGTGCAACCCGAGACATAGAAAATCACACAGAAAATTGAGATCCTTATTATTTTCAAAAATGAAAATCTTACATGCAGAGGATCTCAAATCCTCGAGTTCTGTAATACATGCAAATTACATAAAGAAACTACAGAAATTCCCCTATTCGCAGCATGTGATCTTCTTTTCCCAAAAACTACCCACAAAAATCCGAAACTACCCCATAAATAGCCCCATTTCCTCTGTTTGGAGCCAAAAGCAACATTCTAATTATGCACAAACTTCTGGAAGCCCTAACTCAAGATCTAACTGTCGGATCTTCAATGATAATACCTTTTCGAAAAGTTCTTGCGAAAATGAAGTGTTAGAAAGTGGGGCCTAAAGGCTAACCACTTTCATTTTCTGCCAATTTTCTGGCCCATTTGGAGCCTTTAAGTCCCTCAAAATTAGCTCCGAAGATTTTGTAGGGCAAAAAGTAGAAACTGAAACTTGAATAACTTTTGAACCGAGAATGATCTTCACCTGATTCTTTCACCAAAGTGTTTATTATTCTGTCTTGAAGCTTCCCTTAAATTTTTGTCTCTTCACGCCTTCAAAATCATACCTGCTAAAAATAACAGTCGAGCAGAAAAAACAGAAAAGCAGTTCTGAAAGTTGGGAATTTTTCTTCGACGAAAAGGGTATCCAGAAATGCAAAAACATCTACAAAAATCTAAATGAAAGTAAATATATTTTTGGGTGATGTAGGATTGCCCTTACACCACTGGATGCTCCTGCATCAAGCATCTTCACACTTCTTAAGCCAATCACCTGGACCCATAATCATGGGAGGGCCTCTATTTTCAACTTTTCCATCAAATTGATTCTTCAGGCGATTTCTAAACATATGATCTAGTGGTAGAAAAAACTGGTTGTCTGTGTAAATAAATTTATGTAGATCTTTAGAATAATGCCCTTGAAATTTTCTGCACATCTTGGACATGCAAATATCCCCTTTGTTTGAAGCCCTGCAATTCAACAAGTAATGTTAATAACATCAAAAAAATAAAATGAAAGTTGGGATGAAAATAAATTATGAGTGTAAACACGTAAATATTTTATCTTACTAGAACAAACACCAAGTCCTAGGAAATAATGAATAGTCCAACATAGCACACCATACAACATGAAGGACCTATTTGATGGAGGATGTGGTATGTCATACATTCTTATGCCTTTCCATAGCATTTTCATCTCATCAATAAAAGGTGCAAGAGAAACATCCATGTTTTTAACTTGATGTTTTCATGGAACAATGAGAGTCAACATAAGGCGCTCCTTTGTAACACTCATCCATGGGGGAATATTGTATACTATCAATCTAATTGGCCAAACACTATAATTTGAGCTCAGGAAAGAGAATGGACACACTCCATCAATTGCAAGACCAAACCTGAAACTACGAGGTTCATCTTTGAATTTTCTTGGCCATTTTTCCTCTATGTGTTTCATTGCTTTGGAGTCGGCCAAAATTTGCATGAATCCATCTTTACTCTCGTTCTTTGCATGCCAGTCCATCAATTATGCAAGTGAATTGCAATGAAACATTCGTTGAAGTATAGGTATAATTGGCATGTGACGTAAAACCTTCTTTGGAACTGTAGGACCTTGTACATTTGAACGACATCTCTTCTCTTTACATACAGGGAATTCTACCTTGTTCTGATATTCATCTCTATATAAAATGCAATCATTTTTACATGAATTAATTTTCTTATATTCAATCCCCAACTCAACCAACAATAGATGTGCCTCTCTTCAAGTTGATGGCAACGCATTCTCTTTAGGGAATATTTTAGTTTTTAGTGCTTGTAAGATTTCGAGAGATTAAATCAATTGAATGTTTGACTTATGATGAACATGTTTGATATGTCAATCTATACTAGGACTATTTATATACAATATATGGTTTTAAAATCCCCTTAAAGAAATATAAACTAAGTCAATGAATGTTTATGAATTGTGTACACCAATTGACAATGGAAAGTAAGAAATAGATTTCAACTCACTTCAATAGGGTAGTGAATCCTTTGTCTGACCAACCGAATAGTGACTTGATTTCTAATAATATTAATGTGCATGCTAGTTGTGAGGTTCTATTTGCACCCAATTTGAACATGGATGTTTTCGCTGCTTGCTTGATGGAGTCTTTTAGGTTGTTATCATCAACATTACATTGGTGGTAATTACCCCTGCTATCATTGTTACTATCAGCCACATGATCATTATTGTCATCATTATTTCTATCCCCAAAGAAACTTGCAAGCATTTCATTCAATCCTTCTTCATGCATTGTATTTTCACTATCATGATCAACATCATTAAGGCTAGGTGGCATCTCATCAATGTATGCATATCTCATCAACTCTTCAAATTTCCCAGGTGGTAGTAATATTTTCAAACTTTCTCTTTTTGCCTTGGTATGGTTTGGATCATCCCGTCCAAATCTTAATAACCCAGTTGGATCATGGGTATTAGTATTTGTTTCATCAACATATTCTACCTATCAACAAACACAAGCATTATTTAATGTTTGGCAACAATTGGATAAATCATAAATGTATCAATTTCAAAGAAATATAATCAAATATGGCTTTAAACAATAAAAATATAAATTGTATGAACATATATACATCAATTGAATAATGAAACATTATTTTTATAGACTACCTTTTTCATACAATAGTTTAAATAAAACACAATTTTGACAATAAAGTTTATAAAACATCAGTCCACACTCATTTATTATTCTTTGGTTTTCTGCCCTTAGGAACATCCTTAGGGAGACCTTGTTCTTCCCTTTTCTTTCACGCAGGAGTGCATTTTAAGAAGGGCTAATAAATCAATAACTCATCATCAATGGTAAGGTCCTTAATAGCCTCAACCATTATCAATCTATCAAATTCTCTTTCCATATGTCTATCTTTATCATTTATAACCTCAACAAATTGATAATTCAGTCTTACATTAGGGTCCCTTCCCTTACTACTATTTATAAATCTTGCAATATTTTTGTGTGTGTATGCACGTCCATCTATATACATAAGATGAAGTCTATTAATTTATTTTCCACTTTCCAATTGGAGACAATGTGTATACATATTTGAATTTAGACCATATGCTGACATGCTAGGCTTATATTTTGCTAGCCTTCTCCATTCACCACTGTAATATGATGGACCATAATATGACATTAATCTCCTAGTGGTTTGTTCTAAATTTTTTCTATGTTTAGATCCCACATGTACATTTTGGATAATAAAGAGGCTTAGATTCTCTCCATGAATATTGGAGGGTCGTATCATTTAGTTGTATCCCCAAAATTGAAACACCTCATACACTCTAGGTAGTTGTTGGTCACTAGGCCAAGTGCAATATAGTTGACGATCAAATGTCTCTATGTAAATTGATCTCAAACTCAGGGGAAATTAATCATCTCCATCACATTCATTCTCATAGGGTATGTAGTTCACCTTCCCCCTGTCTTTAAGCAAAATATGCATCTTTAAAGCGATTCTTGTTCTGTGACTTATTTTCATCAATTCCTCATCTTCCGACTTGGTATATTGACACATATTTTTTTTAGATGTATCATTTGATAAATGATCATCACCCTCTAGGCTGGAATTCGGTGATCCAAGAAACTTTAAACCAAGAACTTTATCCTGCATGTATCCATTGAGAAAAAAATTAGTTATTTAAATAATATAAAACAATGTTTAAATGAATTAGTATACATTTTATTTATATCAAATTGGAAAATTCCTTACCATAATTCCTATTGGATTTGAATCAATTGTAGGAGGCATACTACCGACTAGAAGCTCATCATATATGTAATGTCTTTGTACAATTGCTCATTTGAATTGTTTCTTTCCATGACATACATAACATCCACAAACATCAATTTTCTCAAAGTATTCATCCCATGTACTGTAGTCCTGACCAACCTCTTGTTCAGTGCAATCATCTATCGTGTTTGGAAGATGCATTGTCATATCCTCTTCCACCCACTACCATTTACGTGATTTAACAGTTTTAGGTCCACGTCCACGTACATATCTTCTTCTTTTGCTAGTTGAACCCTCAAGCTCTACATTTTCTCCAATATCCATCTAAAATAATCAACAACATGCATTAACTTATGTCAAGATTGGTTAATACATTATAAATTTCAATACTACTGTGAAAAAATATGGGCGTATCACAAAATGCCATCAGATTATTTTTTCCTAAGTTAAGTCAAAATTTGAGTACTTGATGTCCCACTTCATCCGTTTTGTCCTCATTTGATATGACATGATCTGTTGCCATGGCCTCGTCTCGCCCCTATAATACAGAACATATTAAATAATGTTTACTAAACCAATTATATCATTTCAACGAATATGCTATGTAACACAAAACCTCACTTTAGTCATATAGTTTCTCAAAGTATTCATCCCATGTACTATAGTCCTCACCAACCTCTTGTTCAGTGTAGTCATTTGTTGTGTCTGCAAGATCCATTGTCATATCCTCGAACACCCACAATCATCTACATGATTTAACAGTTTTAGGTCCACGTCCACGTACATATTTTCCTCTTCTGCTAGTTGAACACTTAGGCTCTGCATTTTCTCCAATCTCCATCTAAAATAATCAACAACATGCATTAATTTATGTAGAGATTGGATATACATTTGTTGTCAAATAAGGTTTGCACCCTTGCTAAGCTATGAACTATAGAAACCTATTGACACATGGGAACATTTCGAGGTTGTGGGTGACCAAGGAAAGAAGTGGACCTCCAGATTGTGGGCTAGTTCCCTTTGAATTTTCTTGTAAAAATATTTTTTAATAACAGGTGAAAAGGGATAGAAGGACTTTTGAGAAAGAAATAAAACTGAAAATAGGTGATTCACCAATATGTGAAAGATGGCCTGAATCTTCTTTTAAAATCTCACAAGATAACTCAATTTGAAACTAAAGGATTCATAGCTCAATCAAGTATGTTTTGCATAAATACTTCATTTGATAGGCTTCTATTTTTGAAGTTTGTTTGAAAGAAAATGATAATGTTTTCATAACAAGCATTCAACAAATGTAAGAAACACAATCAATGACCTCCACTATAACATACTGAATCTAAACAAGACATTGAGGCAATAAGATTAAAAGAAGGATTTTATGGAAATCACAGAAAAATTATCCTAAAATCTTACACACAATACTTGCACAAGACAGATATGAGAAGGAAAGACAAGCTTCTTTGTTGAAAAAATCTAGGATATTTGTATTAAAAATTTCAAGAAATCATGAGTTACAAAAGTCTAAGTAAATGCTCTCACAATAGTCTCCAAACCATGAGCTCTCCATTTGTAATTATGTAATACCTCTTAACAGTTGCAACAGGTGATTAAATAATGATTGGTAAAATTTTGAATTCAAACAATGTATGATAACATTTTGATTATGTATCTAATTCACACTCCTTACTTGATTAATATCTCTTGTCACTCAAATCAAATAATTTAATTTCTTGTATCAATAAAACTGATTGTGCCTTTGGTATCATACTCTAATGATGCAATCATTTCTTAAATATGAGATCATTATTAGAAACTTATAAAACACCAATATTGATCTCAAGATGATTTACTGCACAAATTTTAAATGAGCTGGACTCCACCCTTGTGGGAGCCACATTTAACCCCACTCATTTTGAAAATCAATTAACAACAACATTGCATTTCTTGTTTCTGCACATGACACAAACAAGTTAGTAAAAATAGTGGATTAAATGATTCCTTTTGATGCTCTACTTTTCAAGGTTAATCATCTGGTAAATGCATGATAGAGTGAGATTACATCTTTGTTGGTAATGTAGGGATAAGGTAGAATGCGATTTTTCATTTCTCTAACGCTACCCTTCGCAATTTTGCAGGTAAACCTTAGAGCTGGAGCTGAACGTGACACCGGAGCTGAACCAATATCAACACAACTGCGACAATGATTCGTCATTCCAGGCAATGATGAATCACCTTCTCTCCTTATTCTTACCTTATTTTCAGTTGTGTGATATTCATTTTCTCTTTGTATTCATCATTTGATTAAGAAATCAAATCAGGCTACTCCCACGGCTTGTGTTGGACTTCAATTTTTCTTTTTTACAATATGAATAAAAACAACATTACTATGCAAACTTATGAATTCCTCTGTTACGAACATTTGCATAATAACACTTAAAATTCACCAGTAATCAAATTTTGGAATATGATGAATACGTAGGCATAAATTTTTGTACCTTCCTGAGATGAATGCAGTTCATCTCTACCTATTTTGAGCTGAAGCTAAAAGTATGTAACAATTTGGCACTACTAAGCGCTAAATAAGGTGCACTTTGCGCCACCTTTTGCATCCCAAACAAATTACATTTTTTTGCTAAAAGGAGGCGCTAAATTAGGCGCATTACATTTTTTGGCTAAAAGGTGGCGCTAAATTAGGCGCAATTTGCACCGCCTTTTGCATCCCAAGCAGATTACATTTTTTGGCTAAAAGGCAACACTAAATTAGGCACACTTTTCTACGTCGACTATGGTGCCGACTATTGAACCTGGAATTTTTTTAAAAAACTTCCCATGTCAAGAAGGAAGAGATGACAAGAGAAAATAACCGCACAAAGGAAGAGATGACAAGATAAAAAAGCCATGCGAAGGAAGAGAGGACAGAAAAGGGAAAAACGACACGAAGGAGGGCTACAAGCAAGTAGATCAGAAATTCAATTTAGTTTGCAACACCATAGGTAAGGTTATAATTTGTTTTTCTTGTTCCCACAAATATTTAACAAAACAATGAGCTCATGGTTTCGAACTGATTGTGCGCACACATTCATTTTATTTCTAATCCTCATATGTGACTCAACCATGGGACCTATCTATGTTAACTCTCAATAAAAACACACTCTGCACCCTTTTTATCCCCCAAAGATTACCATTTTATACAGGTGCACAAGCGTTGATTTTTTTACAATACATTTGTTTCATTTTGCATATATTTATATCCTTTCAAATATATTTACATTCTATACAGGTGCACAAGCAATTGATTCATAGGCATTTAAATCTAGAAAGAGAGTCGTTCAAGGTAAAAATTTCATACCACAAACTAGACAAAAAATTTCATAGCTGATAGTGTGTACTTCGTTTACCTCCATAGACTGGACAAAAATAATTTGCCCTAGGTCGCCTCAAAATGTCAAGTGATAGAGGGAAGAGAAAAAAGGGAGTAGACTCAGGCCACAATGAGGTAATTCATTGTCAGTTTATAGATTTATAAATGTTTCCCTTGTTTATTTCATTTTTCATTTTTCATTTTTACTTTTTAAATTTAAAAGAAGAAATTTATTTTATATATATATATATAGGGACATGTGACTAACAAAGATAAAGAGACATTTTCTTCCCTATTGGGGGCAAAGGTAGTGAAAAAATTGGATGATGTGCGCTGGACAATGCTTGCCAGATACATAAAAAACTGATCTAGTGAAGCCTCTGAAACATTGTAACCAAATCAACTGTGTCAAAGGGAATCAATTGATTACCCAAGAAATCCTAGATCAAGAAAACGAGCCAATATGAAATCAGTAATAGTAAAATCTAGGAATGTGGAATAGGGAGCATAGGCTTCCATTGTCCCACCCACTCCTGGGACATTGAATTCTTCCACCACAACAAGTTTTCAATCTTGCATTGGTACCTTCAATAGAAAGATAGAATACAATGTGGTTTCAGGCGAAATCCGAATGACAACTATTGGAAAAGGGTTTGTTCATAGATTGAAGGAATCATGCCTTCAACGACTCAAAGACCATCTACATTTTCCATTCTCAAAGATACACATACACCTGCAAAAAGAAGTTATCAATGACATGGAGACTGAATATGGAACAGGTTGGTCTGTGAAGAAGGTAAAGCGCTGAATGTCTCAAAATTGCAAGAGATTTCAGTGCAATCAAACAAAGAAGATAAAAAAATCCCTCCCAAGCTAAGGCTCAAAAAAAGGCCACTTGATGTAAGTGTCAAAGTATGGAAAGAGCTTGTAAAAGCATATGAGAAGTTTGAAGCACGGAGGAAGTCCGGTGAGGAGAGTACGCAGGCATTTGAATTTTCTCATAAGATTATATCAAATTTATTAAATAAATTTAAAATTTTATTTGTCCATGGTTAAATTGAATTAGTATATGTTTCATGACAAGGCCTCCAAGGATAGGCTTCAAAATCTTTGTGTCATGCATCATAGTGGCCAAAAAGGTTTGCATGCCTTGATTTGTAAATTTGTAAGTATATTTAATATGTTAAATGATATTTTTTTAATTCCCTAGGAAAAAGTAAATGATTGCATATCAATTAGTTTAACTAGTCCATGTGCTATGTTTTGACAAGAGGAGAAATATGGCCAACATCCAAAGCAATTTGAAAAGGAAAAGTTACAAAGCAAAAAGTGGGCCAATTTTTTAATCTGGATGGAGAATGAGGTATTAATAGTTGACTTTCAGTTTCAATAACTTAGTTGGATATTCTTGTGTTAATATGTCAATTTTCATTTCTTGTGTTGAGTTGTTTATTGATGCGTAGGATGAGTTCTAAAGTGCTTCTCTGTTGGTCGTAGATCCCACCCAATTGTCCCATTATTTCATGTTGAGGAAGAAAATATTGTTTTCCTTAAAGGGTAGTGGGTGACATTTGTGCCTTATTTTCATCGCATCTTTTAATTAATGACCATTGTCTTTTAATATCTCTTAAGTGTCCTCATTTAAGTTATGAGTTGTATCATTTGAGAAACTTAGTCCCATGTTTATTTTATTTATCTTCTTTTATCTCAAACATGGTACCTCAAGGAGTTCTTCCTTGAATTCATGTTGCCATTCTACTAAGTGATCCACATGCATCTTTGCCATCCGTCCTCACGATGCTACCATTATTTTAACATGTAAGAATGTTTTGATGCATATTGGTAGGAATCCTATAGATCTAACACATCCTTGTAGTCTACATCACTTGGCGTAGCTAACCAACCACTTAATTTGTCCATCTAATTTTAAAAATGTAGTAAATTCTTGTCTTCCAAGTTAAAAAACTCCATAAATAAAGAAATCAACAGTAAAAAGTAGATTTCTTAACATTCAAAATATAAATGGAATGTCCTTCACACCAAGTAGAGCTATCCAAAAAATCTAACTAAAAATACAAACGTGCTCCCGCACACAATGGCCTAATGCCTGGTTGTCATAGAATTCAAACTACCGAGCTAACAACACTGATCAAGTTAACATATATGCATTATTTGCATAAACAACTGAACCATTTATGTGCATGAATAAATAGTACAAGGATATAGATGAACTCAATTCATTTGAATTTATTCCTCTTGGTAGGCATTCCTCTTGAATCTCTAATATCATGTGCCTGAGACATCCCTGTAGCTTTTACCTTTTGTCGCTGCCTTTCCTCTTCACTATCAGAATCATCTCTTGTTTCCTTATCTACATTTCTGGCTTCAACTTCTAATTCATCCCATGTTTTACCTTCCTCCCTTTCAAAATATTCTTCTTCTTCATCATCCTCATCTAACTCCACAAGAGATTCATCTTTTGAACCTTCCTCATCTAATTTTGAGTCCTCTTCTACATCAGAGGGTTCATATCCTTGATCTGACTCTTCTGGATTATCAAAATCAAAATCACTAGCTTCCATATTAAAAAATTCCCAACCACCATCTTCAATAATTTTTTTTGGATCATCAGTAATAGTCTTCAAAATTGGCCACTAGTTCAAGTTCATTCTGCTTTCATAATACTTTATATCCATCGAGTTCATCCATTCCTTGATGCCATCAAGAGAAGATTGAGGAATGGCGTCAATGGAGTTCATCCATTTCTCTTACTCGCTTGAAAAATCCTTGAAACTCTGCATTGATTTTATTTTTCATGTCCCTCTCTTGTTGTTCTTCCTCAATTTCATCAGGATCATACATTGACATTCTTGCCCCTCCTAAAGTTTGGATCACATCCATTAACTCCACATAAAACTTGACATCCTTGGTCTTCTTGGTTCCCATGCCATGATATGATTATGCAAATGAAAATGAAGCAAAGTAATCATCTTTCTTCCTCTTCCATGAAAACCAAGCTCTCTAAATGGTATATCAAACTCTAGTTCAAAATATTTTAGATGAGGTTGCTCCCATAACTCTCTTACTTGCTTGACAAATCCTTGAAAATCTGCATTGATTTTATTTTTTCTGTCCCTCTCTTGCTGGTCTTCCTCAATTTCATTAGGATCATACATAGACCTTCTTGCCCCTCCTAATGTTTGGACCACATCCATTACCTGCACAAAAAATTATACATCCTTGATCTTCTTGGTTCCCACACCATGATATGGTTATGCAAATGAAAATGAAGCAAAGTAATCATATTTCTTCCTCTTCCATGAAAACCAAGCTCTCTAAATGGTATATCAAAATCTTGTTCAAAATATTTTAGATGCTGCTGCTCCCATAGCTCTCTTACCCGCTTGAAAAATCCTTGAAAATCTGCATTGATTTTATTTTTCTTGTTTGTTTTTATTCCTCAATTTCATCAGGATCATACATTGACCTTCTTTCCCCTCCTAAAGTTTGGACCACATCCATTACCTCCACATAAAGTTGGACATCCTTGGTCTTCTTGGCTCCCATGCCATGATATGGTTATGCAAATGAAAATGAAGAAAAATAATCATCTTTCTTCCTCTTCCATGAAAACCAAGCTCTCTAAATGGTATATAAAACTCCAGTTCAAAATATTTTAGATGAGGCTGCTCCCATAGCTCTCTTACTCGCTTGACAAATCCTTGAAAATCTGCATTGATTTTATTTTTCCTATCCCTCTCTTGCTATTCTTCCTCAATTTCATTAGGATCATACATTGAACTTCTTGCCCCTCCTAAAGTTTGGACCACATCCATCACCTCCACATAAAACTGGACATCCTCGATCTTCTTGGTTCCCACACCATTATATGGTTATGCAACCACAATGTTAGCAAGGAGCAATGAATAATTCTGTGTTTTGGGGTTACTAGTCTGCAACTGAAAATTATGAAACCCAAGTGATACATTAAAATCCATTCCAGCCTTCACAATTTTTTCATTTCTTGAATTTAAACTTAAACCAGACTCTAGAAATTTGATCCCTATTCCTGTTCTTGCAGACTTTGTAAGATGAGGAAAAATTTCAAGGCCATCTCTTTGAACTACCTCCATAGCTGCCTTATATTAACATACATGAACATGATATGATTATATACATGAAAAGGTCACTTAAAAATAGTATAATCAAAGTACAAAATATCCTGAAGGACTATTCATGGTTATATCGGCCCATTGGGGGAATGCCATAATTCATTCCATCGATGTTTATCTATTACAATGATGTGTTTACTTTTGTTGAATCTATCGATATATCAGGGAGAGCACCTTAGGAGTCAGACTGATAGGGTATTTTTTCTCTGATACTAGGTTGTGAGCTATTTTCATTGGGCCATTGATGGGGCTGTGATGGAGGTTCCACCGATGAAGCATTGTTAGGCTAATGGTATTGAATTTTGCTAGGAATGGGGGAATGAGTATGAGATTTCAATTTTATGGGTGCAATGGAGGCTATAATATGGATCTAATAAAAAAAATTCTACAATTTGTATTGATCATAAAATTAAAGTGTGGTGCATTTTTTTGGTATACGGAAGGTAGGTGAGGTAGAGGCTAGTAGAAAATGGCAGATTTTTCTAGTCCCAACACCTTGAAACTCTGCATTGATTTTATTTTTGTTGTCCCTCTCTAACTGTTCTTCCTTAATTTCATTAGGATCATACATTGACCTTCTTTCCCCTCCTAAGGTTTGGACCACATCCATTACCTCCACAAAAAACTGGAGATCCTTGGTCTTCTTGGTTCCCACACCATGATATGGTTATGCAAATGAAAGTGAAGCAAACTAATCATCTTCTTCTCCGTTGGCTGGAACAATGCATGCTTAATGTTTTGATACATGATACCATCTCTATCTTTTTCTCTCATGGTTAAATATCGAAATCCATTATGGTGGCCTTCCAGAGTTCTAGTCATTTTTCTTTCTCTTCCACCAAATGTTGGTCTGATCCACAAGTCTTCCAACCTAATTGCCTTTGTTTTTGAAAGTTGAAGTTTCTCTTGAGTCACCAGTGTAGCTCTCTCTGCCTTTTCAGATTCTTTCATTTCTATAGATCATCTGTGGGATTTAATCATTTTTACCACCTGGTTGATGTGCTTTGAATCCTTGGAACTAAAGGAAATTTCCTTAACGTAAATACTACTAGGGAATTTCAATGTTGGCATGTAGTTGGCATTAAAGTCGTTACCTAGAACATTGAAAATTATCCTGATATAAGAATTCCCTCCATCTTGTTGGCTTCTAACACTCTTGATGGTGGCTACATGAAATGTGATTTTGATTCCTCTTCTACATTAGAGGTTTCATATCCTTGATCCGACTCTTCTGAATTATCAAAATCAGAATCACTAGCTTCCATATTAAAAAATTCCCAACCACCATCTTCAATAAATTTATTTGGATCATTAGTAATAGTCTTCAAAATTGGCTGCCAGTTCAAGTTCATTCTTCTTTCATAATACTTTATATCCATGGAGTTCAACCATTCCTTGATGCCATCAAGCGAAGATTGAGGAATGGCGTCAATGGAGTTCAGTCATTTCTCTTACTCGCTTGAAAAATCCTTGAAAATATGCATTGATTTTATTTTTCATGTCCCTCTCTTTTTGTTCTTCCTCAATTTCATCAGGATCATACATTGACCTTCTTGCCCCTCCTAAATTTTGGACCACATCCATTACCTCCACATAAAACTGGACATCCTTGGTATTCTTGGTTCCCACTCCATGATATGGTTATGCAAATGAAAATGAAGCAAAGTAATCATCTACTTCTCCACTGGCTAGAAGAATGCATGCTTAATGTTTTGATACATGATATCAGCTCTATCTTCTGCTCTCATGGTTGAATACCGAAATCCTTTATGGTGGCCCTCCAGAGTTACAATCATCCTTCTTCCTCTTCCACCAAATGTTGGCCTGATCCACAAGTCTGCCAACCTAATTGCCTTTATTTTTGAAAGCTGAAGTTTCTCCTAAGTCACCAGTGTAGCTCTCTCTACCTTTTTTGACTCTTTCATTGCTACAAATCGTCTATGAGATTTAATAATTTGTACCACATGGTTGATGTGCTTTGAATCCTTGGATCTAAAGGAAATTTTGTTAACATAAATACTGATAGGGAATTTCAATGTTGGCATGTAGTTGGCATTAATGCTGGTACCTGGAACATTGAAAATTATCCTTATATAAGAATTCCCTCCATCTTGTTGGCTTCTAACACTCTTGATGGTGGCTACATGAAATGTGATTTTGATTCCTCTTCTACATCAGAGGGTTCATATCCTTGATCTAACTCTTCTGAATTATCAAAATCAGAATCACTAGCTTCCATATTCAAAAATTCCCAACCACCATCTTCAATAAATTTATCTGGATTATTAGTAATAGTCTTCAAAATTGGATGCCAGTTCAAGTTCATTCTTCTTTCATAATACTTTATATCCACGGATTTCAACCATTCCTTGATTTCATCAAGCGAAGATTGAGGAATGGTGTCAATGGAGTTCAACCATTTCTCTTACTCGCTTGACAAATCCTTGAAAATCTGCATTGATTTTATTTTTCTTGTCCCTCTCTTTTTGTTCTTCCTCAATTTCATTAGGATCATACATTGAACTTCTTGCCCCTCCTAAATTTTGGACCACATCCATTACCTCCACATAAAACTGGGCATCCTTGGTCTTCTTGGTTCCCACGCCATGATATGGTTATGCAAATGAAAATGAAGCAAAGTAATCATCTTTCTTCCTCTTCCATGAAAACCAAGCTCTCTAAATGGTATATCAAACTCTAGTTCATAATATTTTAGATGAGGTTGCTCCCATAGCTCTCTTACTCGCTTGAGAAATCCTGGAAACTTTGCATTGATTTTATTTTTCTTGTCCTTCTCTTATTGTTCTTCTTCAATTTCATTAGGATCATACATTGACCTTCTTGCCACTCCTAGATTTTGGACCACATCGATTACCTCCACATAAAACTGGACATCCTTGGTCTTCTTGGTTCCCACGCCATGATATGGTTATGCAAATTAAAATGAAGTAAAGTAATCATCTTTCTTCCTCTTCCATGAAAACCAAGATCTCTAAATGGTATATCAAACTCTAGTTCACAATCTTGTAGATGAGGTTGCTCCCATAGCTCTCTTACTCACTTGAAAAATCCTTGAAAATCTGCATTGATTTTATTTTTCATGTCCCTCTCTTGTTGTTCTTCCTCAATTTCATTAGGATCATACATTGAACTTATTTCCCCTCCTAAAGTTTGGACCACATCCATTACCTCCACATAAAACTAGACATCCTTGGTATTCTTGGTTTCCACTCCATGATATGGTTATGCAAATGAAAATGAAGCAAAGTAATCATCTACTTCTCCACTGGCTGGAAGAATGCATGCTTAATGTTTTGATACATGATATCAACTCTATCTTCTTCTCTCATGGTTGAATACAAAAATCCATTATGGTGGCCCTCCAGAGTTACAGTCATCCTTCTTCCTCTTCCACCAAATGTTGGCTTGATCCACAAGTCTGCCAACCTAATTGCCTTTATTTTTGAAATCTGAAGTTTCTCCTGAGTCACCAGCGTAGCTCTCTCTACCTTTTTAGACTCTTTCATTGCTACAAATCGTTATGGGATTTAATCATTTGTATCACATGGTTGATATGCTTTGAATCCTTGGATCTAAAGGAAATTACCTTAACATAAATACTGCTAGGGAATTTCAATGTTGGCATGTAGTTGGCATTAACGCTGGTACCTGGAACATTGAAAATTATCCTTATATAAGAATTCCCTCCATCTTGTTGGCTTCTAACACTCTTGATGGTGGCTACATGAAATGGAACTGTGATGTCATATATGGGTACTAGAACAACAACATTTTTCGTATCAACCTGAATCATGAGCTCTCTAGAAACGGGGATATCTTCTACATTTATGTATGAAACCATCACAGTGGATGGCTTGGAAGAGCCAAGTCCATCTCCTATACCAATGCCCCCTCCAGCCAATCTTCTTACAGTCTCCTCATTCTTTTCCAGAGGGTTGGCACTTAAGGTTATGCAATAGAATTTAGAGTTGATAGTTAAATTGTATAACAATTTTTTTTATGATCTTTACTAACGTTTATTAGAATTGTTGCATGTTTTACATCATTGGAATCACATATTAGCTTTAAAAAATTTTAAATGTTATTCTAGTATGTGCACTTTGATACGATGTAATTTGATTATGGTTTCGTCTCATATGTTTCAAATATTAGATATATAACAGAAAAATAAATTATTGCATGAAATAAATAATAACTTTTCATTACAAATTTTTTTTTATTTTTTTGCAGAACACAGGTCTTCAAGAAGATCAAGATGATCCTCATCATGATATAGATCCAAAAATTATTGGTTCTACCAGTACATATCACATGGCAGAGGATGATGATGGCACAAATACTGAAGACACCAAGGCCAATACCAATGATGATGATGATGATGATGATGACAATGGTGATGATGATGATAGGGCAGTTGCTGGTAGTAACCAACAACATTCATGATCATATAGGCTGCATCATGGATCATTGCTAGTATATCATTATGATGATGATGATGAGGTAGTTGTTGGTAGTACCCAGTGACATTCATGATCATATACACTGCATCATGGATCATTGTTGATATATTGTTATGATGCCTCTTTTCATGGTTACTATCATATGTATCATTTTCACGGCCTACAATACCATATTATTGAGTTGTATCATATTGACATTTATCATTTTCACTTATATCATTCAAACATGTATCATCTTGACTTGTATCAATTTGAGATACATAATTTATCATTTTTACTTATATCATTTGTACATGTATCATTTTGACTTATGTTGACTGTTGGACATGTATCATTTTGACATGTTATTGATCTACTGGCATATTTGACTTTCACTTGTTTTAGTTATACATGATGATGATCAAATCATTATTGACTTGTCAATTTATATATATTAAAAGTGGTCGATGATTAATTTTGGATGGATATTTATTACGTATGATGATTTTAATTTACTGCTTAGGAGGGATGTTGTCAAATTCAATTAAATTATAGATATTTGACTCACTTGTTATAATAATTTTTCTTGGTATTTCCAGCAAACACACCTCAAAGGCACGAAAAACACATAAAAATGAAGTAATTAGGTCACCGTCTATAAAAGGCATCGACTGGTGTTATTTATGATAAATGCAAAGGAGCATTCCAGAAGCAGGTGTGAGAAAACATAGGTGGAAGAGCCGAAGGTGGAGGAACTAGTGCAAGTCCGAGCAGCAGAAAGGTGTGGGAAGTGGTAGCAACAAGAATAATGGAGACTCCATTATTCTTGAACACTGAGAAACAACAATAATCTTTCAAAGGTGAGATCATAGACAAAAGACTGTAGGCTTTGCTGGTGTCATCTCATCCACTGATTCTCTGGGCGACCAAGAAAATTATGGGGCCAAAATTCATGAGGGTCTATCACAAGTTCAGGTTGAACTCAAAAATCCCAACCATGTTCCTAGCAGTGTTACCGCATATGGGTGTGTTGAAAGAGATGGGGAAGAAGCTCACACAAATGGTCTTTGTTCATGCTTGGTTGGGGGATATTGATGCAACCCTCGACAATGTAGATGAGAATAAACAAATACCAATGCCCCATAACTACTACATGCTCCAGATGCATGGTAGGGATGTCATGAAATTCCCTCTGATTCAAACCATCGACCCAAAGGGTTTTGAGAAGTTGTGGGATGAGCGTGATCAAAATGTCTTATTCCTGCTCAAAGGAACCGATCTGGTGACAAATCATCCAAGAGGCTGGATAATCTAGTATGTCAAGGATGAAGGGCTGGCGAACAAGATTTTGGCAGGGGATGACGATGGCTGGGACTTTGGTTTAGGAGAAGAGTGGCACAAGGATGACGATAGGGACCCATGGGAAAAAGCCAAAGGTCTGGCCCACTAGAATTGTGGTGCTGACTGCCCAATGATTGCAGACTACATTGCCTATAGGAAGCGGAAAAAGATAGATGATGATGAAGATTGAAAAAATCCCAACCTGGTAAAAGTTATATTTTGGTATACATATGATATAGTAGAAACAAGGGAAAGCATTAGTGGATAGGAGTCAATCTCGGTTGGCATTGCCTGAGTCTAGAACCAGGCCATTTTGTAACTAAAAATGTATCAGCATGGGTAAGTAGGGTAAAGGTTTTTGAAACACATGGCCATTTTGTCAAAGGACTGCAAGTAAATTTTGGTCGGGAATTCATGTAAAATATTTTGTGAAGAAATACAAGGTGTTGCCCATTAGCAGTGATTTAACTAGCAAAAAAATAAAATAATTATCTTATTTTTTATACGTAATTATCTTGTTATTTAATCATATGAGTTAAATAATTAAATTACTTACTTTATAATAATATGAGTTATTTAAGAGGCATCATATGTATATTTAACTAATTAAATTGAATTAAAACATATTAAATTAATAAATGTAAGAAAAACACGAATCATTTTTAGAAGCAAAAAAGGAATTAAGCAACAATGGAAGCCAAACTAGAAGCAAAGCAGAAGCAATCTTGGAAGTAAAATTGGAAGCAAAACCATAAGCAAAATTGGAAGGAATGCAGGAAGAAAAACTGGAAGCAAAACTGGAAACAAATTTGGAAGCAAAATCAAAAGAAAAACTGGAAAAAAAATTGAAAGCAAAATTGAAAGAAAAATTTGAAGCAAAACTAGAAGAAAAATTGGAAGCAAAACCAGAAGCAAAAATAGAAGAAAAATTGGAAGCAAAACTAGAAGAAAAATTGGAAGCAAGCCTGGAAGCCAAACTAAAAGCAAAATTGGAAGCAAAATCGGAAGCCAAACTAGAAGAAAAATTAGAAGTAGAATTGGAAGCAATACTGGAAGCAAAATTGGAAGCAAAAGTGGAAGCAAAACCTGAAGCACAATCGAAAGAAAAAGTGGGAGCGAAGGTGGGAGAAAAATTGGGAGCAAAACTAGAAGAAAAAATGGGAGCAAACATGGAAGAAAAACCAAAAGCCAATTTCAGTGCCAATATAGGCACTATTTTCGACAGCATTTTTTGGCACTATTTCTGGCATTATAACCGACACCAATTTTCCGGCATTAAATCCGACGCTAAAGAGGATGGTATAATTGGCATAAATTATTTTACGTTAAATCCGGCGCTAAACTGGATGTTAAAGATGATGCTAAATCCAACGCTAAATCTGGTGAAGAAACGGTTTTGCGTTGACTGATGCGCCATGAGATGGATCCAATTGATGGTTTCAAACAAACTAAAATTCGGCACTAAAGTCAGCACTAATTTCTTGTTTTACTGTAGTGAACATACCATTATCCTTGAGTAGGGAAATCCTTTTGGATTCCATCATCTCCTACATACCTTCTCTTGATCATTAGTCCCTTGTTTTTATCCATCATAACACAAGTCAAGCCTTGCATCATAACCAAATTTGGACCTAGAGTTGCATTTGAGCTCTTGCATTCTTAGCTTATCACATCATATCATACCATTTTCATATCCCATTTAGAATCATATCCTTTTCATTGCATCCTAGTCCTTACATATTCCTAGTCTTACATACATAGATCACATCACATAGTCCTTGCATACATATATATTATTCCACCTAATTCTTGCATGTACAACCCCAAGTACATAAATCAAGATCATCTCACCTAACCTTTGAATGTTCCATGAATTTAGTCATTTGCATATTCATCATTGATCAAATAGAACCCTTAGCTTGCACTTCCACTACTCTTCCTAGGTCTCAAAAATCAACCCATTGGCTATCTATCACCCACATCACTTAAGGTTTATCATGGACTTGAATTAGGGAACATACCATTATCCTTGAGTAGGGAAATCCTTTTGGAGTCCATCATCTCCTACATACCCTCTCTTGATCATTGGTCCCTTGTGTTTATCCATCATAACACAAGTCAAGCCTTGCATCGTAACCAAATTTGGACCTAGAGTTTCATTTGAGCTCTTGAATTCTTAGCTTATCACATCATATCATACCATTTTTATATCCCATCTTAGAATCATATCCTTTTCATTGCATCCTAGTCCTTACATATTCCTAGTCTTGCATACATAGATCACATTGCATAGTCCTTGTATACATATATATCATTCCACCTAATTCTTGCATGTACAACCCCTTGCATATATCAAGATCATCTCACCTAACCTTTGCATGTTCCATGAATTTAGTCCTTTGCATATTCATCGTTGATTAAATAGAACCCTTAGCTTGCACTTCCACTACTCTTCCTAGGTCTCAAAATCAACCCATTGGCTATCTATCACCCACATCACTTAAGGTTTTCATGGAATTGAGTTAGGGAACATACCATTATCCTTGAGTAGGGAAATTATTTTGGAGTCCATCATCTCTAGGACATACCCTCTCTTGATCATTGGTCTGTTGTGTTTATCCATCATAACATAAGTCAAGCCTTGCATCGTAACCAAATTTGGACCTAGAGTTTCATTTGAGCTCTTGCATTCTTAGCATATCACATCATATCATACCATTTTAATATCCCATCTTAGAATCATATACTTTTAATTGTATCCCAATCATTTCATATTCCTAGTCTTGCATACATATATATCATTCCACCTAATTCTTGCATGTACAACCCCTTTCATATATCAAGATCATCTCACTTAACCTTTGCATGTTCCATGAATTTATTCCTTTGCATATTCAACATTGATCAAATGAAACCCTTAGATTACACTTCCACTACTCTTCCTAGGTCTCAAAATGAACCCATTGGCTATCTATCACCCACATCACTTAAGGTTTATCATGGAATTGAGTTAGGGAACATACCATTATCCTTGAGTAGGGAAATCCTTTTGGAGTCCATCATCTCCTACATACCCTCTCTTGATCATTTGTCCCTTGTGTTTATCCATCATAACACAAGTCAAGCCTTGCATCGTAACCAAATTTGAACTTAGAGTTGCATTTGAGCTCTTGAATTCTTAGCTTATCACATCATATCATACCATTTTCATATCCCATCTTAGAATCATATCCTTTTCATTGGGTAAAAGCACAAAGTTGTGTCACACTTTCAATCAACATATCAACACAACTGAATTTAAGTATTTCTAACTAAAAATCAATTTTGGTCAAACATATGACCTAGTAAGATTCATTCTAGCTAAGTTAGATACTTTCACAATTTATTCAACTAAAATTGTTGGCTAAAAATCTATGGAACACCAGTTTGAGTCCAATTTACCAAAAAAGAAATCATTTGAAAAACTTGAAATTTTAATAACTCCTTGTAATGCCCAGCCACAGGACCCTAAAGGAAGTTGCAACTCAACGCGGAAGCGTACAATTTTTTTTCTTAAAAGTGCATTATTAACCAAGAAGATGCACAACACTTCGCAAAAACCTCTAAGGTAACGTGACAAGTTTACATCGATAACCAAACATACACACTACATGCACTCAAAGCATTTATTAAAATATTATCCATTCATTAAATTGCATATACTTACAAAGCATTAAAGATTCTAACACTAGGATATCATATAATAAGTTCCAGTTTACATTAACTTAAAAGTGGATTACAATACTCATTCCTAGAATGAGGTAGATCAAACCTAACTATTACAATTACAAGATTCCTCCTCGAATACAAATGAGGAGTTTAAAAATTACAAGAGTTAAACTGAAGTAATTAGAAAGCTTAAACTAAATAGTGAAACCACTGCTAACTCTCCACTGGAAAACTTCGCAACCCAATCTGCAAAAAAAAAGGGGACCCAATGGCGTAGGGCGCACGTTCCTCCCAACCAAGTGGTACCCGAAGGCCCACCCCCCGTGCTAGGAGACAGTGACATGGATACAAGGACAAACCCTACAACCTCTAGTCACAGGTTGACTCAACTCTAAACAAAACTACCACAAGAACAACACTAACTCAAAGAATACATTGCTATCAGAGTTTAACAAATTGACTCGCCAATATCCTAAACATACAACTAACCTAGGAGAAAGCCACACAAGATACATGAGTTACCCGTCAGATCATTTCAGATCTCGGCCCCCATTGAGCTTCACTCTCCTACGGTTATCATGTGATTCAACACCACTCCAACTAAGGAGGTACAAAATATCCAACAAAACCATTCAAAGAAGAATAAACCATTCAAAGAAGATCAACCATTCAAAAAAGAACAAACCATTCAAAGAAGATCAACCATTCAAAGAAGATCCATTCAAGAAGATCAATCATTTCTCGTTCGTGGAAATCGGGTGACTCACTGAAATCAACAAACCTTACTACCATAGAGAACTACAAAATATAAGACCATGAAATAATAAATCTCAAATTAACATTCCTCACAAGGAAGACTTACAAGAACTCATCTAATACCTCTTTTCAATTACCCCTATATACCACAAAAGATAACTCAAACATAACATAAAGACATAATAGTTTAATGTCTACAACAATCTAATTTATCACAACCTTGCATATAGTCAATGAAATAACTTATAACAATTCACACCACTCAATTGTCCCAATTTAACTAATTAATTACAAGGCTCTTCCAAACATAGATAAAACATCATACTAACCATTTCCCCTATTTCCTCAATTTTAAAATAATAAAACCTTTGTTCTTACTAACATATTATATATATCTTTTAAATACCTATTCCCACAAACACACTTAATTAAATATTCATTTCTTCTAAATGCAATTAGACGAACCACACAATCAATCAACACGATAATTAAATCTAAAATTTGGATTTACTAAATCCTCTCACATTCAGTGATAAGAAGGAATAATAAGACAAGTTACACACTTTTCTCCAATTTAATAAGAACCTTTATATAAAGACGAAGAGAAAAAACTTCAACTAATTAACTAACAGATTCTTCAATTATCTCAATTTAACTTAAACAACTATAAGATCATTATTTCATTTATTATTCCAATTCCCTCAATTTTAAAATAATTAAATATTTATTTCCCAAACGGATTACATCATTTAAAGAAATTATAATTTTCTCTTTTTCAAAAAACTCATTATTTCAATTTCATCTAACACATGCATTTGCATGCAACTAATCCAATGCCTATTTAAACGAAAACAATATCTTCATTACAAGAATTCTCCATTTTGGAACTAACTTCAACTTGAACTCGAACATGCATCTATTTAACAAAACTAATCAGTATAGTTATCTAATCTTCAGTTCCATGCAAATATTTATAACTAATGTATGCGTATTCCCTCTATTTGAATACATATGCATGCAATCTTTTCTTTTAAATTACTACAAAAGAACATATAGATATGCAAAATATATATACACTTGCAATATATACGTTTAATATATATATATATATATATATATAAATAATTTTCATTAACATTAATTATCTCTTCAATTTTTCCAACCCATACATAAACATGAAAACTTTTGAATATAAAACTATTTTAAATATGAAACTATATATTTAATATATATACATAATTATATTTTATTATATAATTATATATACTCTTTTTGATATATTCATTAAATATATATTTAATATTCTATATACCAAATATATATCTTATATATATATTTATACATTATATAGACACATCATATACATAATGCATATATATATAATATATATATATATAATATATATATATATATAATATATATATAAATATATATATATATATAATATATATATATATATATATATAATATATATATATATAATATATATATATATATTTATTTAAATCATATTATATACCAACAGAAACGAAATTCATCAAATGTCAAAATTCGTAGGGCGAATTTTATTCCATCTGCGGACTTGTTTCACACGCCATTTTCATTAAACACAAGGAACCCCAAGTGTTTGGGGAGGTGATTGTGCTTAGGCACAGTCGAGCCTCAAACCCTTGGGTGCGGCCCTGGAAGTGTGAGGAGGGGCTACGGAGGTCTCCCTCCACTACCATCCCCTTATGGGGGCGGCGGTGGAGGCAGCACCTCCCAAGCCTCCCCACTATCATAAAACCCCCCAAAAAAAATAAAGCAACAATAAAAGAAAATCCGACGGAAATAATAAACCACAATTTCGGTTTAAACAAACCCTGAACAGAGGACGCCGTACAGACGACGATATTTTACCAATAAAAATAAAATCCATAATACAACATATATAGATATTATATGTATATACATAAGTATATATATATATAATTTGGGGAAAAATTATTGTAAGAAGCCATGTACAGACAAATTTGTTTTCACAATTTACAAACAAACCATTTTCTCAAATATGTGAGAGGATTTCAAGTTCAAACAAGTTACACAGAATTCTTCATGATAAAGGCAAAATTTTAAACAAATTCAGAAGATTACAAAAAGATCCCTTTCCTTTAAATTTACATAGAGGTTCTCAAAATTATAATTAAATTCTTAAATCCTAGATTGTTTTCCTTTGAATTATTTCACAACAATTCAACAATAAAGAAAGCCTTATAGATTTTGAAATCAATTTAAAGCTTCTACAGACAATCTTTCTCAAACAATTAAATAAATAAAATAAAACTTAAAGGAACCTGTTTTCCTGAAGCTTGAAGAAACAAACGTTGAAGCAGAGCCTCCCTTTCAGAGATCTGTTTCCAAAACAAAACTCAGAAAACTTCTTGCACAAACAATCTTTCAATCTCAGTTAAACCATCTTGAGCAAAACTTCTACAGAATTAAATTTTTGTACAAACAATCTTTCTCAAACAATTAAATAAATAAAATAAAACTTAAAGGAACCTGTTTTCCTAAAGCTTGAAGAAACGAACGTTGAAGCAGAGCCTCCCTTTCAGAGATCTGTTTCCAAAGCTTCTTCAAAATCACCACTTCCAAGGAGATGTAAAAATACAGAAACCCCCAAGATTCTTGAAAACCCCTTTGTTTTTTTCAATCAATTTTCAGCCAAAAACCTCTTAAAAAAATAATATATTTTCCTCTCCAAAAATCTCCTGTCCCCAAAAACTTCTCTTTTTTTTTTTTTTTCCAATTAAATTCCTCCCCAAAAATAATAACTCAACCAAGAGTAAATCATGCCTTCTTCTCACACACATGTCACATTCAAAAAATATCTTTTCAACAATCAAATCTTTTCTCAAAGCCCTTTGCATGTTGAAAATAATTTCTAATTACAATATAATTCCAAAATAAATTTAGTAACTTCCAATTCAAATTTAAATTCCAAAATGAATTTAATTTTCATTTATTTTAATAATTCTAAAAACTAATTTAAATCCAAAGACTAATTTAATTACCAAATACTAATTTAATTCCATATGCTAATTTAATTACCACTAATTGAAATTAAATTCCAATATGCAATTAAATTCTATTATACAACTTTCTAAATAACCAAATTTAATTAATTAATTTTAATTATTTAATAAATAAATTCAACCCTTGGATTAAATTTAATTAATTAAATAACTCAAAATTTAATTAATCAACTTAAATAAAAACTTCTATCACAATGTAAAATTTTAATTTAACTAAATATCAACACTATTTAAAGCAATCATTCTAAGTATTAATTTTCATACTCAAGAGCCCTTCATAATTAAAATATATTAAAACAAGCACCACAAAGACCCAACTGACTCAACTAAGGATCCACTAAGGCTAGGGTGTAAACTTGACACATGTAACCTAGCTACTATCTCGCAATCAACATACCGTTGGGTCGACACGCTCAAACCTATGAAGTCAGGTGGAGTCGATGTCATGTACCTGCAAACTTGTACCAAGGTATCAATAACACATGTATATAAAATCATCATAAACACACTGTGAAAAAGAAATCATAGAATCATAGGGCGCTCACAAGTGAGTGATGCAATCTTGTCCCCTTCACCAATACAGTATCAACAAACTGCCACCTCCATCATTAATAAAATTCATAAGCAATAATCATGTCATAATAAACCAACATTATTTTAACCAAAGCATGTCAAGTATAACATCAAGGAAATTACATCTCATAACACACACAGTTTGTATTGCTCAATAAGAAGTGATAAATTAATTAAACATCTTAATCTAACATAAGAGCAAAATAGAGGGGTATTGCACTCCTCCTCATGTAAATAACATTTTTTTTTAAATGTAAAAGTACCCTTTTGTAGATCCATAAGTGTAGTTTTCAAAAATATATTTATTTTAATAGTTTAATTATTATTTTTATTTATACTAAAAGTAGGTTATCAACAAAAAATATTAGGTTGATTACCATGCCAAGGAAAAATACTAAAACTTATTAAAAAATATTGAAAAAAATATGATGCACTAGATAAAAGAATCTATTTCAAGATGGTATAATGTTTTTTCTATTTTACATAAATATTTAATATGAATGTTGATGTCCGATGGAAACAGTTGTTTTTTATTCACACACATTTTAATATTTATATAAAAATATATATTTATCAAAATTGGAAAAAAATATATCCATGCACTAAAGTTTCAAGTTATAAATACACACACAAAATTTGAAAGAAAAAAATTAAAATTTACTATAAAAAGTTTGACGTCCCATGCAACTTCATTTTTTAGCATTTTATCAGCAACTAAATTATAGTGTTAATTTATGAAAAATTAGTTTAAAATAATTTTTAAATTTCTTATAAAAAATAAAAACATAAAATATACTAAAAAATACATATTTTACTAGTTTACATCATTTAAAAATTCAAAACATATATGCTACTTTTTAGTGATTCAAGTTTAAAAGTTGGATCAACATTGGCTATTTCCTTTATAAAGTGTGACACAACTTTGTGCTTTTACCCCATTGCATCCTAGTCCTTACATATTCCTAATCTTGCATACATATATCGCATCACATAGTCCTTGCATACATATATATCATTCCACCTAATTCTTGCATGTACAACCCCAAGTGCATATATCAAGATCATCTCACCTAACCTTTGCATGTCTAATGAATTTAGTCCTTTGCATATTCATCATTGATCAAATAGAACCCTTAGCTTTCACTTCCACTACTCTTCCTAGGTCTCAAAATCAACCCATTGGCTATCTATCACCTAAATCACTTAAGGTTTATCATGGACTTGAGTTAGGGAACATACCATTATCCTTGAGTAGGGAAATCCTTTTGGATTCCATCATCTCCTACACACCCTCTCTTGATCATTGGTCCCTTGTGTTTATCCATCATAACACAAGTCAAGCCTTGCATCGTAACCAAATTTGGACCTAGAGTTGCATTTGATCTCTTGCATTCTTAGTTAATCACATCATATCATACCATTTTCATATCCCATCTTAGAATCATATCCTTTTCATTGGATCCTAGTCCTTACATATTCCTAGTCTTACATACATAGATCGCATCACATAGTCCTTGCATACATATATATCATTTCACCTAATTCTTGCATGTTCAACCCCTTCATATATCAAGATCATCTCACCTAACCTTTGCATGTTCCATGAATTTAGTCCTTTGCATATTCATCATTGATCAAATAGAACCCTTAGCTTGCACTTCCACTACTCTTCCTAGGTCTCAAAATCAACCCATTGGCTATCTATCACCCACATCACTTAAGGTTTATCATGGACTTGAGTTAGGGAACATATCATTATCCTTGAGTAGGGAAATCCTTTTGGAGTCCATCATATCCTACATACCCTCTATTGATCATCAAAACAATCACACTTCACAATTTAATAACCTCAAATTTGGTCAACAAGAAGAGTAAAAAATCCAAAAACATTAGAAACATTTCAAAAACAAACAAATCTATGTGTTCTCCAAGTCAAGTTGTCCACATCATCTCCAAGTCAAACTTCTCATCCTCCATACCAACCATTCATAATATTTCATCCTTCATCCAACTACATTCACCATCAAGAGTTTCCTGACACAATCCATGCCATTAATCCACAGTTCAAGTGTCGACTTATCACCCTTATCCTCTATTCTTCATTCAGAGCCTAATAATTGCTTATCATCTATTTTCAAATGCATTTTTTCCATGGAATTCTTAAGTTCAAGAATATTTGATTTCATATATTCAACTCCACTTATATATCATCATCTCTCACTTTCTTTGCACAATATTTTGTGACATGTAAAAATGGCTCAACAAGTAGGAAGTTCTCAAGCAAAAGTTTAGCCAAATATAGATATTGGACCAAACAAATTAGTTGAAGAACACATGTACCTTGAAGATAGGGAGGAGGCTCGATTTCAAACAATGCATGTTAGAGAGGGGTCAGGATCACTTCCTTCTACACCAATGGATGAGCATATAAAATTAGTTGAAAAGGTGGGGAAAAAAATTTCTTATAGAAATTTAGATCATTTACTTGAAATGGATATGGAGAAACTAAAATGTTATGCCAACCAACCTAAAAATAGGAGTAAGAGGTCAATGACTAAATCTGTAAATAAAATAATCCATGATCATTTCAATCATCTTGAAACATTTGATAAAACCCAATTGTTATCACGTTTACTTTTTCGTAATGAGCTGAAAGAGTCATTACAATTGTTGGGTGTACATTCTGCATCGAATAAGAGGAAACACATGATACTACAAAAGGATATTGTTGAAAATGTTAAAAAAGGTTTAGATTTCATTGGGAAAGGATCTCGATCAGTGCATAAGTCCATTGCAAGAAAGGTGATTTTGACATCTGTTTTAAATAAAGAAATATCAAGAAAAAGAAAAATTTCAGCACTTTCCACTGAATTTGGTTATAGTAGAACCACACTAATAAAATATGAGAAAAAGAGAAAGGTTTTGGATGATAGTTCTGAAGTAAATTGAACAATTATGTGCAGAGCTCCCCGTTCTGACAGGATTGAAGATGTTTTTAGGAACTTGATCTCAATTTTTTTGAATGATTAGACCTGTCCATCATCAAATACTGGAGATGTTATGAGGCACATGATTGGGCCTGGTATTTATGAAGAACATATTAAACATTGGCTAGACATAACACAACTTGAGATGTATATGAACTTTTGTAATATGTATCCTCATATAAAGATTGGACAAACAATGTTTGAAAGGTTAAAGCCATATTATGTGAAGATAAACAAGTTTTTTGAAACTTGTTTTTGTCGTTATCATATTGAATTTGATCTCTACTATCATGTGTTTCGAAAGATGAGAGAAGAAAGATATGGTTTTCAAAAGGCACCTCCTAAACAGGTAAGTTTGTTCATAAAGGATCTGTTATGTGATCATGAAAATAAACCTCAAATAAAATGCATAAAAGGACTCTGTGAAACATGTGGAAATTTGGCTAACTTTCCTTCAACAAATGAAGATGTTGACCTAACAAATATAGTAAATTGAAAGAGTTACAAGTATGTAAAGTTTCAAACAAATTTTGGGAAAGAATCCACAAGGTTAAACTATGTAGAAGAGGAGATACCTATTGGGAAATTTGGAAGATTTTCAAAAATTGATACAACCATACATACGACATTCCCTTTATGCTAAGTGGAAAGAATTTTTTTTTCAAAAATTAAGAGATACTTTCCCACTTGGAATAGTTCTATTAGTAGTTGACTTTGCAGAAAATTACTCTTTTGTACATCAAAAAGATATTCAATCAGAATATTACTTTTCAAAGCAGATCACTATTATGGTTCATGTGTGTTATCGACAGGCACAATTGGAATTGGATGGTGTTGAGAGTACAAATGAACAACAAGCCATCAAGAAAGAATATCACTTTTATATTAGTGATGATAAAGAGCATGACACACTTTTTGTACAACATTGTTTTATAAAATGTTTTTTTGAGAATTTGAGAAGTAGGGGTGTAAAATTTGAAAAAAAATTTGTATGATCAGATGGATGTGTGGCACAATTCAAATCATCATGACCATTTTATGAACTATCTAGATATTATAAAATTTACAACATACCACATGTCTGGAGTTTCTTTGGGAGTGGGCATGGAAAAGGTGAGCATGATGGCGCAGGAGCTTGCATCAAACGTGCTTTAAGAAAGCATCAAATGAGTTATTCAAAAGATCATATAGACAATGCACATGATGTTTTTGAATGGTGCAAGAAACACTTTTCATCAAATGAGGTCAACAAATCTTCAAGAACAAACTGAAACATTGCACATAGAGTGTTTTGGGAGATATCGGGTATGTATAAATTACATTTTCAAAAACTAAATTTATTTAAATTTAAAATTTATATATATATACACATGTTTGTTCACATAAGTTTGTTGCAAGTACATGTATCTAGGTGTGGATAGAATATCGATGCATGGATGCAAGAGGGTAGAAAAAACAAGATCTTTGCATTGTGTTATGATTTCAGATAGTCACCCTGGATGGACATTATACATGAGGGATTACTCTTGTTTCTGCACTAAGTGCATTGCGGGAAAATCTCATGCATGCAACAACCAAGAAGTTGAATATGTTAGTAAATGGGATATGGTCCCACTATTCATTTCATACACATACAATGAAAATGAGGATGAAAGATTTCAAGATATTCCTTTGATTTCAATTGATTATGACCATATTTAAGGATTGGTTAGAAAAGGTACATGTGTAAGTTTTCAATAATTTAAATATTATATAAATTTAATGATCTTTAAAGTCTAGAGATAATTCTATTTTTTTATAATTTTATTGTGTAAATTTGGTGTACAAGAGATGTTTTTGCAGTCATAGCAGAGCCTGGAAACATCAAATTATTTACTACGTTGCACAGAATAGAGGAATAAGCTAACACAACCTAAAACAAGCGATGGAATGTTATTTCCCACAGGTGTGTTTGAATTTAAAATTATATATATACATTGTGTACATGCGT
The DNA here is from genome assembly GCA_007115665.2 of Sequoiadendron giganteum. NCBI lineage: Eukaryota > Viridiplantae > Streptophyta > Pinopsida > Cupressales > Cupressaceae > Sequoiadendron > Sequoiadendron giganteum. The sequence continues at coordinate 338,168,276 of CM021105.1, read as the reverse complement.
ACATTACCTTAAAAACATTAAATATATATTGTACAAACCTTGAGCACGAAAATGTTGTACACATGCACATGTCTTACCTCAGGTTCATGTTTACCATGTAGGTTCTGTTATAGTTCAAGGGATGTATCTAAAACTAGTCAAAGTTGTTCAACATGGAATTCATTTTGTTGACTATCAAGTTGATAACAATGTATATCAATATAGTCACCTAATAATTGCTACCACCCTACATCTTCATGGAGTTCCACATGCACGTGGATGAAAATAATGGAGACTAGATAGTGATGACCATCAAATTTTTTTACATGTTATTCAAGAGTGGGTTGAACCAAAATGTTTGAGTTAGACTATATCCATGATTTTCAAGTTCACTTGTACATGTAAATACATGTTCAAGACGAGAACTTATAGTAACTTGTTTGAACTTTGGATTGTTTTAGTTACTTATAATATATGTTGATGACAAGTGTTTTAAATTTGGTTGGACACAAATTAGTGGTTGAAACACATTGAGAACCTTAAATTGAGTAGATATTTCCAATTATATATCTGTTCCATGGAATTCAAGTACTTGCTCAAGAATCTAATTGATTTCATTTGAAAGTTCATCTCCATTTATAGCCAAAAAAGTTATTATAAATTGATTCAAGAATTCAATGCTTTATTTTATGTTATGTACATAATGTGCAAACATTGTTACAACAATTACAAAGTTTATATATATTCAATATGACTATCTATTTAAAGGTGAAAATATTATTGTATTTTCCTTTAATTAGAAATTAAATAGAACCTTTAAAGAATCTAGTTCTTTTGTACTTGTATTACTTTTGATGGGGTACATATTAGGGCTTGTAACTTAAAGAATATTGATGAGTATTTAAAAAATGAATATTTTCTATAATAAATTTATTGGTCCATAATGATTATTCTATAATTCTAATTCTCATAAAAAAATTCATTGGAAGAGTGATGGTGAGAGTAGAAGAAAATTTAGTGCTAGTTTCAATGATCCCCAAAAGAGCATGTTTATTTATTTATATCTTCAATATGTTTACATGGTATTTCCCTCATGTGTACCTTTCTTGTACAACTTTATGATAGTATAGAATGACACTTAACATGATAAATTTCATAAAATTATTGGTTATTTTATGTTTTAGTTCTAGTTTATTGGGATCCAAATGAAAAATGTGAGAAATACTGATTAATTTAATATTCAACTTGATATTTGATAAACATTTTTTATGTATTTTTGAAGATTAGTAAGAGTCATACGAGCATTTGATTGAAATAAAGTAAATTTACATGAATTATCAAATTGATGAACATTTTCCTTTTTGTCATTACCCTTTAAAAGGTTTCTTAGATAATTTGATAATTTAAAGGGTATGAATCACTTTTACTTGGTGAACCATATTTAAATAATAATATTTATTTGAATTTTGAAATAATTATTTTCATTGTCTATAAATACATTAAATGTACAAATATATTGAGGTGTAAATCATCCTAAATTTGTATAAATAAATACTTTAATAATGGATTTAGTAATTTTAATAGTAAGAGGGTTAATGATACTCGAGATAGTTGTAGATGAATAGTATAGAGTTTTAGTACATCATATGGCATGTGGGTATCTTAGGTAGTTATAATTTTAACTTGAGTAGGATATAAATGGGTATGATACTAGATGATGCAATATTAGCACTAAAGACAAGACACATTTAAAAGAAGCCATATCATAGGAAAACTAGCACCACAAATATATCTCACAAATAACATAGTTTTCTAGTTCAATATAATACCATACCTGAAGACATCTATTATAAAATAACAATAAATCACATATATAATGAATGCCATGAAAATAGTTTATAGTCCCTAAGATGAGTTCCTTCAACTTTACATACAATTACATGTGCACTCAAAATCCCCACAAGCATAACTCTTAAAAACTTTCTAGGATATTATCTTTCAAAATTTATAACATCACTTATGTCATTATCCACAAATAATATAGTTCAACAACAAAATAAGAAAGTTCATTGGAGACTACAATATAGAGCTTGAACATATTAAAAGATTGTTATCATGGAAGGATTCAAATATTTTACTATAGTGAATGACCATTAATTTTTTGTCTCAATGGGAAAAAACAACACATTATTAACAATCATCTATAAATGGCTTGAACAGGGCCGATTCAACACACTTGAATTAATTATTGTTATAAGAGCACCAAAATACTAAAGAGTGCAAACAATAGGGAAATCAATTCTTGCTCATGATCTAGGTTGTCTTGACTTTATTGGAATTTATTGTTGTGCATTAATTATATTTTCTATGTCATAATATCCTGAATGGAATATTTCTAATAGATGTCTAGTTTTGATTCCCTTGAATAATTTATAATGGTTAACCCAAGGCAATATGAAATTTTTAAGATCTTTAATCCATATAGTTTTCTAATGAATAAATTATAGATTATATCATCTAGTTGTCTATGTTAGACAAACCACAAAACTCATTAATTAAACCACGATTTTCCACATGACCATCATAATCATAATCTAATGTATAATGTATCAACAATCTAAAAAATGTAGCCCAAGTCATAAAACATAAAACATGTAACATGAGTCATAAAATATAAAACATGTAGCCTAAGTCATAAAACATGTATCCCAAGTCATATATAATGAACATAAACAACTCATAAATCCAGAGTAGCCTAATATGAATATCAACTCCTAATCGAACGATCATCTGAATGAGAACCCTGCTCTGAAAGATATGCTGAGCCCTATAGATGAAATTGTGTACAAAATGTGTTAAATACATATAATATATTATAAATTTTATGAAATTTATTTTAAAGAATGTACATGTATTTTTAAATTTATCTATCTAGATCTATACATACATATTCATGTACATATACATGTATATATATAAAAGTTTAAATCACATGTCCAATGCCAGCAGAATCATCCATAGAGTCATGATGACGTACACGATCTGGACCAAGGCTCGAAGTAACATGAGGCATGTCCATCTACAATATATATACATATATATTACATGAATATCTAGTTAAAACTAAAATTTAAAAAGAATTTTAAAAAAAGAATTGAAACATGCAAATGCACACATACATGCACATCATCTGGTATCAGATGCTCTAGGTCATCTGCCATAGCTGTCTCCACCAAATCAACTAGATGCTCAATCGACATGTCAATTTGAGGGCCTATCGCATGTTGTGCTAGAAATGATGAGTCGAGGGGACTATGCAGCTGAGATGGCATCAACGATGAACCGAGACTGGTCAAACAACTCCATAAAACATGTAGTCTATGTAGCAGTGGAATGATCCGTAGGTGGGTCCTCATGTTCACTATTGCTAGGCTAAGAGTGATGAGAATGATGGGATCCTGGACATGAAAGAACTCCTCGATCCAAATGACCTCTGACATGGTATATAGGGATCCCATAGTTCGATGCGATGTAAGCATATGCCTCCAAGAGGTCCTCAACCAAATTAATCATAGTCCTATGTGCCATGTCTCTTGTAAGTCCATTGAGTAGTGTGGGTCTAGGGATGCTCGCCGCCTAAAAAAGGATCTATGTTGTTGTCTTGTGTTGTAAATGGTATGGATCATGAATGTCGAGACATAAAATACTGACCCACATGATCAATAGATATCCGAGTGGTCACGGCTGCAATGTCACCAACACTATCAATTGCTTCCTTTTGGGAAGCAATGATAACCTTTTCCGCTAAGGGGGACAGAGCTAGGGTTAGAAAAGGATACCTATCACCAACCAATACCCTAAACACTGGGGCTGGTCTATCCACTCCACGATAGGTGGGCCTATCGACAATTCTACCACACCCCTAACTAGCATATGGTGGAATGTCTAAGTAGTTGACTTTGAGGCCCAAATGAACCTCAACATACAACTGCTGAACAAAATATAATGAAAGTTGGTCATTTTTTGGATACTTACCATGTGCTACAAGAAATAGTGGGTATATCAATGGGGCCATAAGAGGATCCACACATTTGGTGACCTGGCATCCCTTCACCTTATGTATATTTTGATAGAATGGAAAATAAGTGTTTTTGATCATTTATTTAGTCACAACCTCCTATATTTGTTTATAAGAAACCTCACCATGTACTTCTTCCCACATGTGGGAAAGAATCGTAGCTACTCTATCAGGGGAAAAACTACTAGCCTGTCCAAGTTTATCTCTTAATTGTTCTAAACTTTGTAAAATGGACATGCAAACTTCTAAATATATTCCTGCATCTGTACCATCATTTAATGACTCTCTCATTCTCCTAATCTCGCTATTAGTATTTGCAAAGATTGGTTTTGGAGGTGGAACAGGTGCATTTTCCATTGTAATATGTATGTACCTAAAGGAGGAATGAGACCTTGGTTTAATATATCTAGATCTAGAGAATAGAAATCTAAAACAGTTCTAAATAAATTTACACTTGTGTGCACATGATATAGAATGTATTAAACATGAACACTATATATATATATAGATTTAATAGTTCTCACTTGTGCATGTACATACATTCAATAAATTTAATGTAACTTCTAGATACATTTATTACTAAACAAGTTTGTGCAACAAGTAAATCAATTTGAAATATTAATAAATATTTAAAATTTACATAATGAACAAAGTCATGCATGAACTCATTTCACCAAAATGTAGAAACTTATAACTATAGATTTAAATATATAAAATGATCTTAAATATATGATCCACATGAATAGATCACAAGGGCCAAAAAGTTCTAAATTAGCTTGAGATTTGAAATCACACACATGTATCTAGATTAGACATGTTTCTTCTCAAATTATTCTCTAACTATGTTGCTACCATAAAGGAAACAAGAAAATATGTTTCTTTTTAAATCAAGGGATTTATAGCATGAATGATTTAATAATTGGAAATTATATGAAAATTTGTCTATATCATACAATCATGTGGCATGTAACTCCTTAAATGATTTTTCCCCTTCGTTCCTTTAATAACCTGAAGTGGGATGAATGAATCACAAATGATGGAATGATAATCAAAGGTTATATAATTGGATTCCTAAGATTTATTCATGCTAAAATATCTAGCTTCTTTGTCTACACTCATTATTTTCCATCTAGGTCCACTCTGCCTTTTTTATTTAGATAAAAATTGAACTCCACATATGATTGGTTAAAAAGGAGGAAGAAATATAAGTTTTATGTTGATGAATGGCTTTCTCTAATGCATCCATTCTATAAATGTACACTAAAATGTAGGATGACCAAGTGTGTAATAAAAGCTTTAAAAAGAGTCACTTGATTTCTTCTTCATCTTGGAACAAAACTTGAATTAGACTAAGTTGAAGGAACTAAGGGTTACTAGTTTTGTGATTGAAATTATTATTGTTAATTCTAGGTGCCTTATTCTCTATTGATTAACTTATGGATGGTGTAGATTTGATTTTGAAACAGGATTGTCTTATGGAATTAGATTATATATTATTGGTTTAAAACATCAAATAAATTATAGAAGTATGTTTTAGATTAAGAACCAATAAAAGGAAAGGCATTCTTGTATTCAATCTTTGATTTTGAATAATATAAAGTAAGAATATTTTGATGGAAATTTTTCTCCCATAAATTTTTCCCATGTAAATATCCAAGTATTATGTAAGATTGTGTATTTTTATTATCCCATTAACTTCTTTGAATGTTGTTAGATGTATTTTTTAATATAATTAACTATTTGTGGTTTACATAATTCTATGTTTCTTTAATCCTAGTCTATCAATTACTTGCAATAGGGGTGTTTAGAGAATAAGTAGATTTCTAGGAAGCTACCACATAATTAGGAGTCCAAATCATAGTGTATACAATGGAAAACCTAGAACAACATATTTTTTTATATTTTATGTATAACTAGTCACAAAAGAAAACTTTAAAATGTTTTATGAGAAGATATAATATTATTAAATCAATGGATAGAATATCAATGGTTAGAACTTTGAAATATATAAGTTTAAGATGGAATATCTTGTAGTGGAAATAAATTAGTGGTCTGATGTATCTTCTTCAACTAAACCCTTAGGAATTTCTAATGAAGATTAGATAAAATTAGATGAGAAAGTTAGGAGTACGATCCAATTATATCTATGAAATTTTTTGTCAATGAATGTGTCTAAAGAATAGTATAAATTTATTATGGAAGAATACATAAACATTATATTAGTCCAAGAGCCTAGTACAAATAAACTTCTCTTGAAAAATAAGTATTCATCAAGAAAATGAGAAAAGGAGACCCAATATAACTAATCACTTGAATAGATTTAATATGATATGTAGTCAACTTGTGTCAATAGGAGTCAATATGGATGAAGAGGATAAGTGCATCCTATTAATTTATTCTTTACCCGGTTCATGGGAAAAATTGATAATATTTATCAATATTAATAATCTCACTAAAATTGGAAAATATCATATGAATTTTGTTAAGAAAGGAAATTAGAAAGAAGTCCATGGATGAAACTTTATTTTGATACCCTAGTTGTTAGAGGTGGATCTAAGGAGAAGAAAGGTGAGAAAAATAATTAGGATTATAAGTCTAAGGGTAAAGATCTAGACTAAATATCTTGGAAAATCCAAAGTAAAATGTTATAATTGTGGAAATAAAGGGCACATAAAGAAGGATTCAAAATTAAAAAATAAAGATGATTCTTCTAGTAAATCCTCTAATAATGATGAATACAATAATGATACCTTTATTTCTACCAATTTCATTAGTGATGGATCTTGGTTGATTGAATCAAATGCTTCTTATCATATGGCACCTTATAACAAGTTGTACCTTGGATATATAATGTGATGAAGGTAAGGTTTGTCTTGGTGATAACATTTCCTTGAAGATATATGGTCAAGAAAAGTAAAGGTTTCATTCATGGATGCAAGAGGAAGGTCACTCTCAGACGTTTTGCACATATTGGACAATTTTGGTAAGGAAACTTATGTTTATGTTCAAAATGGTTTCAACTCAAATATAAATGTTAGTTTTGATGACCTAAAGGTTGCAAGTTAGCATGAGGAAACTTGGTACACTAATGGAGTGTAGCATGGCACTCTAGATATAGGTTGGATGCATCAAATTTTTTAGTGTGCTAAAGTAATTACATCTAAACCAAGGTTGTTGTGGCATATTAGGATGGGTCACCTAAGTGTAAAATGTCTAAAAAGTTGTAATTAAGAATATTATGGATGAAATTGTTGATTATTCTATTTTTATTGACTTTTCAAAGCATTGTATCTTGGGAAAATAAAATAAAGTGTATTTTTTTTCTAGAATCACTAAAGCAAAGGAGATTTTGAAGCTAATACATGTAGTGATGTGTTTGTTCCTATGGATATCCACTCCATCAAGGTAAATATGTATACTATTTATCAATTATTAGTGATTTTTATATAGGTACTTTTGGATTTATTTTATTAGTGGGAAGTATGAAATATTTTTGATATTTTAGGAGTTTAAATCTCTTTTTTAGAATCATATCAAGTTAAGAAAATCAAGGTGCTTAGGATAGATAATGTCAACTATTTTTTCTCTAAGGAGTTTAAAACAATTTGTAGACACAATATATTTTTTCTCATGAACATGACACCAAAAGATTGAAGTTAAAGAAGGACTAGATAGGGGCTTGAGCTTAATGTAGGAGATTCTTTTCAATAATGATATAGAATCTCCTCTTTATTTGAAGTATTCACAGAAAATTATTTTCAAGACATCCCATATTCAAATGATTATAAATTTAACCTGACACATAATGAATCCATCACCCTGCCTCTAAAGGAGGTGGAAAATATTTTGAGAGCCATAATTTTATCAATGACATGGTGCAATTAGCACCCATTAGTAATATCCTTGATATATTATTTTGGAGTGAAAAATCCTTCCTTATTCAACATTGGAAGTTCCTTTGAATAGTAGTAGAGCTAGTAACTCATATCTATTGACAAGTATGACAGGGCCAACGTTGTCCTAAGGGATACAATATTTATTCCTTTTAATAGGAGAGCCATGAGTGGATAAAAAGGAAGAACTAAAACCAAAGGTGTTCTAGATCAAGAGGAGGAAATCATAGATAATTTATCCCTAGAGGAGGAAGGTCTTCTAGTTCAAAAATACTTAAGAATATTGCTTTGGCTTGAAACTTAATTTATATTTCTCTCACACAAGGCCAGATTACTTTTTGAAGAGTTAGATAATGCAGTCATCAAGTGAATATACACTTCCCAAAAAAGGATAAGCTCTTTCAATCTTCACCAAGATTGAAGAGAGTGGATAGTAAAATCGCAAACATGGTATTTAACATAATTATGAACTTGAGTATTAGAGCTAGTGGGATGACTAAGTTAATTTCAACTGGGTGTGATAGTATGTTGAGTTTTGGCTATGGATTTTCAACTATAGATGTTTGGGAAATTCTCTCTATGGGAAGAGGATGAGGATGCCTCATGCTCATAGAAAAGTGGTGACATTAAATTTCCTAGGAATTCAATCCATACAACCACAACCACCAATTATCTAATACAAATAAAATATGAATTTGTTGCACCACTAGTTTTGTTAGTACTTGATAAGATCTAAAAATAAGAAACTTGCATATCCATAGTTAGTTTTGAATAACTTCATGTGATCCTCCATACAAAAGATAGATTCATATTTTATTTAATACCTAAGACTAAACTAGTTAAACACACATTACCACTATATCTATGATGCATACCATAAAACTACTTTAGCATACAACCCACTTTATTCTAACTAGTTACATAGAGATACATGCACACATACTCGATTTTTGGGTTTACTAGGTAAGAGGAATCACCAAGTTAAAAGACAATAAATAGTTTCAATATGGACCTATAAGTGTGTGTATTCCCAAGTAACATGTGATAAGTTAAAAGAAAAGAGAGATGAATATAGGTCACAAATAAAAAGGGTATAGAAAAAATATTTTTCTATTTGAGCATGGTGATGATGTACATGTATAAAACAATAACACATAGGAGTTGATGCCAAGTGTCAAATGTAGTGACAATAGAAAAGCCTAAATTGTTAGCATAAATAACTTAATGAAAATACAAAATAGTATGGATTGAGGTTTTAAGTTAATATTTTATTTTCCTTTATGGTTTGGATCCTTCAAGTTTAGTTTTATCTGCATGGTTCCTACCACTACTTTTATACCTTTTAGGTTAGTAAATATTCTAGGAAAATTTTTTTCATATTGTTTTAAATTTTCCACTTGCATCACTTATCGTTCATCCCATTAACCTCTAATTTTTTCCATCTTAGCCTGGTTCCTTCTAAAATTATATTTTTTCTTTAGTCCTCAATGGTTCATGTTGAAATATTTATTTTTTAGTGCATTATTAGTGGCTATAAATCATAAAATCCCCTTCTACTTATAGTTTTTTAAGTTTTGAGGATTTTCTTCTCCTTTGCATTCCATAATTTATTCATAGAGGCACCACTTAACTCCTACTGTGGTGTTTCAACCTTATCCATCCACTTTAAATCAAGTTCCAAACACTTGTCTCCTTCGGCAATACACTCTAATGTTCTTTGTGAAGGACTAAATTTCTACTATATTTAGATACGATAATGTCCTTTGTTTCAATACATTGTGGATTAGCTTGTCAATATCATGGAATATAATTTTTTTACAAATTATTTTGTCCCATCATCCAATTGTTGACCTTCCTCCTCTCTTTTCTTAGTTAAAATATACCTTATTTTTGTAATAGGTGATCTAATGTCCAATAGAAAAGTTGGTACCTATAAAGCCTTTCATCATATTCTTATCTATTTGTCCATTCCATAATGCAAATTTGAAGGTTTATTTCAAGTTTCATCTTTCCACAATATTTTATATTAAGGTTATAGTCTCCTTTTGATTAAGTACTTGGTTCTTATAAGGACCAAAAATGTCTTCCCAATTGGGATATTAGGTTTGTGGGTGTACCGCCATCTTGTCATGCTACAAAGTATCTTCAAGAGATTATAATCTCAAATTTTATTTCTTAAATAATTTTTCCATGTATTATATACATGTTAAAAAAATTCCCACCCTATATTACCAAGTCCAAGCTTAATACATGAGAAATTCCATGTGAAATTTGTGGTTAAATTGTTTTTACTTTTAGTATGTGAAATTTGTGGGTTTACTAGGTAAGAGGAATCACCAAGTTATAAGACAATTTAAATAGTTTCAATATGGACCTACAAACTTGTGTGTATTCCCAAGTAACATGATAAGTTAAATTGTTTTGAATCAACTTGAAGTCTATGTTGTCAAGAGTGTTGATGACTGGACATAAACTACTCTAGGTAATCTTCTTGTTGAACCATAAGTAGGTTTAGGAATAAAACTAGGCAATTCTTACCATTAACCAATCCTTATAATTGAAGTATTGTTGGACTATGGTAAAATTTGTACTCTCTAGGTCCTTGACAATGATGCCAAAAATGCTAGGTTCCAAAGGGGGTTGAATTTCATAAGGTATTTTATCAACCAAAATATAATCCAAATAGTTAGCTTGACTAATTGAAATGCAACTCAAATTGTTAGACGAGCCCTAGTTGATTTACACTCATTCAATTAATTTAACTAGTTGAAATGCAATTTGAATGATAAGGACTTTGAAGCTTAAAAGGTAACACTCTTGGTTACTTAGATGCCAAATCTTGGGGACATAAATTGATGACAATGGTGTGGAAAATCTACGTTGGGAGCAACATGTGTTTAGTTTGAGAACCTAGACTAATTTTTTCAAACCACTTAAGAATCAAAACTAACTCAACAAATTAAACATTTAATGTTCAATCCATTTTAAAGAATAAATAAACCATACTATTGAAATAAGCATAAAACAAATTAGTAAACACTAATATAAAAAATGTGGAAGCATAGACAAGGCACATGAACTATTTTACAGGAAGAAATGTGTTCTCATGAAGTGCCCTGAATGCATAGGATATTCACAAAATGAATTTTTTGAAAATATTTTAGAAACTTTAAAGAAAATGCAGTTGCAAGTGTAAATGGGTCTCTTGAAAAGGCTTTAGAAACTTTCAAGCGAATGCAATTGGTGGGTGTAAAGCCAAATTCCACTACGCCTATGCCAAAAATGGGAGCATTGGAATAGGGTATTGACATGCATCAAAGCATAAAGGATAGAGGAATTTTGTCAGATGTTGTAGTTGCAAGTAGACATGTATGAAAAATGTGGAAATTTTGCCTCAAAGAAATTTGGTTTCATGGAATGTCATGATTTCATAATATGAAAAATACATTTGTTGACAAATGATGTAGCTGCAACTGCTCTATTAGACATGTATGCAAAATGTGGAAGCATAGACAAGGCACGCGAATTGTTTGACAAAATGCCTCCAAGAAATGTGTTCTCCTGGAATGCGCTGACTGCAGGGTATTCACAAAATGGAATTGTTGGAAAGGCTTTAGAAACTTTCAAGCAAATGTAATTGGTAGGCGTAAAGCTAGACTCTACAACCTTTACCACCATCCTCCCAGCCTGTGTCGAACAAGATCATTGGAACAGGGTATTGACATGCATCAAAGCATAAAGGATAGAGGAATTTTGTCAAATGTTGTAGTTGCAGCTAGACATGTATGCAAAGTGTGGAAACATAGAAAAGGCACACGAACTAATATTCACATAATGGGTTTGTTGAAAACACTTTAGAAACTTTCAAGCAAATGCAATTGGCAACTGTAAAGCCAAATTCTACAACCAGGGTTTAAATTTTTTCAAGCAAATGCAATTTTTAAACAAACACACCAACTTGTGTGAATGCCAAGAGCTGAGGGTGGTTGACTATGGAGGGTTATGAACTGCTCGTAGAATTTTTTCTCATTGTTCGCCGTCCAGAGTTCACTTGAATGCTCAGTGAAAACGATGACACAATGCTAGTTTTTTTTTAATCCTAATTTGGGGGGTTCGCTCGAACCCCTTTTTTTATTTTTTAGCCAACGTATAGGAGTTCAAGCGAACCCCTTCAATTTGTGGGAGGATCAAAAATTGTTTTTTCCTTCCTCTCTCAAAGTGTTAATCACTTATGTGGGATCACCCTACCTCTTTTTTCACACTACCTACCCACACTTCCCCTTTCACATGGAAAATCAGACAAAAATATAGGGGGAGGGAAAGGGTGTCATGCCTCACTAAATGTGTTGTCTATGTCCTTCTTTGAATCACACCATTCCTCTCATCCTCTCCAATTTAATACCTGCATAGTAAGGCCATATCATAACAAATGGCTCATTAATTTGGCATTGACTATGTTCTTTCCCCTTTATTATTATTATTATTATTATTATTATTTCTTTACTCTCTAATATCCACCGTGGAGGCAACTGACAAGGATGTGATAGATTACCATTTCATGATTGGGTTCACTATTATATTGTATACATATGTGAGCTAATGTGAATTATTTAAATTTATTTCATTTATTTTTGTATTTAAGACTTGCTAGTCATATGCACTTTCATCATTGTCAATATACCATTATTTTTGTGAGATAGTTTATGTGCTCTTGAATTTATTGGTTTATGTTTTTTGAATGCTTTTACCACTTCTATCACATGTCAGGGAAATGAATCGAGAATAAACACTTTCATACCTATATTCACCAATCTTGAATCACAAGTTGGACAAGGAAAGAAATTGTCCTTATTTGGATGCCATTGTTATAGGTTGTATTTAATTGAACCTTATATTCTCTTTGAGGAATAAAACTTGAATACTTAATTGCCATGTCATCTTAAATTCTTATCTCATATTTAACTCAAAAGAGAAAAAATTTGTCATAACTGACAAAAAGAGTCACGTTTCTCATAATTTTGCATAACATTAAAAGTGGGTATTGCATCAATAGCTTCTCTAAGACAATTTTTAAAAACCACTCGTTCTTACATATCATTAGACAATATAAATTCCAATAAACCTAGTCACATAAGTCTATAAACTGTTAATTCAAGTTTGCACAACAAAATCATTTCTACATTGCTAAAATTGACAACAAATTACAATTTTTATAAAAAAAACCAACATATGAAAGACATTAATCTCTAAATATAAAGAATCAATTTTGTACAACATTAATAATCATTCTTTACCTTTATCCCAAAAATTAAAAAATCTTACTCCTCTCACATAAATTTCTAAAAACAATATTTTTAATCAATTCAATCTCTACTTAAAGTTGATTCTACTTTTATTATATACATTTTATTTAATGAGCATAAATTTAAGTAAAAGGATATCATTCCCTTCCATTATGTAAAGGGATTTTATTCCCACACCATATGATAACTTTGGAATAAAAACATGCCATCTAATATGCACGGCAAACTATGAATCAACTTTTTTTTCTTTAAATTTAGACAATTTATAAATTGAATATTTCCATTGCGTATCTAGGAATTTGTTTTTTTAAGGTCGGCCATGGTGGGGGAACATCGACGGTTAATACGATTCTTGACTTGCAGGAAAGGAAATTCAAAAGGCCTTCACAACCATTTCGACCATAAATATATCTGTTGGTGATAGACGACAGTAGTCACTAGCCTTCGTTATAACTGAATCGTTATAACTGCGGAATCGGGACTGGAACGGCTTCGTTATATTTAACGGCGCTCACATCTGTGGAAGCTTTGGAACTTGTGCGATTGAGAGTGTACGCTGCGCCATTTCTTCATGGTAATTATGATGAAGAAGTAAGAGGCGCTGCCATTATCTGGGAGCATGTTCTTTCATTGTTGAGAGCCTCCGGATCAATGCATATTTGTGCTTGTGTTTAAGGTGGTCCCTGTTTCCAGGTGGTGAAGTGGATGACAATGGTGTGCCTGTGGTGGTTGGCGTTGCTCATTTTGATTTGGAATGTTATTGTTGCTCAAGGATTCGGAGTGAACTGGGGCACGCTCTCCACACACCTTCTTTCCCCGGACACTGTGGTGCAGCTTCTCAGAGACAATGGCATCAAGAAAGTGAAGCTCTTCGATGCAGATGCCAAGACAATGAGGGCTCTGGCACGTAGCAATATTGAAGTTATGGTCGCCATTCCCAATGATATGCTGCACGCGATGACCTATGACTCGGAGGCTGCTGAAAAGTGGGTTGCGAGCAATATTAGCAGATACAGTTTTTCTGGTGGAGTTAGTATCAAGTAAGTTCCTTCATTCAATCTTGTTTATCTCTTCTTATTTGAATTCTTTTCAGGGATTTTGGGCTGGATTAAACGAGTTTGTTTACAAGCTAGCTTTGCACATAAGAGGTATTGGGTAAAAGTCTATAGTCTGTTAAACTGGTTATATTTTTGGTATACATGAGGTTTTCACTGTCCATTAGATTGAAAGGAGAAGTTTTTTTTAATATTTTCAATAATTTCTCAGCTACCCACTAAAGATTCTTGATTGAATTAGGATGGACGTTAGATATAAAACCATGTTACTGGATTTTGGATGCCACTTTGTTGTGTTTTAATTCTGGCATTTTGAGTCTCCTTCCACATCCCTCTTCAGGGAAATTATAAAATCAATAATGTCAATTTGAATTTTCCATCCTGAAGTCTTAAATCCGTGTCGTTATTTGTGAGTTCCTAAAGGCTCTCTTCAACCTGTTGTTAGCCACTGGACGGTCTAAAAAAAAACTGCTGTCATAAACAAGCACAAAAAGATCCAAACACAAAATAAAGAGCAAATTAGAAACATCTCAGAATTAAATGCAACGCGTGGAGCCTTAGCACTCAAAATATCATGGTATACCTCAAGGGAAGGACTTTCCATACAAGTTCTGCTATGGACAAATATGGATCGGGCATATAAGATGTTCCTGACCTCAGTCATTATTATTGGCTTGGCCTTTGCAAGGTCTTCATGCAATTTGAGGGAAACCACAATACGGTGATGGCTGTATACTAGATGGATGTTCATTTTAGATGCCATCACCTGCATTCGCCTCACATTCCAAAACTATTCAAACCTGGAAACATGGCATGAAACACCGCGCAATTAAAATGGTCTCTCAAGGGGACATAATCAGTTGGGATTACACCAGTGTGCAATATTTGCCCTTACAAAATATTTGTGCTCCAAAACCATATTCCATCAGGCATTAATGGCTATTAATGGAACATAAGAGAGTGCCTCACTGCCTAGTATGTATTCTGAATGTTGTCTTTTGTCTATCGTTGGCAATCTTCTCCTAGATGCCAAACAAGCAACCTCATGTGCATGACCCAGAAGAGAATACACCCAAAATACAATTACCAAGGACGTTTCAGATATATGTTTAGCTTGACTTGATAAATGGAAAGAAACGGCAGCTCACCATGTTAGAGCAGAAATTACATTACTGATAGTCTTTGATGTGGTACAGATGCCAGTGGCATTCAATATCTAGATGACATTGTGAATTTTAAATATGGAGTCGAATATTTAATCTGAAGTCTGCTGCACATAAATGTTTAAATATGAGTTCATGAACCTTCCTGAAAGGCTGGGAACAGAGGTGTGACTTCAGAGTCCATTGTATGGAAAAGCTATAATTAAAGATGTATGCCTAATAAATATTCTGGAGCAAAATAGACAACTACCTGATACTTTGGTAGGCCTTTGTATTTGGACGTAGTGGGTATTGCTTGATCTGCTGACTGATATGAAAATTCAAGGCTTTTGGGCTGTATATGTTGAACACTCTCCATCACATGGGTTCTATGTATTTTACTCTGGATTTTTCTGTGTCAATGTTCCTTGTTGTCAGTGAAAATAATTTAGTAGCCCTTTATTCAAGTAGAATAAATTTAATAGTATGCAAAACAAATTTGAAAGCTTGTATTATGTATAATTTTACTGGGTAGAAGAACTGAGTGATGGAGAGTTGAATATTTATAATATTCACAAGTGTCAGATTTCTGGGACTGGCTGCTGATATGTTGCACTCGGACCAAATGTATGCAGGTATGTTGCAGTGGGAAATGAGCCTTTCCTGGAGAGCTATAATGGCACTTTTTTGAATGTCACTCTTCCTGCACTTCAAAATATTCAGCGAGCACTGAAGAGTGCAGGTTTAGAAGAAATTAAGGCAACAGTGCCCCTCAATGCAGACGTGTACAATTCTCCTGAAACAAACCCAGTCCCATCAGGTGGGGATTTCAGGCCAGAAGTTCGTGATCTCATGATACAGATTGTTCAGTTTATGAATGACAACGGTGCACCTTTTACTGTCAATATCTATCCATTTCTAAGTTTGTATGGTAATGAGCATTTTCCTGTTGATTTTGCGTTCTTTGATGGTAACGGCCAACCACTGATTGATGGGGCAATCCAGTATTCTAATGTGTTTGATGCAAATCTTGATACTCTGATATGGTCTCTGAAAAAAGCGGGCTTCCCTAATATGCCCGTCATAGTTGGAGAAGTAGGTTGGCCCACTGATGGTGATAAAAATGCCAATTCTGAGTATGCACAGAGGTTCAACCAGGGACTTCTAAAACACATGTTGAGTGGCCAAGGAACTCCCATGAGAAGGGGAAATATTGAAGCATATCTGTTTAGTCTTTTTGATGAAGATGCAAAGAGCATTGCACCCGGAAACTTTGAAAGGCATTGGGGCATTTTCCAGTATGATGGGCAACCCAAGTATGCACTTGATCTATCAGGTCAAGGACAGAATGTTGGACTAGTTGGTGCAAGAAATGTCGAATATCTTCCTCAGAGGTGGTGTGTTCTTAATACAGGTGTCAAGGACTTAACTCATCTCACAGATAGCATAACCTATGCTTGCACCAATTCTGATTGCACTTCTCTGGGGTATGGATCCTCGTGTAATAATCTGGATGCTCAAGGCAATGCTTCATATGCATTTAACATGTACTATCAGATGCACGATCAGCAGAGTTCAGATTGTGTTTTCTCTAATCTGGCCAAGGTAACCACAAAAAATCCCTCTCAAGGTTCGTGTAAATTTGAGATAATGATTGCATCTGGGCATGAAGACAGGGCTATCAAGTACTGGACAAATTTGGTCACAGTTTTTGCTGAAATCTTAGCAGCTGCTTTGTTGTTGTTCTTGTAGCGGCTTGTAGTCTATCACATCATTCTTTCATATGTAATTTTATTTTATACTTCTGTATTTACCTTCACCATATACACAACTCTAATCAGAGATAATTCAAATTTTTACAATTCAGTATTCACAATTATGGCCCTAATAAAGAGAACCTAGACAAGGTCTATAAATTGATTTATTTTTCAATCTCAATAAATTTTGCTATGAAATATTACCTAACCTTGTCAAGTGGGGTGCTTTAGAACTTCAAATATGTCTAAAACACCGAGATTATGAATTGTATGTAGCAGTTATAAGGATGCATTAAGCGACTTACAAAAACTATCTTAAGCAAACTCATTTGATTCACATTTTGGAAAGGAATTTGTATAGGAGACACAAGGCTACTAACCCATTAGTGCCTAATGGTTTCATCATTGGCTGATATGAAAAATAACTGGATGAAGATGTATAAAAGATGATAGTTTTGGGATATTATTCCATTAAATGTGCATGCCACTAATTCAACTCATTTTACACACTTGCTCATGTTGTTTTCAAGTAAACCCAAACTTCGAAGGCATTGAATGATAGGTTTAAACTTATCTTGTTGGATCCTACCTGTTTGAGTTCTTGCTAACTGCTGGAATTCTCTGGAGCCCAACAACAGAGATTTCCTACTGATATTGCTTCTTATAATTACTGTTCACACATGGATTATCATCAATTTAAATTGTATATAGCTCGTTGTTAAAAAAATCTTCTATATAAGAATCATAATCTGTGCATTTAAAAGTACAAATTTCTCCAAAGTATATGGCCATGCTACCTCTAATTAGCTCGTTAGAGTTCTTATATCCTCTTCCCAGGATCACAAGGATGCATATCTGATTTAGAGAAAAATAAAATAAGTCACAAGGATGCTTCTTATGTGCCCAACAAGCTTTTCAGTTACCACTGTAGAACTTTCCTCTCGACGAAATGCATATTATATTGAAATTTCCAAAAAGAGACTCAAATAAATGCTGTATGGGATGGTTTACATGCTTGGAATGAATCTACACTGCCCTCCAAGCTCTTTGGAATGAATTTATACTTTAGATTGTCTAGTTGTTTAAGTCTCTTTATGAACAATTTTAATTTCCAGCTTTTGTGGTTATATATTATGAATACACAACTTGTTCGATTTTCTTCCAAAATTTTATTGCTCTGTTTTTGTTATCTAAAGTTTGAACAACCAATTAGCAAGTCTTCCTAAATGCTTGCTCAAAATATAAAATGATTAATTGGCTATTGAAGGTAGATGCTTCATAAACCTTCCTAAACATTTTGTCATATATGAAGAGTCTAAAGAACTTTTTAAAATCATACTCCGACCAAATTGTTCACCAGGCACATGTTGAGAAATATTTTATCAGAGTAATAAAAGATGTGTCACCAACTTCCAAACTGTCTTTCAGAATTTGAAATCAAGAATCGTCATTATTTGTATCCTTTATCACCTACACAAAGCATCCCTCGAACCCAATGAATTGGCATCCTACGAGCATGGTTTATTCAACCAAGGGACAATTGTTGCCCAAGTGAAGGGGCTAAAAAATACAATATTTTATTATTAAGTCTTATTGTTTTATAATTGATTTTAGATCATAAACTTTTTAATTTCATCTCTCGAAGAGTTTTTAGTTTACTTTTAAGATCTTTGTATAATATTTAATTGATTATTAGGTTAATTTCACTTTATGTACTTAAGTTAAATTTATGAGTGTTTTTTTCTTTTATTAGATTGATCTATTATTAGATCAGCATGTTTCATCACATATGGTATCAATACTTATCATGATCTAATCCCTTTCTCATTTAGGGCTTTCTCTTATAAGCATTATGTTGAACATCCAGAATATTGAGAGGGGGGCAGGGGGAGGGGGGTGTAAGGTGGGGGTAGGGGCTGGGTTGAGGGGGAGAGGAAGGTGGGATGGAGGGGGAGGTGAATTAATATTCTCTAAAACCGTTTAAACATTTATTCCACATAGCATATTTAATTTGCAGTAAGAAAGGAAAGTATGAAATCAATCATCAACATCACATAACACATGAACACCATTTTTTTACGTGGAAAACCCAAAAAGGAAAAAACCATGGTGAGGATTATCTCACAATATACTATAACTAGTTATAAGATATTACAAAATTGCTCACTACAGGTGGACTCACTGCCCACAAAAAGAAGAAAAAATAGAAGAGAGTGGTGGCACACAACCAAAATAATCTATTACAAATGCATTTACAACATGTTGAAATACAATTCCACTGAAACTCAATACACAGATTCAACACATTTCATCACTCTACTCTACTCTACACTTGTATCACTTTCACACAATTCACATCTACTACACTTGCATATTTTTCTAACTCTCTATGTCCAACATCGAAATGAACTCATATTTATATCCATCTCAACCTCAAACATCAATTAGGTCAGCCCAATTAGATGTATCATAAAAAATATTCCTTGTCGGCTCAACCCATACACCAACACCTTAGTTCAAACTTGTAATACATAAGATAGGTCAGGGTGGACCTATAATAACATCCTTATAACGAATCAATACTTATTCAAAATCCACAATACACAACACATATTAGGTCGGCACTGGTAATGACCTTACATCAAAATTCACCAATTGTTCAACTACAAACAAACACACAAACTTTAAAACTTCACACCACTTGGAATTAAGATACACTTGACACCTGTCAACACTCCCATAAATCTACAAAACTAGATACCAATCCGTGGAGAAGTGCAGATTCACCAAAGCATACATACTAAACAAGCAACACTATCATTGGTAGATCGAAACTTTTGTCACCCATAACTTCTTCACCAAAAACCAAAACAATGTGAAACTCGGAATTTAAAATCCTCTAACATCCAACACAATTACATGAAAACTGTAGAGCAAGATTCTTTACAATAGACCAATACGAACCAAATTATTGGATGTCCTATACACCAAATTACCTATTCTAATACTTAGGAAATTTACCACTTCAATTATCTGCACCAACCTTCTTGCAAATATACATTGGATTACTCATGCTTCACCAAATGATCTGCATATCAATCTCCATACAATGTTGACATCAATGACAACACTGCATACTATACAACTCATGCTTATACTCATGCTCATGTTGTCAGTAAGTATATCAATGATAAACTTCTTATTCTTCCAACAATCTCCCCCTTTGTCATTGATGGCAACATGCCATAATTTCTCTCCAAAACTACTCTCCCTCTTTGACTTCAAGAGAAAAGGGCACATATATGTTCTATTGTTGTTCCCCCTTTGACATCACTCACAATTAGATTACTTACATACTCCCCCTGACTGATATATATATATATAAGAATGAGAGTAACAAAAATTCTGACCAACTCCCCCTAACTCTACCATCTATATATATACACTGAAATATGATCAACAAACTGAAATACATAAAAACAAATGCAATCACCCAGAGGAATTATTTTGACACCTAAAGATTTTTGAGGTTTGTTTTTCATTCCTTCTTCCCTTCTTCCCAACCTTTCTTGATGAGGCTAAGCATTTGAATTTGAGTCTCAAACTCCACCAGAAGTTCTTCACCATCATCTAGAGTGCTAGGTACTAGATCTAACTTGGTTGCTTTTTCTACACTCATCAGAGCACTAGAGATAGGTAAGAATTTGACATTTACCAGATCCCTGAGATTACCAAACTGCACAATTATCTTCTCTTTTTGGACTTGTAGTTGGAAGAACTACTCATGCAGATTCTTGATCACACTCCTAGTGCTTCCATCAATGTTTTGTGTTGGATCATAGGCACCAGAGGCTTTATCAATTTGAGACTCAATGGAGTCCATCTCATCCTTTATTCTTTTGGTGGAGCTTGTCCATTTCATACAAATTGAAACAACATTTTGGCTTCCACCAAGCAGTCCTGTACACCTTTAATATTATCTTGAAATTTATTGTGTGCAGAGGCACACTTCTCAATTATATCCATCAATCTCTTGTCATTCACATTTTTATCTATTTCTTTCTCCAATTTCTCTTTCAATCCACTAGAATACTCTTTGAAATAATCAAGTAGAAAATTTAAATTCTCCATACTAGAGTATCCTCATCCTTCTTCTCATAAGTATTGGATGCATTCACAATGTCTCATCATCCTTCTTCTCATTAGTACCGGATGTATTCACATCCTTTTTCTCATCATCCACAGATTTTTCAGTGTTGTCTAGAGGTATATTCATCTTTGGGTTTCCTTGTACATCCTCTGCATTAACCTTTGATTCCAGAGGAGGTGAGTTGTGTCTTGTAGAAGCATCCTCATTTTGTTCTTTTGTGGCACTAACATCTGTAGTGGTATTATCTCCTACTAGAGGAGCATATGTAGTACCTTCTCTTGCAGTGTTCTCTTCACCAGTAAGATTTTCTTCCACATCCGTACGAGTTTCATCAACACCCTTTTGCACATTTTCTTCTTCAATCCCATGCATGTTGAGAATCATCATGTTGTGCTTTTGTTGCTTCATTAACATTCAAATCTGATATATCATCATGCATTTTTTGTTCTATGTCTGGGGTCATTCCTAACCTTTTTTCCAAATCGGCAACCTTCTCCATAGACTCATTCTGGAGTCCCTCTAGATCATTCTGATCTCTTCACATAAGGGTGGTTACCCTTTGCTTTTGTCAAAACTCTTTATTATACACCTGAGCCAATGTGGCTTTATTTTATCCAAAAGAGGTGCACTAATCTTCTCCAAAGAAAAAGACCTTAGCTTTTCTTCTTCATCGATTACCTCTTATCTTCTTGCATGTAATACATTCCTTAATTCTCCAAACAACTATTTTTCAATATTCTTCATATTTACTTCAAAATTAATTATGTACTTTACAATGGCTTCTTCAATGGTAGCCTTATCTACCTCATTTATGGTAGTATAGAGAGCAACATTTTCTTCTAACATTTCATGCTCAACAATCCCATTGAATAAAGCATTGAGTTTCATAGGGCTATGTGAAATACCAAAGTCTTTTTCTTCTTCATTTTCTTGTCATTTGGTGTCTTTTTTCTCTTTGTTGGATTTAAGCTTCTTCTCCCTCATTTGTATTTTGTAGCCTTGTTTTTATTTCTCTATCTCAACCTCACTGTCAGTGTCTACAATGTCAATCTTTTATTTCTTTGTACATACTTCACATTGTGAAGCTTAAGATTTCCTCACCAAACTATATTCTTTGTATCAAAAACCTCATTCAAGAAATAAAACATCAAACATAGAATCAATGTGCCAAATTTAAAAGGATATTTTGAATCAATCAATTCAAAATAACTCAATTAATGTATCTTCTATAAATTCTCAATCAATTGTGCCCTCAATAACTCACACAAGTCATAATTTGCACCCTTCACAACCATTTCATATGTTGTATTAATGGTGGTTGATGATACATATTTTTCCTCGTTAGTGAAACATATTTTGTAGTTGATCATCATTGAGTCATACTTGACTTCTAGATCTCTAATGTACTTGATTGCTAGTTCCCTCTTGTCATATGTTTCTCTAGTAAGCTCTATCACCACTTCATTCTTCATAGAATTTAGTGTCGGAACTAGTTCGGTCGAGTATAAACCTGTTACAACCCTAATCACCTCTTTGTTGATCAAGTGGGGTTTATCAAGCTAGAAAAATCTATCATCAATTCTTCTCAGGGAGAATCTTATCCATGCATCATCATGGCTAAAGTTAGGAAAGTAATGCCACACATCGAGCTTCTTCTTTGCAAAGCTCTCAAATTTTGTTTTCAGTTCGAAATTGTCTTCGGTGAGTTCATTAACCCACACATCACCCATTTTACCATGATCATATTCTTTCAAATTTGCATGTATATAAACCCTTACATCTTTTATGTGTAGAACACCATATGGGATGTGCGAAAACACATCATTTGGATCATCCACAAGGGATTTTTCAAGATGCCATTTGAATTTGGGTTGGGGACGATCAACTACCTCTACAACTTGTGGTGTATACATTGTACAATATATTCAAACCACTTTCAAAACTTAGGGCAAGATAGAACTATAAATACCTTTTAATTGCTTTTTTATTAGGGTTTTATGTGGAAGAGCTTCCAAAAATTCTTCAAACACTTTACTTCTCTCCTTCACTGCTCTTCTCTTCTCAAATTCTTGTTTGCAAATGACTTAGATTGTGTATGAAATCACATATAAACCTTTTTTTCACTAACCTAATTTCACATTGAATACACAATTTCAAAAGCTAGTAAAAACCTTAACTATGTGCACAATCAACTTCAAATGCTTTGCAAATTACTGTAGCTTAATATTTTACATCGATTCTTTCTCAAAAAGGTTAAGCATATTGATCCACACCTTATATCCACGTTTTGAGGTATCAACACCATTTTATGGTAGGGGATAAAATATGTTATGTTAATGCTCCCCTTAAGCTAAAGCTTTCTTCTTAGTTTCTAGAGGAAACATCTACACCAGATGTTGGTACAGACTCAGGCTTAGTCTTACTATCTTCTTTTTCCAAATATTGTCCATCTCTTTCTTCATCTCTATTGGATCAACTTTTTTATCTAGATCATTCTTCTTTACTAGTTTGTTCCTCTTCACATTCTTGCTTCTGTAAAATTTAGAAATGTGTCTTGGTCTATTGCAATTGTATCATATGACAACATTTTGAACAATCTTACTTCCACCCACTTTGGATCTGCATTGATTAGCTTTATGCCCAAATCCATTGCATGCATAAAAATAGCCATTGAAATAATGTAACATCATATCATAGATATAGCCATTCATCATTTGATTTCTACATTCACTAGCCTTATGATCGAACCTTTTGCATGTAAAGCACTGATCAAGAAAAGATTAAACATTCTGATTCATTCTACTTCTACATTCCATAGCATTATGTCCAAATTTATTGCAGAAATAACAAAAACCATTAAAAGATGGGTACCTTTGTGCATTTGGTTGTCTAATTGGTGGTCTTTTGAAGTATTTCCTTTTATTCTAGACTTCCTTGCCATTACTCTTTTTGTCCTCAATCTTCTTTTTAGGCTAATTTTTAGTTTGATCTATCATTGAGCTTTCACCTTTCTCAAACCTTAATCCTTCTTTGTCTTTAGATCATTTCTAGTTTGTAATCATTTCATCAAGCTTTATAGAAATCATTTTGAATTTTTCTTCATGACTCTTGTCTTTTTCAAGATCTGCTCTCAAGGTCACAACTTCTTCTTCAAGTTTTGAACATTCTTCATATTTTATTTTCATCTTTGCATTTAGACATTCTTCAACTCTTTTTACTTCTTCAACTTACACTTTCAGATTGGTAATTGTTTCATTGGCTTGCTTCAACTACTCATTGACCTCCTTACATCTTTCTCTGAATTTATTGATTTTCTTTCTCAATTTTTAGATGCATTCATCTATTTTTTTGACTTTTTCCTTCATATCTTTGTTCTCACTTTCAGTCTTTTCCAAATCTTCAAGGGTTATTCTGAGTTCTCCATTCATGTCAACCATGCACTCTTCTTGTGTGAATCCAACAATAGGAATATCTTTTAGAAGAGTAGGACATCTTCTAAGATCCATGTGTTCAACCTCCAAGATCTTCCCAAAGCGATTAAGCTTATTCCAAGGAACCAAGCTCTCATACCAATTTTTGAACACCCAGAATACTAAGAAAGGGGTGAATCAATATTCTATGAAACCACTTAAACATTTATTCTACATACCATATTTAATTTGCAGTAAGAAATGAAAGTATGAAATCAATCATCAATATCACATAACACATGAGCACTAATTTTTTTACGTGGAAAACACAAAAAGGGAAAAACCATGGTGAAGATTAGCTCACAATATATAACCGATTATAAGATATTATAGAATTGCTCATTGCAGGTGGACTCACTGACCTAGTGGGATCACTACCCACATAAAGAAGAAAAAATAGAAGAGAGTGGTGGCACACAACCAAAATGAACTATTACAAATGCATCTACAACATATTGAAATACAGTTCCACTGAAGCTCAATACACATAGTCAACACACTTCATCACTTTGCTCTCACTACTGTATTAGAATCCAATTTTTGACAAAATTTTGTTGGATTATCGACAATCTATTGTTAGAATACCAACGAATCACTAAAATAATTTTCGTCGCTTTCCCGACTAGCTTTAAAACGTTGAAATCACGACTCAGCTTCGTCGGTTGCTTCCATGAAAAAGGTACTTGGTGTTCATTGGAATATCAATGGAAATTTCATCGATCTAGTGACAAATAGTAGCCAAAACACAAGTGGCATGCCTTTATCAAAGCGTCGGATCAACAAAAGAAGTTCATCAAAATTGTGACGAAATAGGCAAGTCATTACGATGAAAGTTTCGTCGAACTTATTGCAAATATCAGTGAAAGATCAAGACTGTTACAATGATCAAAATTGCCTTAGAAGATATATCGAGAGGACTAGCCTATGGTCTCAGCGATACAGTTTCATTAGCGAGATACTCATCTTGTCTCATCGATGAAGCACGAGGGAAGCATATCGGCAAGACATATACCATCAGAGTAAGTTCTAAATGCCTACCTGACCCGCTATGTCACACCGATAAGATTACATTGGCAGGAGTCTTGGCGACATACTTGAGATCTAAAGAACAACAACAAAAGTTCGTCGAAATTGTGATGAAATAGGCAAGTCATTACGATGAAAGTTTCGTTAGACGTATTGCAAATTCGTTGGACGCTTTTGGAGGTTCATTGAAAGTTCAACGAAACAATGTAATTTTTTTTTTAAAAACTATTCGTTGAAATGTAGGGATATCGGTGAAAGATCAAGACTATTACAGTGATCAAAATTTCCTGAGAAGATATATCAGGAGGACTGGCCTGTGGTCTCAGTGATGAAGTTTCATCGACGAGATACTCATCTTCTCTCATCGATGAAGCACAAGGGAAGCATATCGGCAAGACATATACCATCGGAGTAAGTTCTGAATGTCTACCCGACCCGCTATGTCACACCGATACGATTACATCGGTAGGAGTCTTGGCGACATACTTGAGATCAAAAGAATAATCATCCAGGAGACTCACCACGTTGGGCAACTGCAGAATATCCTAGCGATACATGATCTCTTGGCAACCTCTTGAGGAATTTTGCCTACGTTTTCGAGAGACCAAACACCTATTGGGAAGTATGAAAAATTATATATAGGTAAAAGCTTCAACAATTCTATACAGTTTAAGAAAAACTTCAAGGTTATTAATTCATGTCATTCTATACATTCTATAACTCTAAGTTGAATGCAAATAGTTTGCATATACTACGAGTCATCATCAACAGTAACAACTTCAAAGTCACAACTATTGGTCCAATATTAATAAAAATATTGGGCATTATATAAACCACTACTATCACAACTATTGAAACATGCTCAGGTACTGGGTCCTCTCCTCTAGATTAAATTAAGGAAAACATTATTGTAAACACAATATGTATAGAAGAATATGAATGTAAAGGAAAATGGATATTAGCAAAACATAAATGTAAATAAAAGTAGTGTGAACAGAAAATGAATCTAAATTGGTCTTGAACAAATAAAATCATACCCAATTAACATTAAGTTATACTGACCTTTTACTCATTTCCATTGCCAATCTTGAAGGTTACTTTGATGCCTTCTATAGAAACTCTCTAGCCACGAGGAAAGAGAAGGCAGGAAAACCAAGTGTATATTGATGACTTCTTGACAATCAAAAATAAACAAGCAACCAATCAACCCTATTAGAACAGAATAATATTATGAATTGATTTTATTTGTTTTACTAGCTAATGGATAGTGGATCTAGTTCTCTTGAATTGAGATACTACTAAGATGTCTTGACTGGTCATTTTAGACTATCGATATTCTTCTTCAATCTCTATAAGTTACTTTTGTCTTAAATATATTCAAGATAACTCTGCAAAAAAATTGCCTGATCTCTTAGAAACTATGCAGATTATTTTGTTAATACTTCTCCTTTTTGATATTTTCTTTCAAAAATTCATAGAAAGATATGTAATAATATATTTGAAACTTACATATTTTAATTTTATTTGTTCTGTAATTATAGGATATGATTCCAACAATTATAAAATGCATTGGAAATATGCTGGATGAATGAAGTAAACTATGAAATTGGTAGGTGTAAAGCCAAATTCCTTAACCCTTGCTAGCATCCTTCTTGCCTGTTCTAAAACATGTGCTTTGGAATAGGGCATGATAATGAAAATGAAATTTTTGTCAGATATTATATTACAGTAAGTTGAATGAATTTAAGTAGAGAAATTTTTGCATACCTGCAGATGGTACAAAATTTCATGGTTAAGTGGAAGCCTCCCATCAACAAAAAGATCCAAATATCCGTGTATCTATCTCAATTGAGCCTCTAAACCCTTCAGAGCTGTCAAATTTTCCACTAATTTGTTATGCACAAAAGTCAAATTTTAGAGCTATGTCACCACTAAAAACAAAAGAAACAGAGCTTTGAAACCAAATCCACACACAACACAATGTGGTATTCATACAAAGCCATACAAATAAACTAAACTCAGAAAATTGGAATGGAAACAACTTCAAATTATGATGCAAAGCATGGATTCACTTTACTCAACTGGAGGCACATTTCACAATAATGGGTTCTTCATCTAAAACATTTGTACGAGGTTCAAATAGTAAAGAGATTGATGAAAGATAGAGGAATTAAAAAGATACTTGGATGTAGTTGGATTGAAGGCCATAAACCGATACATGTTTTTTGTGTAGGAGACATATCACATCCACAAACATGGCAGAGCTATGCAAAGTAGGAGAAATTGGCTTGGGAAATGAAGGCATCAAGGTATAAAGAATTATTTTTCTGCCACCATAGTGAAAATTTAGCACTCTCTTTCATCTTTGCATATTGGTTTGATGCTTTAAATGATGCATTTCTTATATTGAAAATTGCATTACCTTATTGAGCTTCTCTTTGTTTCGAGAATGGTTTAATAATCGCTACTTAATAGGGCCAACCACATGAAGGTGGAAGCTCATTTGGCCCCTCCCCCCTCACATCACTCTCAATTCCCCATACCTGATCATATAACATTAATCATTCATTCATCCATCAATAACATATAACATTCATTTCCTGCATTAATAACATATAACATTCATTCATTAACATATTCACATTCATTCATTCATCCATTAATAACATATAACATTCATTCATTCATCCATTAATAACATATACCATTCATTCATTAACATATTCACATTCATTCATTAAAATATATCATTTATTCTTTCAATTTTTACATATTATCAAAAATATGGTTGTCATAATATGATTACAATCACTTTTTTTTTGTTTCTTTTTTTGCAGCTAAAAAAGGCTAAAGTGGAATATTGTTTTCTAAATCATTTGTCCATCCTTCAGTTGTTCTGATCTCTGCTTGTGATCTTAATGTATTCCTATTCATGTACTCACGGCGTGGATGCCACTGCAAGGGGGGGTCTGCTGCAATAGCAAATAAAATGTTAAATTGATATGTTTTATTATTATTGTTACAACTATTTCATTGATTAAAAGAACATTAGAGTGGTGCTCTTCACCTGATGGGGCCACATCATGTTATTGATCTTGTCTTATAGCCTCATGCTCAACATGTTGAACACCCTCTAAATCTTGATATGGAGTTGAAACATGAAAGGTTACATTAATTAATACTCCAGTTGCAATTAAATATGTTTAAGAGAACATTAGAGTGGTCCTCTTTACCTGATGGGGCCACATCATGTTCCTGATCCTGTCTAGCCTGATCATGCTCTACATCCTCTAAAGTTGAAACATGAAAGGTTACATTAATTAATACACCAAATACAATTAAATATGTTTAATTGTATTAATCCATACTGCATTTTGTATAGCACATGAATACATCCAGTACCGGGATGCACACCATGACCTTCATCTGTAGGTTGTGCTCCACCCTCACTAGGCTGCATTCCAATGTCATGTGCAGTATTATCATTTCTTGTATGTTTAAAACAAATAGGCACATAATTACTTTATGGTGGAAATTAATATTGAATAGATTGCACAAGTATTCAATTTTAAATAAACTTTACTGAGTTTATTTACCTGCATGTCGGATGC
Organism: Sequoiadendron giganteum; assembly: GCA_007115665.2. Taxonomy (NCBI): domain Eukaryota; kingdom Viridiplantae; phylum Streptophyta; class Pinopsida; order Cupressales; family Cupressaceae; genus Sequoiadendron; species Sequoiadendron giganteum. The sequence continues at coordinate 338,138,812 of CM021105.1, read as the reverse complement.
AACGGAAGATTGTGTTTTCCCAGTCAAGACTCTTAGGCATTCAACTAGGACTCCATAGCCTTGCTAGAAGGCAATCTTTAGGTCCTCTTTTGTGGGCACTCTGTTGAATTCAGAGCCCTGCATTTTTGCATAAGATCATGAATTTTGCTTCTATGTTGTGATAAAACCAAAATTGTTTTCAATTTATTATTTGGATGCAATATTTTATTTATTGATACTTACAATTCGTGCGGCTAATTTCATATAACCACCAAAGCCAAGTTTGTGTTGCCCGTGTTTTTCTAGTCTTGCCTTTGTTGCCTTCGATGTGTCAGGAAGCATATGAAAAGTTTGAAATATGTTAGATTATGTAAAAAGAAAGAGTAATCAGTATATAATTATATTGTTGATAGTATCACATACCTTTTTTTGGCCCAGTGGTGTCTTTCCTTTTTTCTTTTCAGCCTTCTCCTTTCCATCCGACACCAGGTCCTTCCACTCCCTCTTTGGAATCATGGGGGGATGCTCGTACTTTCTATTCTTCTCTAAATGTGATCTATATTGGTCCCTCACATACTTTAGATAGGTACCAGATTTCTTAAGGACCTTGGTTCAGTTGAATGTTTTATCACTGAACAACACAACTAAACGGTTAATGAGCTCATCTTTTAAATCTTGATTTTGGGAATTCCACCATGTACATATGGTGGGCCCGAAGAGCTCCAATGTAATATCACTTAGATGTTTATAAAAAACATAATTTCCTGCAAAATGATGGGATCATTAGTCTAAAAAGAGTGATCAATAAGTAAATTTCAATTGGATTATATATAATAATAATTAAAACATTTTAAAGTACCTGGGACCTTCTCTATCTTTATGGGAATGAAATCCTCGGTCACCACAAATGTGACCGAAAATTTTCCATACTAGTAATATGGAAATATCCAGGAAATGCTGCTAAAACATCACCAATACTAGTGGCCTCTGCATCCCCATGTACATGTCTTGACGTATGTTCTGGCATGTGTTCGTTGCCAGAGGGTGCACTACCGGATGCTTGCATGGTATGTGTTGCCGACATTTCAGTCGATAATATAGGCATAGATGATGGGGTCAGATGATGTGATGTATGTGTAGGAAGATTAAGATGGACAATTGTACGAACCCCTACTCCTCGGGTAGCACCTGCAGTACCTTGATCATGGCCAACAACATCATGAGGATGCAAAAAATCTTGTAAAAACAACACATATTTTAGTTCATGACATAAAAGAGTACAAAATATAAAACCATGAATGGACTTATGTTATAATTAAAGACCTCATGACAACTTACTTGCAAGTTTTGTGCTCTCTCAATCAATATTTTAACCTCTCTCTTATCTCATCTGTTTGAGGCACTATGAATAACAACTGAAGGATTTCTTCATTGCATTTTTTTTGGGTCTTCCTTATCATATCGAGAGGGTTTGTTGAATATGTGATGTCATCATCACATAATAGTGATTACACCTCCCTATGGATGCTTTCTTCTACTGTTGGTGCCTTTCCTCGATCAACCAATTGCAACAAGAATATTAATAACATTATCGAAATTAACACAATAAACTCATGAAAAAACATAATAATAAAACATTTTGCCTAGTATCTAATTTGTACAATTACAATGAGGGAAACCTATTAGGTAGAAGCACCTGAAGATGCATCATGATTTGAGCTCTAGGTTGGAGCCATCCCCGTATGATTAATGTCTCGCTGTGACAAAAAAATAAAATAAAAAAATATTACTGAAATGAAACCAATAGACTTATGAAAAAAAACATAATAATAAAATGGTATATTGGAGTCATTAATTGGAGGTTGGGTAAAATGGCATATAGTACATACCACCCCCATAGAACTGTGTTTCTATCTAAGCGATTCAAATTGTAATCGATTAGCAACTCTTCCCCTGCAGTTATTGATTTTATCGCACATACGAATACATGGTTTCCCTCACACGCCTCAAATATGCAATTGGGTTTCTTATTTGTTGACCCAAATTGTGTACTGTTTATAAACCCTGCAATATTCCCTAATGCTTTTAGCCTTCCGTCAATGTACATAACCACTCCTTTATTTTGATCCTTATCTCTTAGCTGTATGATAGTGCATACCTATGCATAATTCGTGTATATTGAACCAAATACATCCAATATTTGTAACTGTAATAGATTCCAACATACTCCATCAGTTCAGTAACTTTTTTGTAACAAACCTTTATGCCGTTCATGCAAAATAGGCCCAAACCATGTAATGACGATGGTGCTATGCGATATATCCTCTCGTTGACACAAAAATCAGTGTTTATTGGAGGAAGTTCCTTGGGTACCCATTGTTTCCATAAATGTTTGTACCTCAAGGGAACCTCAATGTCCCCTATACTCTCATCATCATAAGAACATGAACCCCCTTCAGCAAGAAAAAATTCCATGCGTTTACGAAATTTTCTTCTAATCTTTTGACCTCTAGTTGATCTCCCTCTTTTAGACCTACTACATGTCTCACTTTCCTCTTGTCTTCCTAAATTTCCCTCGCTCGAGGAGGATAGATCTGAAAAATACCTATTTGGTGGTACCTACACTCATAAGGATGTTGGAAGAAGTTCTTTCATGGTGATGCGATCCCAAGGTGACATTATGATTAATCTATCATTTCATCGCTATAATTTGATAGGTTATAAGGTAATCAAGTCTTGATAGATTGAAAGTTATTGTTACTACCATCCAAATGTGTCCATCACAAATCAAATCTACTTAACGTTTTAACTCCCAAACTTTGTAACAAGTGTTAAATGTGACTATGTCCACCAGTTACACAACCAAGGCTTCAAATGTATTCTCTAATTGTAATAATGGACTTTTTCTCTTCATTCAAGTAAATAAACTTGAAGGGAAACACCACCAAGTGGTTTATTGGACACCTACATGACTAAAAATAGCAGCAAATTTACATTTAATTTCCATATGTCTAAGTGGTTAATGGGGAGGGAGTGTGTACTAGTCCTGGTTAAGTCATCATAAGTTTATGCTTTGGCAATAAAAAATGTTTAAGTCATCTTAAATCTTCCTATGTCTAATTGCTAGGAGACTTTTGGTATGTTTTAAGGTAGGATGAGTGGTTGCATCAATGTTCTAGTTCTCTATGACAAGGTTTCAACATCTTCAAATAGTGAAAGTCAGTGCTCATAGTCACTTGAAACAACAACATTTTTATCATGTATGATGGTAGGATTTGATAACTTAAAAGAATTGGCTATCCAACAAACTTAAAGTTAAAAGAAACTTTTTCAGTTTAAGGGGTTAGCACTTTCTTTCATCTTTGCATATTGGTTTGATGCTTCAAACGATGCATTTCTTATCCCACTTCTATCATATTGTATTCCCATTCCATTGCAATTTTTGCAATTGTTGGAGGAATTGATACCAAAATTTCATATCAAATACCACGTTCTTGAAGCAATTTTCTATGTTTTTACTATTTTTCTGAAGTTATTTTGTGTTAAATGAATCCGTACAAGCTTGAAATGCTCGAAGATCATTGGTGTAGATAAATATATGTGTTCCCTTTCATTTGAATTTTTTTGGAAGTGCTAAATAATTGTTTTGTGGGAGAAAACAATCAAATACAAGGACTGCCTTGTTTTGCTTGTGTAAGGGTTTGAGGGCTAAATAGAAATGACATCCACCAAGCCACCCACTGACTTGGAACCATAACTCGATGGATTGGTGTGCAACATGGAATGATAGAGGTTCATTGCATTTAGGGGTCTGTTAAAGAAAGAAACTTGGAATTGAATTTATGCCCTAGGGCTAATAGGGGCAATTTTCTTGTGAATTTGTTGTTGTTAAGTCAGGGTTTATCAATTTGATGGATATCTTGGGAGAGTCATGGTGACACTATTTGATGGTCCAATCTCTACTTCGAAACAAAAATATCTCTAAAAACTCTAAGAGCTATAATGGGATGGCATTAAAGGAACCTTCATATGAAGGATCTTCTAATGAAGGACCTTTGAATTAAGGTCTTCATTTGAAGGTCCTTCATGCAAAGGTTCCTTTTATAAAGCATTTTGGACATGAAATATTTAAAATAAAAAATACCTTCATTTGAAAGTCTTGACATGGCATCATTTTTGAAGGAAGGTTCTTCATTCAAAGGTCATGACGACATCACCTTCAAATGAAGGTTCTTCATTCAACTGGTATTTTGTAATTTTGAAATTTTAGGATTACTTTTTTACCTCATCCCACAAGTGGGACAAACTATTGTGCAATCACTCATTAACAAAGAGATGAATGTGTGATAATAATTTAAGGTTAAAAATAAATCCATTTGAGCCTTTTATAAATGAATGGAAATTTGATGCAATCATATACCTTGTCAAAGTTTTAACTTAATAGTAAGGGAATCGTGAGTAGTTTGTTGGGCCCATTCAACAATCTTTGATGCAAGAATTGAATTGTCTAGAATGTATCTACTATCAAGAAAGCCAATTTTTTTACCTATATGACTATATCTCAAGCAATAGGTTTAATTTTGATGGCAATGATATTAACAAAGATTTTGTAATCTAGGTGTTGAGAAGCATACTTGGCCACCATCCTAGGAAAGATTCTTCATTCTCACTTTTAGGTGTTAAAATTTAACAATACCTGGATTGATGAAAGAGCCCAAAGAGCCTTTCTCCATGGTATCCAAGTACACATAGCAGCGGTCTTCTCTTATACTGTTGGACATGATTTAAAGAACTTAGCTAGGAATTATTCATTTAACCTAAGGTTTTCTCATAATGCCATCATTGGAAAAGTATGATCAAATTCTTCTATTATGAAGAATTGGTCTATGTGCCTCTAGTAATCAATATAAATGTTTGTAAGGATAAAATGACTAATTGCATCAGGTAGGAGAGAATCAACTTTGAGTTCTTCATATATTATATTCCTCTATTCATAATTTTTAAGGGTTGTGTGTGGCTGAGGTTATCACTACCAAGAAGGGAAGAGAACTTTCCTTGCATATGTTTGTGGTGGAGGTATTAAAGAAGAATTGTATGCCTCTATTTCCATTCATTAGATCTAGCTTAGCCTAGCATATACTTGGGCTCATTTGCCCCTATTAACTTCCATTTTTTTGAGTTTATGTTATGTAAGCGTAATTCCATGCTATGTTGAAATATAAGAGGTGGAGGAGGCCAAAAGAAAATAGCCCCTTTTTAGTTGTACCTTCAATTTTTTTCTTATTGTTTTATGTTTTTAGCAACTTTGTGGACATAAGATTTGAGGTAGGTCATACAACAAATAATAACATGTTCCCACCAACAACCAAGATGTGTGTAGATTATGGGAGTTTTTGCCAAGACCTGAGGCCGGTCGATAAAAATGTGAAAGACTAAGCTATTTTTATTTTTTTGTCTTATCTTATAACATTTTACAAGAATGGGGGTGCCAATGTACGAGAAGATCTTTGGAAACTAGGTATGAAAATTGCAAGTTAAAGAGAATGGGGGTGCTAAACTTACAGTACTCATTGTCCATTGGTCGTCAATTTTCCCTGAGTGCCCTCAACCTCATCCTCGACATTGGTATTGACCTTGTTTTCACTCGTCCAGACTCTTCCTCGGCGTTGGTATTGACCTTGTTTTCACTCCTCCAAACTCTTTGTCAGCACTGGTATTGACCTTGTTTTAACTCCAAAATCTTCCTTGCCATTGGTATTGACCTTGTTTTCACTCTTCCAAACTCTTCCTCAACGCTGGTATTGACCTTTCACTTCTCCAATTTGACGAGCTACAACCTGGTTTCATTAGGTTTTAGTGTATGTTAATTAAATTGAAAATTATGGTGCCATTTAGCTAGGTTTTAATATTCTACAATATAGTTAAGTATATATTAGCTATATTTTACATAATAAATAATATAATTATTTGACTTATTATAATTATTTATTATATTCTTTAACAAAATTATTAAATACATATAAAATTATTATAATTAATAATTAATAATAAGTATAATTTTATATAATAAAAAATATAATTAATATAATATATATTTATTATAATAGTAATATTAGATTAAATTATATATAATATAATTATATTTATTATTATATAATAGTATATATAGGATTTTACCTGATATTTTAGAGGATTTTACCATTACACTACAGATGGTATACCATTAAATGGCAGTTGAAACTTGTTTTCCAACGACACGATAGTGGTTTCCAGGCATGAGATTTTTTTAAGCTCAAATCTCACAATATTTGTAGCCTATTAGCTAATACAAAGAGAGATAGAAACTAAAAAGATAGATAATGAGAGAAAGAGATGAACTTAGATAGATAGGGAGAGAGAGAGAGAGAGAGAGAGAGAGAGAGAGAGAGAGAGGAAAAGAGAGAGGGAAAAGAGAAACTAAATTTTGATTGGTTGTTTCATGTCAACAATCCAAGGATGGCATGTTTCCTTGGGGAGTTATGTTCAAGGTAGCATGCCATTTGATTAAAGATATGGTAATTCTCCTTTAAGACCTCTTCAATGTACCCATTGCACACTTAAGAAGACAAAGATAAATATAGGGAAGAAAATATAGAGAGAAAGGGATATAATGAGAAACATACAAATAGAAAGAGAGACAAAGAGATAGAGAGAGGTAGAGAGATAAAGAGATAAGGTTGAATAGATAGAGATATAGGGAGGGTGATTAATATATCTCTCCATGTTGCTCTCTATCTCTCTATATATCCCACTATCTATGTCACTCCCTCTTCCCCCCTCTATCTATTGAGCTATCTCTCCCTCTCCCCCATTTATCTCTCATTCACTCCATCTCTCCCTCCATCTCTCCTACTCTATATCTCTATCTCTATTTCTCTTTTTATCTCCCTCTCAATCCTCTCTCTATCTCTTTCTATCCATTTCCTTCTCTACCTCTATCACGATCTCTCTATCTCTATCACCATCCCCCTCTATCTCTCTATATCACCCCCTTCCTATGTCTCTCCCTCTCCCTCAATATATATTGAGCTATCTCTCCCTCTCTCCCTTTCTACATATAGCTCTCCCTCTCCCCCTCTTATTTATCTCCCTTTTCTACCTATCTATCTCCCTCTTCCTCTTCAACCTATCTCTCCCTCTCTTCTCTCTCTTCCTCTTCAACATATCTCTCCCTCTCTCCCCCTCTTCTCTATCTCTCCTCCTCTACCTATCTATATCCATTTCTCTCCCTCCCCCTCTCTATCTCTCACCATCTCTCCCTCCCTATCCCCCCTATACATCGACTCTCTATCTCCACCTCTCTTCCTTTCTCTTCCCATATATCTCCATCTCTCTTTCTCTTCCCATATATCTCTATCTCTCTCTCTTTCTCTCCCCATCTATCTCTATCTGCCCATATATTAACTAAGAAGCCATGCAAGCATACAATATTATATGTTGGTAAAACTATAATAGTGTTTTATTAAACTATAAGTAGATTATTGTCACCACTCTTCATTCCACATGAAATGCCAAATGTAGCAATTTTTTTGTTGCTTTTGTCAAGTTTCATTAACCAAGATATTTAGTGGGTTGAATAAAGTTGTGTTATGACCCTTGGTATCTTTAAAATAACTAGACAATATTAGGGAGATCAGGAAAGGGAGAAAACTAAACTCCTTCAAAATAGGGGTAGTTGTGGGTTTGTTGGTTTTCTTTGTATATTATATAATTAGTTCCTCTAGGATAAATAAGTCACTGTAGAAATGAAAGATGTTTGATTATCTACCTAATATTGTTTTGTGTTTTTAAAATTGAAGAGATATACAACTCTATAGAAATTGCTATATGCTAATGGTCAAATTATTAGACTATTTAGATCATTTTAATTGACTAATACATAATAGTTTATGTGTTGAAAGAATTATTTCCATTCTTTGTAGTTTTTGCATTGGAATACAAATCATATTTAATTTCACGCCAATATACTTCTTTCATAAAGATATTTGTTAAATTTTTCCTTGCTATTTTCATCTTAAAATTTTAAAAAATGTATTCTATAATATAGAATTCTTTTCAAATTGGGACAAAAATGATTCTAAGAGATATATTTAATCATAAATTTTACAATGATAAATATCATTTAATTTGTATGTTGTAACTTCAGTACTTTTAGTTAAAATAAAAATAACTTAAATTTATATATACATACAGTTAAATTGGTAAATTTTTTTGAGTTAATTACTAAATTTGATCTAAAAATGTTCAAAAATTTAGATAAATTCAATTAGATATAGTTAAATTGGAGGTGTCATTTGAGTTAATAGTTAAATAACGTAATAATCAATTAAAGCAAGGGACATAATTTAGGATGTGTTTGAATTTAATAAATTACAAATTAAAATATACATAAATTACTTGAAATAAGTGCTTCATAACCCATCTAATCAAATCATAACCTATCAAAAAGGAAATAGGAATTTTCTAAAGAAAAGGACACTTGACCCAATCATAAGTGTATGGCCTTCACAGAAAGGAGTGATCCACCTTAGCAATAGCAACTACCTGATGTAAACTTGGGAGGCTCAACTCAACCAACCTATCAACCTGACTTTAAGAGGCTTCCAAAAAGTTTAGAATGACCAATTTAAACAATAAAAACAACTCTCAAAGCTTGAAAAACAATATAAGTTAGATTTCACACTTTGACTCCTTGAATCCTTGTAACAATGCAAACCTAGTTTTTTCCCAATAACTCAAAACTTTCCCAAAACACCAAAGAAGCCCTTGATGGTTTTAGACACCCATTTTGGAGTTATTAAACATAATTCAAGGTCAAGTACAATTACTTTGGACCAAATCACCAAAATCACCCTTTCTAGGTTGTGCTGATTAGGCCTATTTTACAAAGCAACTAGCCTTTACAGTGATTTTGCACTTGTTGATTCCCTAAAGAAAACCTTATCTTGAGTATAATCCATCATAGTCACATATGATCACATAATTCTTGACCATTTGATATCATGAAAAACCTCAAAAATATAGTATTCAAATAACCCATATCATCGGCAAGACAAGTTCCATCGAGGTGAAATGAAAAGGTCATACTGAGCATATAGGTCTCACTGATGAAGTTCCATCAGAAAGAAACCCGTCTTGTCTCACTGATCAAAGCACAAGGAGTTGTATCAGCCAGACCAACACCATCAGAGTAAGATCCCTGAGCTAGCCCGAGTGCATTTGTCTCGCTGATGAAATATCATTGACGAAACACTCATCTTGTCTTGCCGACAAAACAAAGAAACATACTATCGCCAAGACAAACACTACCACAATGAGTTCAAAATGTCCTCCTGACCCACTATGTCACACCGATAAGATTACATCAATAGGAGTCATTGTGACATACTTGAGATCGAAGGAATAATCATCAGGGAGACTTATAACATCGGAATAATTATTGAATGTCTTAGTGACACCATGTCTTGCCGATGAAGACACAAATAGATCAAGATAGTCGTCGGGTGACTCTTGCTGACATTTATATGAATTAGATGGATAGATTATGTGATATCGGTGTAATGTATCCCCAACCAAAAGAATATTTAATGAACGTTAGTCAAGCCTGAATAAAAGGATCACCCAAAGTTTGAATTGTCTTGCCGATAGAACATTTGATGTGATAGTGGGTAAATTCAAAGATCAGCTATGCTTGTGTTCAAAGCTAGGACATTAATGACAGTATTAATACCAAATGTGTCGATGATTTCCTGAATTGAGAAAAGTAATTGAAGGTGAATTTTGCAAAGTTAGCAACATAGGAACAAACGAAGGGCCAAAGGATCTTGCGGTCAAAGAATTCTAAATAAACTTGTAAGTTCCCTGTAATTAAATTTTTGGTTTTGTGATTCATAAAATGGAAAGCACTAGCTCAAGAAAATAAAAATTTAGGAAACAGAGTGAGAGCAATAAACCTAGAGGAAAAAATAAAAAAATTGAAGCAAAGAAGGAACCTGGGGTAGCTGAGAGGAAGTTAAACCAGGACTTAATTAATCAATTTCCCAGCTCAGGACCTAAGGCCAAGCGATCTGCACAACTTAGGGCAGAAGTGGAAAATTTAGAGGATAAATACAAGCATATACGAGACATATGGACCCCAATTAGGGGATATGAGTTGTTTATTTTTCATTACCAACGAAGGAACCAATACAAATCAATGTGCAATTCTTGGAAGTTAAACCTAGGGAAACTAGTCTGCCCCAATGTATTTGGAAATATAGAATTGGTGAAGATGCTAACTACCTATTATAATCCAAAATGTAAAGCTATTTGTGATCCATCAGGAAAACCATTTATACATGTATCTGAAGCTGCCATTTGTGAGGTTTTTAACGTAGACAGAGTGTGTGGTGAAAAAATTGTACCTGAACAACTGGAAAAGGAATTTTGGAGGATGGATACTTTGTACAAGGGTTGGAGGTTTCCACTACATAGGTCTAAGAAAGATGGTGTGTTGTACAATCTAATAAGGAATGAAGGTTATTACCAGTACAACTTTGGACTTCCACTTGGGATTGCAGATTTGCTAATTCTTGTTATCTACATTTTGAAGAGTTTTTTGTGAAACCACTATATAGATTTTACAATCATCATTGTGAATACTCATTGTCTGATGAAATAAAAAGGTTTTTAAGGCCTAAGGATTTCAATGGACCTATCAACCACAATTGGGGAGACTGGTACTATCTAGAAGATGTGACCATGATAAGAGTATATGGATTTGAAGATGCACCCTTCATTCTTCCCAAGATGGTGCTTGATAGGATTGCATATTTGGAGATTGTTAGGAAATTGGACTATTCAAATGTTATGAATTCGAGTTCATTTGGAAAGCAGGCATTTATGCCTAGTACATTATGCTTTGGTGATTTCACTGTATTAGCAAGGGATATGATATGGTTCTCAACAAATAGCTTCAATACAACATGAAGAAGGGTCCACCACAAAAAGGATTTGATCCAAAAGGGTATATTGATTTTTCCAAAAATAAAATGAACTTGGGAGGATACAATCACATACCCTATCTGTATGATGACTTGATCAGGAATTTGGAAGAAGAGGAAGCAAAAAAATTTGTTGATGAGTATAACAGGGGATTGCAAGATACATAACTATTATCTTCTGATCAAGAGGCATCTAGTGATGGTAGGCCTAGCAGTAAAATTGATAAAATTTCCAAATTGAGAACTCAAGACTACAAGTATGTTCCCAGGGAACTAGATGTTGAAGAGAGTGCATATACTAACACAAGGAGATAGCATATAAATAATTTGTGGCTGATGATGAATTCATTACAACCTTAGAATATAAAACCTTTTTGTACAAATTAAAAGGAAAATCAATAAGGGAATCAGTGGAGAATATTACACCAAGTAATGAGGAACAACTGTTGAATAACTTAAAATCAATTGTGGAAGAAGAAATGAAGAGCATGACCCCTGAGAAAGGGAGGACATTATTAGAAGATGCAGGTGTCATGATCTTTCCTAGGTTGGATTTGAACTCTACTTTGGTTTTTGATAGTTTTATGAAGAATAGTAACACCACACATAAACTCACTCTTGAGGGGGTAACAAAGATTTATGCAGGATCTAAGTATAACCCAGATGAGGGATCATGTATGATATGGGCCGTGTATCCTCCACACAAGAAATTTGTTGTAATCAATACTAAAAAGGTTTTTGGAAATGTAATGATGTTAAAATTTGGTGAGGTTGATCCAATAGCTACAATAGAAATTGTAATTAATGTGGCCAAATTAAATAAAGCCCAAATCCAGATGCTAATCAAGGAAAAATAAATGTATAAGATGAATAACGAGAGACTAATTAGAGAAAATGATCGCTTGAAGGACATGATGGGAATCACGCTGGGATCCAAAAAGAAATTGACTCATGGTGAAAGCTCCCAGGAAAGAGACCAGTGGGAAGAATCAAATGCGTACTCACAAGGTAAATGTGATGCACTCATTGCAATAATAAGGAAGACGCAAACCAATTTAATGACTTGGTTGAGTAAGCTCTAGGGAACACATTCACACAATTTTACTGCACTACAAGAACATAAGAGGATAGATGGCAAGATCTGAGAGAAGTTCCAGGAAATAAACCAAAGGGATGCTCCTGATAACATAGCTATTGATACTACCAACCATTTTATGAAAAAACATAAAGACTTCCATGAAGAATTGCAAGGTGATGAGTAGGGGATGATCAATGTCACAAAAAAGGGACTACCAATGTTGTTAGAAGGTGGAGGGGAACTAAAGGGAAAATAAAAATTGATCAAGGAATATGAGATGATGATGCAAACAATTCTAGAGACAACCATAGGAAACGATTTAATAATGGACGGGGCATGTGAACAAAATGAGAAGATGTTCGAAATGGAGATAGCCATAAGGAATGTGTTGGAGGATGTTGATACACGCGAGCAAAAATCTTACCTATATTATCTATCAAACATCCATTTATGGCTTGATAGAGCATAATTTCTAGTTTGTTAAGCAAAAGACATTTATGAAAGGATGTGTCCTTTCACAATTTTGATATATTTATATTTGTTTCATAATGTAAAATAGATATGGGCGGATAGGAGAAAGATACAGTAGATAGTTTGCAATGAAACTTTCTTTTAAAAGACTCAAATGCATGTATGCATTTCAATGAAGTTAATGAAGATGTCTGAACTTGTGGCTTAATCTTGGTATCAACTATTTGTGGAATTATATAGTTATTTGGTTGTCTCCATTTTGATGCTTTTTTGTTGTTTAAATTGATATATCAAGCATATATTTAGTTTACCGATACACATTTTTTATATTTGTGTGATGTGATTATTTGGTTCTTTCAAGTAAAGATTAAACCCTTCTAGTCAATCAAAGTAACTGAAGAGTATTAATTGGATCAATAAGAAGAATCGCATAACTAGGATTGTCATTTTATCTCAAGTAGAGTTTGTCAGTCATTTATTTGCATGTTTATACAAGTTATAAACTACATCTGTGTGCCAAACATTTTGAATTATTGCCATCACAAATTACACTTTTCTAGATCTTCATTAGACTCCATACACCCAACAAGGCACTGGTCTCACACATTTCATCTTTTAGTTTATCCATTTTATTTTTTACACCTATTAACTGAACATATTATAATATTACACATACATTTTATTAGGATTATATCTGTTCACTGTAAGATTTCCATTATGAATAGATTTTTGTAAACAAAATCACATCACTTAAGTCTGCTCAGTTCACAAAGGTAGACCCACCTAGGTTTGGCAACACCAGAAGAGAAGAAGGTTCAAATCATTTGGCCTTGTTTGTTACCCTAAAACGTATCAAGAGATTGGCAACCTCTTGAGGTATTCTTACCTACATTTTTGAGAGCTAACAACCTCCAAACCTCCAAATCCACAAAAAGATTCCACTTGTACGGCCAAATTCTTGCCAAATCCAAAAACCCTTGTCTTAGGCCAAAATCATGAGGGTTTATTGAATATCCTACTTCCACAACCTCCTAGACCTCAAAACCAACTCAGACACAACCCATTAGGCTTGCACACTCCCATACATATTTTGTTGAAACCTAGGCTTAACCTCTCATTTCACATGCTTTTCTTCACAAAACTCTTGAGGACAACAACTATATCTTCTTTATTTCTCATCCTACGCCCTATTCATGCATCCTAAAATTACAACAGTATCAATGGGGCATATTACACAAGATAAAATAATCACAAAAAGTGTAAGAGCCCTTTTATATCATGTTTGGACTACAAAACCCTCAAAAATAGGGTAACCGGGCTGTATGCAAAGAAATGAAGCTTTCTAACTCAAATCAATTCCTTAAGCCCTCAAATCAGATTCAAATCAAAGCTAACAGATATATTCACAACATGGAATTTATTTCACATCAAAATATGGTTGTATGTGACCGTACAATGCTGCAAAACAGGAAAAATACACAAATTTTGAAGAAAAACATAGATTTTGGAATGTCAAGAGCTTGTATTTTAAATCCTCAACCATCAAAAACCTTTACAATGATCACTTTATGACTTTTAAAGGCCTTTACACCTCAACCACTGAAAAACCACCTCTACAATTGACTTTTTAATCTTTAATGATCACATGAAACATAAAACACACTAATTTCAAGCTTTTTAACATCACTATTGAAATGTTTTGATTTTTTGACCTTTCAAATGTATTGAAACTCCTAGGACACCTCTAAGAACATTATAGTGGCTTGATAATAGCCTTATTATTGACATGAAACTAACCTTGCACCCTTTTACATGTAAATTCTCCAATTTTCCTTAAAAAGGCTACAAAACTCTTTAGTGCAAGACTCAAACTCATAACTCAAAACTTCACCTAGAACATGAATAATGGTCTTGAGTGACCTTATTTACAATAAAAAATTATTTAAATTCCTAAACCAACCTATTGACCTCCCTAATTATCATCACATGATTAAGCATAGAAGATGAGGTGTAGGTGCTCCTACACCACTACCCATCCAAAATTTGCTCACATTACACAAAGCCACAATGTTCCTCCAAGACAAGCCAATCAAATCCTAACTTATGTGTCCTAGTAATAAAATTGGAGATGATCCTAAAAATGACATTGTGAATGGTGATTGGTCTAAAAAATCTAAACGAATTTGCAATTATTTCACTACTACGATCAATGTGTCATCTTTCATGAAATTTCCCAAAATAATATTCATTATGATCATATGGAAATTTATAGGAGAGCTACAATAGTTGTAACATCATGAATTAAAATTAAACATTAAAAAGTACATCATGAATTAATTATGTAATGGCATAAAAATTAAAAACACCATGAATTAATTATGTAACCACATAAGTCAAATATAATTCTATCAAGAAATCAATATCAAATAGATAATACAATCACATAAATCATACATTTAAATGTCATTGATCTTATTCTTTATCCAACTCTTTGTCTGTATCATCCGATCCAGATTCGACATTATAAGGATTGGTCATATCATCATCATCATCATTGATATCAGTTTCGATAATATCATCATCCACACGAATATCATCTTCATGAAAATTAACTCCTACATCATCATGGTCTAGTTCCTCCTCTTCAAAATCTTCGTCAGGCACATCATCAACTAACTGTTGATCCCTATCGTCGTCTACATCATCTTCTAGTTCTTTGGTATCTTCTTCTTCCACCACATTATACTTCATCGACCTTCCTCTTGGATCATGTCTAACAAAAAATGACCAACTCAGTTTACCTGGAACCTCTAAGTAAAATACCTACTCACATTGGCTTGGAAGAACATAGGGCTCATTTCCAGCTCGCTCGATCGACCTTGTATTAACCATGGTAAATCCATTATCATTTTCAATAACAGTTCTCTCGGGATCATTTTTATTCAATCATAGCCTGTACCATAGGACGATGAACATAACTAATTTGAAGGACTTAAAGTCAAACTCAAGTGTATCATCCAAAATCCCATAGTATCAATTTTCTGAGACTTCTGGATGTATGTCACTTCTAGATGAAACATTAGTCACCTGAAAGACTGCAGTTATCCCAGAATCAGAAGTTTTTTTCATGTCATCCAAATTTTTGATTCAAAATTTATGACCATTGCACCACATAGCCTTATGGTGTTTCACCTTCAATATGTCAAAAATGTAAAAATTATTGCAATATCATCAGTTGATAAACATATTTTTTCTTGGCCAAATGTATGCAAAGAAAAATCCTCGACATATATATACATCAATATAATTGAAAATAATTAAATAATATGGGTGATTAATATATCTATACGTACCTGTTAACTCTTAAACCATATACTAAATCAATTTCCCTTGGTGTAACATTGGAATCTCCATTACAATGAGCTTCTTTAACCAATGAAGCCACACCTTCCCATATTAATGCACGACCAGATTGCTAACATCGTTCAATCCATACCGTCATCCAATCAATATTTTTTGCGACATACAAATGTAGTGCATCCCACTCTCGACCAACTGTATAAAAAAAAATTGAAATCCACAAATGACATATAATTAGTTAATTACCACAGTATACGACCTTAATTCATAATTGATGTATATTGAAAATTAATAATTAAATAAGTACAATATACATAAAAAACAAATGTAAAATGTATTCTAATTAATCTCCATCACCATCTTATAATTATCTCTCACTTTCCTCAATCTACTTTTCCCCATCAGGTACTCCCCTTCGAATTTGTTAATGGAGTTGGGATCCCAAATGCGATCTACATGGATCTTTGTTGTAAACTTAGGAAGACATTTAGTAATGTACACCATGGTCTGGTATACCATATATCCCTCCACCATAGAACCCTCAGGATGTGCTCTTTGTCTAACCAAATCCTTCAAAAATTCCAAGTGCCTCTCAACCATCCACATTGACCTTGTGTGTATAGGTCCACACAATTCAATCTCCTCAACTTGGTGTATGAGGTAGTGTTCTTGAGCATTGAAAAATGTCGAAGGTAGACACTTTTGCATTTCACACATTATACGAGGAATTTTTCTCTTCCAATAATTTATATCTTCTTTATGGATTTCTTTAGATGACAACCATCTACAAGTGATTCAAGGCACAAATATATTAATGAGATTTAACAAAAATATACAATATATTGCATAAAAAGTAAAATAAATAAAAAATTATAAGATCTATACAACGAATTGAACAAATATCTCTACTTACCTCATGTATTTTCCAAGATAATATATAACTTGCTTGACATTGTTGTCGGAGTTGTCTAGGAGAGATAGAGGTAGAATGTACTATAGCAATTATAAAATGATCTTTTCATCATTTTTCCAAAAGTAGTAAACATAATACACTGAAAAGTACATGCAGTGTACAAATATATATAATATACCAGAATAATTACCTTAATGAAGGTATGCCAATCATGTGTTTTCATCCCTGACCCAAATTCACCTTTCTTTGTTATGATATTGTTTATGTTCACAACAAACCTTGTGGGAAATCGAATTTTTCGTATGACTTCTTTTATAGAATTGCTTTGCTGCTCCGTTAATAACCAAGGAAGGGCACTTATATTAATTTGGTCTCCATCGCTATTTAATTGAATGACATTTTTCATTGCATGATTGGCTTCCTGAATGTCACTACAAATTTTGACAATTTTTTATTTGTCATGCCTTCCATCCAATATTTTCCATAAAGTTTCTATTATATTCTTTCTGATATGCATTGTATCAAAAAAATGCATAATTTGTAGTTGCTCATAGTAGGGCAACCTACTAAATTGTTTGGGATAACTTTTTAGTCCCTATGGAAGTCGATCATTAATGCCTTGGCGAACTTAGCATATAAGTTAAAAAAATTAACAGTGATAATCATTGTCAATTACAACATGAGTAAACACAACACAATATAAAAATATAAATTCCAAACATATCATATATGATAGATAAACAATTTGATCTGATGTATAACCTTGATGATTAATTCTATTATATTCCAACTTCCATAGGCGAGGTGTCATTCTTCATGGTTTTGATGTAGTCTCTTCTTTCCCATTGAATAGATGTTTTTCAGTAGTTCAATACTTATGATTTTTGTGGAGGAAGTGCCTATACTCATCAAACACCTGATTTCCTAAACTTTTTGAACGATGAGATTTCATCTTTGGACCACAAATTGGACATGCAAAATTTCCCTTTGTTTGAAGACCTACAAGATCATATATAATTGGATTAAATATTTCAATTTTTTATAATTGTATATAATGAATAGATTATTTAAAAAACATGCATGATATCTACTTCATAAAATTAAATATCGTTAAAGTGCAGTCGAATGTTATAACATACCACTAAAATGTGTTAGCCTTGGGGCATCATGAATTTTCCATACAAGCATTGCATGTGTTGGTGTAATTAAATATTTTTTACCTTGTCCTAGGTCATAATTACACCTTAGTTAAGTTTACTTAGGGACCACATAGGAGTTGTTGGAGAATTTCCACCTTTGGTGGACTTATCATGTTATCACTCTATCATCTCCACCTTTCTTGGACATATCATGTGATTAGGGTTCCACCTTTTGTGGTAGATCCACTATTTGTGGTGGTTATCACATTATCACCTTTCCACTTTAGGTGGAGTGATAGCTTTTCATTGTTGTCTCATGTCATAAGATTATGACACTTGTCATAATCTTATGCACTCCTATGTTTTCACCTTGGCTATATAACCAAGGGGTATCTCATTGTAAAATAATTTCATTCCATTATCATTGACATTGAATACAGTTTATTCTTGTCATATTATTTTCTCTCTTCTTTGTGCTTTCTATTTGGTCCATAGATCTTGGCATCCACAGCCAATTCTAACATGGTATCAGAGAATGATATCCCCTCCAAAGACAAAGAAGCCTCCTTCAAATGTTGTCCAAAAGTATCCACACTCATGTCAAACTGCAAAGAATGATCATGTAGAGAATGAACAAGAGGGTCAGAGTGTTCCCTCGCAACAACTGAAGAAGGAGCATCTTCATCAAAGAGAAGATGGATGTCATCAATGGTGTCCCCCAAATCTGCAAGATGAGACTCCACAAACAAGTCTGAAATACCTGTCAAGAAGCCATCCAAAGTAGCCATATCTGGAAGACAATGTATATCCTGCTGCACTAAATCACAAGGAACCCAAACTGTGGAATCACAAGCATCATCAACTGCAACAGTAGATGGAGGAGATGAAATGCATGGCTCAAGTACTGGATCTGATGTGAGAACTCCCAAGTTCAAGTAGCCAAATGTCTCCTCTAAATCATGGTTCACACTAGAAGTGTGATGAACAGCCGAAGGAATAATGTCACCATCAGAAGCAAAATCTGCAAAGGTATACAACCGAGATGAATGATCAACCACCCCAGTAGCAATGATCTCTCTACTCTCCAAGTCTCGAATGATGATTGAATCAGGTGTGAACTCCACAGTTCTCCCATCTCTACCATGTGTAATCTGATATATGGAAAGAAGATTGTTTGTCAAATGAGGAACACACAAAACATCCTGGAAAGTGTTGTCCCCAAAACTAATAGATCCCTTCCCAAGTACACTCATGTATGTATTGTTTCCCATCAAAATAGGAGACATAGAACAAGGTTGAAATGAAGAGAATATAGATTGTGAAGATGCCATATGATGTGATGCTCCTGAATCTAGAAGCCATCTACCTGATCCTGGACTTGAATAAGCACAAAGAGCTTGACCTTGATTTCCTGATGTAGATGAAAAATCAGCAAGACCTTTTCCCTTAGACTGTTTTGTAGAAGAAGGAGAAGAAGAGTCTGTCATTCTAGAAGGAAAACCAATTTGATTTATTTTGAGAAGATTTTTCAACTCATCAATATCCTTCTTATAACAATAATGTTCTTCATGTCCATCCTTTTTGCAATATGCACAAAAGGACCTCTCCTTCTTAGATGATTTCTCTTTTGAAAATGAATGTTTATGTTCTTCTGTGGATTGTGTGTTCTTTTTAGGCTTGTACTTATTCTTTTCTTTGCTATTTGAAGACTTCTCATCTTTTACAACCAAGGCATGTGATTTTGAAGACTTCAAAGTACCCATTTGAATAAAGCTTATTTTGCTTGCGAATCAAAAGATCTATGAGAGCCTCAAAAGATGGTGATGTGAAATTGCTATTTGTCAATTGTTGAGTCTGAAAACTTGAAACAAAGGCTGCATACTCAGCTGGAAGCTTGTCCAACAAGTTAAAGACCAATTGATCATCTTCTTTCTCAATACCATAATCTTGTAGTTGTGTTCTTAGCTCATTTGCTTTAGTGACATAATCTTGAATAGTGTCAAAATTCTTAGGATCAAGGCTTAAGAGATCATTTTCAAGTTTGTATCCCTTAACCTTATCAACCTTGCCATACAAAGTAGCAAGCTTATCCCAAGCTTCATTGGCTGAAGTACATTTATCAACATGAAAAATAAGATCATCTAAAATGAACTTTCTTAGTGTACCCAATGCCATAGAAGTTTTAGTGATCCAATCCATATATGCAGTTACATCTGCCTTAGGATCTGCAGGTGCAGTTATGGTTCCATCAATGTAGTAAATTAAACCTTTTTCCATTAGTTTACTCCATACACATACTTTCCATGTAGCATAATTATGTGCAGTTAAGAGTGGAACTTTAGATGAACCCATGATGGAATGCAAGAGCACAAAATAGGCACAATCACACAAGAGACACCCCCCCCAAATTCACTCAATCAAGAGACCCCCCAAGAAATATCTAAGCTTGGCACTTTATGAGTAGTGCGTTTACAATTGCCACTGCCAAAAACAACAAAGTGGACTTTGATCTTGGTACATGCAGATTGCCAAAATAGGCCTCAAACTCATAGTGAAAAATATATAGTAGATGAGATAAATCTGATCACACCACTGTAAAGTACAAGAAAAATCATGCACTTTCAAAAAAAATGGCACTAAAAAATGTTATCGTAGGAGCAAGTTATGAGCTCCCGAAGTGCCCAAAATGAGGACGAAGCAGCAACACCTGTGAGAATCTGCAATTTCTGGAAAAACCAGAAGCCAAAACCAAAAACTGATTGCACCACTATGTAGAGCACAAAAAATTAGCCCAAATAAAAAAAAATTGCTCGAAAAAAGGAGCCAAAATGACTGAGATATGAGCATTT
Source organism: Sequoiadendron giganteum (assembly GCA_007115665.2). Taxonomy (NCBI): domain Eukaryota; kingdom Viridiplantae; phylum Streptophyta; class Pinopsida; order Cupressales; family Cupressaceae; genus Sequoiadendron; species Sequoiadendron giganteum. The sequence goes on along the minus strand of CM021105.1, from coordinate 338,118,002 downwards.
GAAGTTGAAATGCAAAATGAAACTACTCAACCGTGAAGGGGGCAAAAAATTCTTTAGAATGCTGACATCATCGCTGACGTATTGCTGACATCTGCAAAATGCTATGTTAAATTTGACGGTTTTCCGCCCGTCGCCGAAAAATTCGCTCCTTGCCGGAAAGTAGATTGGAATATGCTCTTCGGAGACGGAATATTCGTTGGACGCTTGCCGGGAATTATTCTTGCCGATGCCGCCAGTGGTGTAATGCGCGATCACCGGATTCGTTGACCTGCGGATGCCGCCGGCTGTGTCCGCAAAGTGGAGGGGACCGTGGAGGGTGGAGGAGCTGCCACGTGGCATCTGGCAGGTCCGTCAGGTACCTGCGGCTACTAGGGTACCAGGGTACCCTCTGCAATGCAGTACAGTCCGTAGAAAATATTTCTTTTGATTTAAATTTATTTATTTTTTAATGGAGGTCATCCACAAATTCTTGACTGAGGGGTATCCATTCTGCCCTTTTTTCGGTGTCGGAGCCTTTGCACTCAGCAAGACTTGATCCCTGGTGGGCTCATTTAGAACCTTTCAACTTCACCACTAGACCAAGGGCCCATTGACGACATCCATCTTCTCTTTGATGAAGATGCTCCTTCTTCAGTTGTTGCAAGGGAACACTCTGACCCTCTTGTTCATTCTCTACATGATCATTCTTTGCAGTTTGACATGAGTGTGGATACTTTTGGACAACATTTGAAGGAGGATTCTTTGTCTTTGGAGGGGATATCATTCTCTTTGGATCATGTTCTACATTCTTCTCTACTAGATGTTGGATTGTACTCTTCAGCAGTGTGGCCTAGAATGCCTGTTTGGAGTGTGCCAACTTTCGACATCGACATGGAGACACTTGAGCATGCTTCAGAGACATCATACATCCTGCATACATTATTGGTTTTGTTTCTTCCTAAGGGGAGGAATGTTGTTCGACGAGATTGGATCATCTTCAGCATTCAATGTCGAGCTTCTACCATCATTGCAGGAGACTCCACATTGAGGGGGGACTGCTTTGTCTCTCTTCTACTTCTCTCTTATGGGGGGGTCTTTTTCCTCACATGGGGTTTTTACCTTCTCATGCATGATTGAGAGCATTTCCATTTTGTATTTAATCTCTCTTTTGGGGAGGAGTTTTGTCGCACTGGGTTTTCTCCTTTTCTCCGTTTGTGAGAGATTGCATTGCATTTGTACATGGGTACCTAACATGGCCTAGTTGCTGGGACCCATCTTGCATTGTTTGCATTTGTGTACATTCTCCCTAAGTTGCACTTAAGGGGGGGTGTTGGTGTAATTAAATATTTTGTACCTTGTCCTAGGTCATAATTACACCTTAGTTAAGTTTACTTAGGGACCACATAGGAGTTGTTGGAGAATTTCCACCTTTGGTGGACTTATCATGTTATCACTCTATCATCTCCACCTTTCATGGACATATCATGTGATTAGGGTTCCACCTTTTGTGGTAGATCCACTATTTGTGGTGGTTATCACATTATCACCTTTCCACTTTAGGTGGAGTGATAGCTTTTCATTGTTGTCTCATGTCATAAGATTACGACACTTGTCATAATCTTATGCACTCCTATGTTCTCACCTTGGCTATATAACCAAGGGGTCTCTCATTGTAAAATAATTTCATTCCATTATCATTGACATTGAATACAGTTTATTCTTGTCATATTATTTTCTCTCTTCTTTGTGCTTTCTATTTGGTCCATAGATCTTGGTATCCATAGCCAATTCTAACATGGTATCAGAGCATGTTTAATTCTAACAGCATGGAATTGAAATTGTCTTTGTTCTATTGGTCTAGATACATCATACATAGGGACGCCATTCCATAACTTTAGTAACTCGTCGATAAGAGGCTCGATATATACATTCATATCTTTAACTTGTTACTTACCTAGTTGAATGAACATAAACATTACATAATTATTATAACCATTTTACTGCAATATATATAAATTAATGTACATGATTAAAAAAATATGTCATTATGCAACAAATAAGACAAATGAGATGCTACTACGTTAAAGAAAATTTATGTAAACAAATACCTGGAACAATCATTGCCAACATTATGTGCTCCCTCTTTATTGGCATCCATGGAGGAATTTTATTGTATATAACAAAAACAGGCCACACCGAGTAAATAGATCTCAGCTCTCCAAATGGATTGACACCGTTCGCTGCCAATGAAAGCCTAAGATTACAAGGTTCTTTTTTAAAGTGTGGCCATTTTCCCTCCATGTCCCTAAATATAGAACCATCCACAGCAATTCGAAGAATTTCATCTCCACTTCTATTATGTGCATGGTAATCCATAAATTGCGCTAAGATTTTGCACCTAAATAATCGTTGCATACATGGAATAATGGGAATATAATGAAGAACCTTGTGAGGCACCTTTTTTGTTAGTTGATCTGTTTGATATCTACTGATATGACATTCTGGGCATTCTGTTGCAAATTCATGTTGTTTATGATATATAATATGATCATTGAGACATGCATCTATTGCTTGATATTCCATTCCAATATCTTTCATAATGCCAGATAAATCTCGGTATGAGCGAGGTAAAATATTTGATGGTGGTAACAAAAATTCACCAATCAATCTACAACAATTTTTTTTTTGTTAATATAAAGAATATTAATGGTACATATTTCATCCTTTATTTACTAGTGATGAACTAACAACAATTAAAAAAGATGAAAAAAGATGACATACCTTAACATCCGTGAGATTTCTATGTTGGATAAACCATTCATAACCTTCAAGTTCACCAACAAAAATACAATAGAGAGAAGAGTTGTTTGGGAGCCTTCATAAAGGGGCGCGCATTCCTTCTCAAGTACAGGTAAATCATGAACATCATCAAATTCATCTCAATCATCATGATCAGTTGTGCCACTAAATGTGTCATGGATCAATGTATTTGTACCATCATCTTCAAATGTGTTTTCTGGCGCATGATCATCTTCTTCCATAGGATCATTAAGTTCATCTTCGATATTCACAACTCCATGTTCCTCCACTTGTAAAACCACATTCTCTAGGCCCTGATAATAAATATCATGTGCCCTAGGGTGCCCCACCTTTATAATAATGATAGACACAAATAAACCATGATCATGATCAAGTGATTTTTTATATATATATATAAAATGTTAAAATGATATAAACATTTAAAAATTCAATCAATATAAACACATATAATGAACAACTTACCAATGGACGATAATCATGCCCCCCTTCAATGTGACCATGCTGCCTACAATGTTTCTCAGCTGTTGTGATTAAAAGTCTTCTTGTCTTGAAGCCCTTGCAATTATTACAAGGAAAATAACATTTCCCATCACCCTTTCTTTTCAATCTAGCCCACAATCTATCAAGTGTCTCTTCATTTTGTTTTGGACTAATATTATCTGACATGATTTTTCTTTACCAAGCTTGAATATTTAGATCTTCAAAAAATATCAAACTCACACTCCAATAATTTTTAATCATAAATAGGTAAAAAAATCTAATAATTCAGATATTTTACACCAAAAAAATTCGGTATGCAACCACCCCTGCAAAAGAGAAGATAGTCTGAAGTTAATGACCCCAAAAAACACTTTAAAATGCTAATTCCAAAAATTATTAAATTCTGATTTTACTATGATTTCCAACCATTAGACTCCTAAAATCAGAATATTGAACTTGCACAACAAAATCTAGAAATGAAATTATGAAAATGCACAAGTCTAAAAATAAAATTTGATGAGATGTTGCTTTAAAATATGATTTTCAAACCTGGAAGTACAAATCTAACTTCACAAATGAATTCTGGAAAAAGATAATGACTAGCCTCAACCTGACGATAATAGCAAAACACTGTCACAATAAATAGTCGAACTCACTTTATTTATTTTCATCAAACTCACTTTTATTCATTTTCGTCAAACTCACTTTTATTTATTTTCGTCAAAATTTCGACTCAAAACTCAGGTTCGTCGAAATTTTGACGAATGTCGAGGATAAAATTTAAAAAAATTGAAAATTACACATTAAATATCACAAGTACCCGACAATACATCTAATTATACATCTTTTGTCAAAAAAAATCATCGGATTTTGCAATCAAATGAGTTAGTGTCTACTCTACACTTGCATCACTTTTGTACAATTCTAATATACTACATTTGCATATTTTTTCTCTCTATGTACAACACCAAAATGAACTCATATTTATATCCATCTCAACCTCAAACATCAATTTAGGTCGGCCTAATTATATGTACCATACAAAATATGCCTTGTCGACTCAAGCCATACACAACACAAACTCAATTCAAACTTGTAATGCATAAGATAGATCAAGGTGAACCTATTATAACATCCTTATAATGGATCAATACTTATTCAAACTCCACAATACATAACACATATTAGGTTAGCACCATGTAATGACTTGACATCAAAATTCATTAACTATTCAACCACAAACAAACACATGGACCTCAAAACTTCATGCTACTTGGAATTAAGATACACCTAACACTTGTCAACACTCCCATAAGTCCATAAAACTAGATACCAATCCGTGGAGAAGTGCAGATTCGCCAAAGAAAATATACTAAACAAGAAACATTGTCACTAACAAACCGAAACTTCTGTCACCCATAACTTCTTCACCAAAAACCAAAACAATGTGAAACTATGGATTTTAACTCCTCTAACATCCAACAAAATTACATGAAAACTATAGAGAAAGATTATTTTACAATAGACTAATGCAGACCAAATTATTGGATGTTCTATACACCAAATTACCTATTCTAATACTTAGGCAATTTACCACTTCAATTGTTTGCATCTGATCAAACCTTTTTTGGAAATATACATTGGATTACTCATGCTTCACCAAATGATCTACATATCAATCTCATACAATGTTGACATCAATGAAAACACTGCATAATATACAGCTCATGCTTATACTCATGCTCATGTTTTCGATAAGTATATCAATGACAAGCTTCTTATTCTTCCAACACATTCTCCTTCATTTTATTATTCAGAAACTCTAGCAGTTAAGCAATTATGCAAGTTTCTCTTTTTGAGGAAATAAAAAATATTTATTTACAACTCTCATGCATGGAAGGTGTTCTCGTTTATTTTTATCATGTTTTGAGTGTGAATTCACAATTCTAACATGGTATCAAAACATGGATTCAACAAAACCCTTCTCAAAATTGGAGGGTTTTCTTCAAAAGGGCTACATGAGCATTAATTTTGGAATCTTCATATTTTTGTAAGATTTAGACTTGGATATTTTTTGGTGTGTATTAGAGAAAATGGACTTCACTATTGCATTTAAGAGGCCGAATAGACAAATTCTGACTATAAATTTTCCTATATTTCCCAATGAGAACTTCTAAGGAAAAAAAAGTGCAACTATCATATGGGGCCATATAGGCTATAATGTACGATCGTTGCACAAAAAGCCAAAAAAATTAGGTTGGACGCTTTCTTTTTAAATCTATTTTTTATTTGCAATTTTTTTTTCTTAAAAGAAGTTTTGAAAAAATCACATGGGAAAATTATACCCACATGGTACTACACATGCAAGCCCTTACAGGCCCATACAATTCAATGACTCTTATGCCACCTGATGGTGTTCTTGCCAATGAAAACTATTTAAAGCTAGTTGACAACCTTAAAACCTACTCGATGGTCTTAAAACCTACACAACGACATGTTCAACGATGCTAACATTTATTTCGACAACCCATAAACCAATTTTTAGCGTTGGTTTCTCCTTTTCTAGAAAACAATTTTATTTTTCTAACATCAGTTTCTCCATTTCTGCAAATAATTTTTTAAATTTTTTCGTACATCAGGCAAATTTCCAATGCTTTTTCAACCCATTGCGACCAACATATTCCATGGAATCTTCAAATATTTCAACAATCAATTTTTTTTCCAATGTCAAATTTTATTTGCTGACAATTGTAATATTCCTTGAAATATTCTACTGACATAATGTGGACGTCAACAATACAGAAGTGCAAAGGCCCCCTTCCTAGCCCTCATTTGGTCTAAAGGAGTTATTTTTTCACCATAACTTGAGCATTCAGTGTCAAAATTGGGCAAATGAAATATCATCGAAAATTTGGTTTTGTGTACTTTTTAATGGCCTGGGCATCATCACCATATTTTTTGCTGGTATATTATACAGTTAGAGTTAAATTCAAATGTGTTGTTTTCACTCTTGAGCTCACAAATTTTGAACAATTTCTTCATTTTTCATGATTTTTGCAGCTTTGGAAAGGTCTTTCAAAGCTATTTTTCAACTATCTATACATTTTTTCTAGATGTTTCTCTAGGTACATTTTATTCATTTTTTTGTGTTTTCACATTCTAATGAATTACTTAGATGTTTTTGTTCTTGGAAACTTTTTGTTTGCATGCGATGACTTGTTTTGGCTATTCTACATGTATTTCTAGAATTTTGTCATATTTAGCATTATAGACATATTTTTTAAGCACTTTATTTTTTGTAAATGTATTGAGATAAAGTGCCACTATTGTAGATGATTTTTGGGGATTTCACACATCATGTTGTGCCTTTTTATACTTGCACTATGTTACAAAGTGTCATTGGGGGGTGGGGGGGGGCGGTTATGTATATCTTTTTTTTTCCATCACATGAGTGTCCCTTCCATGACAACTTTGAATCTTAGTGATTCTTGCCTCATGCATGTGTTCCTTTCTTTTCACACCCTTTTTCAGTTACATGTATTTTCATTTGCACGTTCAAATGTTATTTGTTATCCTTCATGCACTTCTTGGTAACACATAGTTTTAATTGACTTGTAATAGCTCTCCCTTGTCAACATTATGAGGGGGTTTCTACTATTGGTGTTAATGCTTCCTTGGTTTTGTTTTGGAGTGATCTATGTATCTAGTTTTTGTTCCTATGTACTAGGTGGATACAGTGGTTGGTTACCCATGCATTTTGATGAGATGGCTCATTTACCATATGGACACTCTCCCATTCCTTTTTGAGGAGGAGACCTTCTATTTTCACTTGATTAGTTCTCTTCTATCTATTGGTACCTATACTTTTTACTTGCATCTTGCATGATTGAGTCTTTTTATTGGGATCACTCATGCAAATTCAAGTGCCATTTGTATCTTCGATTGTTAGATGTTTTTTTTTTTTTTGAGTTTGATCATTATTCAAGTAGTACCATTGGGGGAACTCATGAAAATTCTTGTCTTCTTGATCCTGATCATCATTTGTTTGAGAGTAGGTTCTTTATTATAACACTATAGAAGTCATCAATAGATATTTGTCTACAACTTAATTCTGCAATGATTTTCTTCACATTCCTATTTTTTGGGACATTGTTTTGGAGGCTTCTTAGTCCTTCATTCGCCTTTCTCTCTTTTGGAGAGGAGTTTTTTCCAATGAGGTTTTCTCCTTTTCTATAATTATGAGAGATTAGATTTTTTGTACATGTCTACCTCATTAGACTTTGTTGCCATAACCCATTCATGCATTCTTTTCTTTCCATGCATTCACTTTTAGAGTTTTTCATCTACTACCTAGGTTACACTTGGGGGGGTGTTAGAGTAACTCATTTATTAGATAATAATTAATTAATATTTTATTGATTATGAAGTTATTTTCACTTTATGCACTTAATCTAAACTTAGGAATATTTTTTTATTAGATTGAGTTATTATTATATCATTATGTCTCATCACATATGATGTCAACACTTGTCATGATCTAATCCCTTTCTCTTTTAGGGTTTTCTCTTATAAGAATTCTCTTTTATTGTATTATTCAGAAACTTTAGCAATACAACATTTTTGTTGGTTTTTATTTTTGAGGAAATAGCAAATCATTATTTGCAACTCTTGTGTGTGGAAGGTGTTCTTGTTTTTTATTTGGTTATGCTTTATGTGTGTTTTCAAAAATATAACAAGGAAAAGACAAAGTGGTGCTATACATGAATGGTTGAAGGAATCAATTTAGGAATAATTGAGTAGTTAAACATACAAACAATATAGGAATCATATTAAATCACCCTAACTATGGAAATAAAACTATAAATATTTAGAGAGGAAAATTTGACAAAGATGACTAGGAGGTTTCAAGAGAACAAGCCACACCATGATGATAGGAGACCATATACAAAGGATCCTAAGAGTAAGAGACCATACTACAAGGGGGGGGGGGAACAATTATTACTATAAAGATAGAGATGCAATAAATTAAAACCTCAATAATAAAGCTAATCAATAAGAAAGAAGTAGAGGAAGAATATACTATAGAGATGATGGGAAACCATCTAAGGGAACATGTTTTAGGTACAAAGAACACTAGGAATTTATATGTGACCAAGGTTTTAGAATCCTCAGTAGGCCAAAAGAAAGAATGAGGGTTTCCCATGCTAATGAGGATATTGAGAGATCGTACAACTCTAAAGATGAATTGAAACAATGTACATTACTTGCTATAGGAAGAGCTCTATTTAAACATGATTATTAGTAGGAATCAAAACAAACAATTTCTTTGTTCTAAATAATATACAAAATAGGAGGTAAGTTTTGTAAGGTTGTTGAGGATAGTGGTAGTACAAATAATTTAGTATTTGAAGAGATGGTTGAGAATTAAAAATTGGAAAGTGTAGAACATCATAAACCCTATAGAAGAATGCTTGGTTACAAAAACAACATAGGTTGTCAATAAAAGAACAATGTTGGGTCAAATTTGAGATAGGCACCTACCATGATAAATTTTTTTGACATAATCATAATGGGTGTGTATCATCCACTATTATGGAGGCCATAGAAATATGACAAAATTTATACAAATGATGAAAGAATGAACACTTAGAGTCTAACAATAATTATAAGAGTCATAGGTTGATTCCACTAAAGGAAAGAGAAGGATAGCTTTGTAGTAGCACCAAAAAAAATGGTGGATAGAAAAAAATGGATGGATTGAGGCATGAGTATGTGTTTTTATTGGGTCCTAAGGTTTTCAAGACCACAAGCACAACAAGAACCACCTTAGATGCATAAAAAGTTTTACAAGAAGTCTTAAAATTATTAGTGGAATACTACAAAATCATATAAAGCACATACCTGAGGTGTTGTCATTGGTAAGGAGTATTATTCACCATATCCAAACATGGTTCTAGCGACAAGTCTACTTAATAAGGTGATGCATAGGATGACACTAGCATAGAATAAAAATTTGAACCAACAGTGCAGAAATTATTGAGGAAAGGAATAATTAGAAATTTTAAGTCTATTTATGGTACCTATAGTTCTAGCACCAAAGAAATATGGTGAATGGAGTATGTGTTAAGTTTGTAGAGAAATAAAGAGTTAGAGTCTATGTGTGGTACCTATAGTTCTAGCACCAAAGAAACATGGTGAATGGAGTATGTGTAAAATTTGTAGAGAAATAAATAAGATCATCATAAATATAGGTTCTCATTACCAAGGATGAGTGAAAATAGATTATTTGAGTGGAGCAAGGTATTGTACCAAAATTGAATTAAAAAGTGGGTATCAACATAAAAGAATCAAAGAGGGAGATGAATGGAAGAACATTCAAGAAAAATAAAGGAAAATATTTGTGGTTGGTTATTCCCTTTTGATGTACTAAAGCATTAAGTACATTTATGAGGTTGATCAATGAAGTATTGAAGAAAATTTTGGGAAAATTTATACTCATTTACTTGGATGATATAAGTTTTAGTAAGACTAAGTAGGAACACATAGAATATATTAGATTGGTATATAATTAAGGGAAGAATGGTTGTTGAAAAATATTAAAAAGTGCATTTTTATGAAGAAATAATTTGTTTACTTAAGATTTGTAATATTGATTGAAGGATTTTTGAAGATGGACACATAAAAAGTAAGATAAATTGTTGAATGATCTACACCAACAAATACAGGGGAGGTAAGATATTTTTATGGTTTGGAAAGTTTCTATATAAATTTCATTAGTAATTTTAATGGTATTTTTTACTACTAACTAAGACAATAAGAAGAGATAAGGAATTTATGGATTGTTAGACTAGATAGAAGTTTTGAGTTGCTAAAGAAGAAAGTGACAAACCAAGTGATGTTGGAATTGCTAAATTTTGTCAAGGTTTTGCAAGTTGACTATGATGCAAGTGGGAATGCAATTGGAGTAGTGTTGATACAAGAAGAAATAATTGTATCATATTTTAGTGAGAATTTGGATGATGTAAGTAAAATATATTCAATTTATGATTGGGAATTTTATGCCATTGTTCAACCATTAAACATATAGAGACATGATTTATTTCTAAAAATAGTTTATGTTGCGCATTGATCATCAAGTGTTGTAATATTTGAATACCTAAGATAAGATGAACCAAAAGACATACAAGATGGGTATAATTCATGCAAAGTGATACTTTTGTGTTTAAGAATAGGAGTGAAAAATCAAACAAGGTTGCATATGTGTTGAGTAGGATATTTAATTTGTTACTAGAAATGAGAGTAGAGGTAGTTGGATTTGATGAATTGAAGCAACTATATGAGATTGATCCTAAATTTTTTAAGGCATGGAGAGAATGAAAAGATTCAATAAGTTTTTGGAAAAATAAAGTGGATTGACTATTTGATATAAAATGAGATGTTATTAAAAGGTAGTCAATTATGTATTCCTAGAAGCTCAATAAGAGAATATATGATCAAGGAGAAACATAACAATAGTTTAACATGAGATCTTGGGATAGACAAGCCAATTGCATGGGTAATTTATAATTTTATTTATCTGCAATTAATTAATAATTTTTCTTTGGTACCTTACAATTTATTAGTATATTTTAAAATTTATATAAAGTACATCCTTTCAAATATCATATTATTTTTTAAATTTGATTTTTGAAAACTATAAATATATTAAAATAATGACTTCTAAGTATAAACTAGCAATCACACCTTGGTGTGAAATGGGTACACCGAAGAAGTGTGGAAGGTCAGTTAGGGAATTTTTTGGTCTATTTTTTGCATACATTTATGTAGTATACATGAGGCCAATTGGTAGGTCATTTATAAAATGTTTTTTCTTGTGCAAACAAGGTCTAAATGGACAAGTGGTAGCTTTAAATCAGCCATACATCTTCTTACGAGAATCTAAACACAACTAAAATAAAAAGTCTAAATCAAGAAGATAATAAGGATCCATTACCAATAGGCTCATGTTATTTTTGTAATAGGGAGAGATGGAGAGAGAGGGAGATATGGGGATAGAAAGAGGGAGATATAATGGCGGGAGATAGAGAGATAAGGAGATAGAGATAGAAATGAAGTTAGAGATAAAGATGGTGATGGAAATGGAGATGGAGATGGAGGAGAGGGATATGGAGAGAAGGATAGGGAGAGATAAATCTAGAGAGGAAAAAGGGATAAAGAGAGATGGAAGAGATAAATATATAGAGAGGGAGAGAGAGGGAGAGATATAAATTTAAATATAGAGATAGAAAGCGATATATAGAGAGAGGTAGAGAGAGGGAAAGATATAGGGGTAGAGAGAGATGGATAGATAATGAGATAGAGATGAAGGGAGATATGTAAGAATTTAAATATGGAGAGATAGAGATAGAAATACATATAGAGATAGAGATAGGGAGGGAGAAATAAGGAGTGTGTGTGTGTGTGTGTATGAGTAAGAGAGACTTGTGGAGAAAGATAGAGAGGGATATAGATATGAATAAATAGATAGTGAGGGAGGGAGATGGAGGGAGATAGAGGGAGAGAAGTAGTGATAGGAGAGAGATATAGAAAGAGGAATTGATAGGGAGAGGGAGAGAGGGAGAGAGGGAGAGATAGGGATATAAAGGAGAGATAGAGAGGTAAATATAACTTGGGAAAGATAGAGAGGGTGAGAGTGAGAGAGAAAAAGACAGAGAGAGAGATAAACATATAAAAGAAGAGATAAATGTAGAGAGGGAAAAGGTATAAATAGATATGGAAGAGATAAATACATAGAGAGGGAGAGAGAGGGAGAGATAGAAATATAAAGACAGAGATATAAAGTGATACACATAGAGAGGTAGAGAGAGGGAAAGATATAGGGGTGGAGAAACATGGATAGATAATGAGATAGAGATAAAGGGAGATATACAAGAATTTAAATATGGATATATATATATATATAGATAGAGATAGGGAGGGAGAAACAAGGAGTGTGTGTGTATGAGTAAGAGAGATATGTGGAGAGAGATAGAGAGGGATATAGATATGAATAAATAGATAGTTAGTGGGGGAGATGGAGGGAGAGAAATAGAGATAGGAGAGAGAAGTAGAGAGATATAAAAAGAGGAAGTGATAGGGAGAGGGAGAAAGGGAAAGATAGGGATATAAAGGAGAGATAAATAAATATAACTTGGGAAATATAGAGAGGGTGAGAGAGAGAAAAAGATAGAGAGATAAAAATATAAAGGGAGAGGTGGAAGGAGAGAGGAAGAGATGGAGATAGAAAGAGGGAGACAATGAAAGAGGGGGAGATGGAGAGAAATATAAAGATATAATAAGTGATATAGAGAGAGAGAGGTAGAGAGGTTTATATAAAGAGAGAGTAGGAGAGACAAAGTAAATAAGAGAGAGAGAGATAGAGATAATGAGATATACATAGAGAGGGAGGGAGAAATGGGGAGATAGAAATAGTGGGGGAAAGAGTGAGAGATAAAGGAGGTGATAAAGATAATTAATAGAGAGAGAGAGATAGGGAGGGAGAAACAATGAGTGTGTGTGTGTGTGTGTGTGAGTGAGTGAAAGAGATATAGACATAGAAATAGGGAATGGGAAATAAAGAGTGTGTGTTTCTAAGTGAGAGATATTGAGATGGATATAAAGAGGGAGAGATAAATATAAATATATAGAGAGGGAGGGAGAGAGGGAGATAAATAGAGAGAGGATAGAGAAGTTGATATATATAGAAAGAGAGAGTGATATGAAGAGAGGGAGATATATCCAGATAGAAAGAGGGAGAGATAGAGAGATATATATAGTGGGAAAGATAGATGGGAAAGAGATAAATAAATGTGAGGAGAGGTAAGTAAGGAGATAGAGATAGGGAGAGAGATAGAGAGGAATATAAAGATGTATATGGAAATGGAAATGGAGAGAGAGAAAGAGGGAGATAAAAATAGAGATAGAAAGAGTGGGAGACAAAGGGAGAGGTAGAATGAGAGAGAGAGAGATAGAGGGATATAAAGAAATATATATGAAGTTATATAGAGACAGGTAGAGAGAAGGAGATGTATATCGAGAGGTAGGGAGAGGTACATATGAGGAGATATATAAGAGATATATGGGAAGAGAAAGAGAGTGAGATCTATTTATATCTTTGTCTCCCTCTTTATCTTTATATTTTTATTATCTCTCAATCTCTATCTTCCTCTCTCTTTCCTAATTCTCTCTATATTTATCTTCCCTTTTATCTTTCTCTATCTATCTTTCTCTCATTTCTTCTCTCTGTCTATTTCCCTCTCCTTACTATTTTTTCTATCTCTATTTATCTCCCCCTCTCTCCACCCTTTACCTCTTTATCTCTTGATCTCTCTACCTTTATATATATCTTTGTCTCCTATTTTAATTGATACAATCTTTCACAAAGGGTTGTAATCTTTGATAAGAATTTACATATGTGGGATTCAAATCAGATCTAATGAGTGAGTGTATAGAGTTAGATCAGAAGATAATTCTCTTGTGTGATCCTTGAAGTGATAGAAAACATCACAAAGAAGAATAGAAGATTGCTGAGAGTTGAAGGGGGATGATTATATAAAATTTAGAGCAGAATTTTATCTCTTGTGTGAACATTAAAGAGACAACTTACATCACAAAGAAGAAGTTAAGTTGAGATAAAATACAAATATTTATAACAGATACTTGAAGAAGACTTTAGCAGATTTGGAGAATATGTTCTAAGGTGATTATCTCAGATCTAAGAGGAGAATTATAGAAAACTTGGTGCAAGTTTAAATGACACATTTGAGCAAAATTATAAGCATAGTTGGAGAAGATTTAAAATCATTTTGAAGTAGATTTATAAGCATATCTTAAGTATAATATTGAATCATATTTAGAGCAGATTATTGAAGCACATTTGGAACAAATTTATAAGCATATTTTGGAGCAAATTATTGAAGCAGATTAAAGCAGATTTTGAAGAAGAGTTCATAGCATATTGAGAAGAGAGTTGTGAAGAAAATTAGAAGGTAGTCCAAGAGAAAGTTTATTGTATATTTGGTGAAGATCATAATTGTCCATCATCCATTGAAAAAGCAACATTGAAGGTGGAACATTTCTCTTTAAGTTATTATTCTTGCTAAGTTGGTGCTTGGCAAGTGGGGGTTGGTGCCTCTAGTAGGTTGGTTCCTACAAACTTTAGGAGTTGGTGATCCTTGTAGGTTGGTTCCTACTAAATCAGATATAGGATTTGGTGCCTACTAAAGTGTGAGAGTTGGTGATTCAAGTAGGTTGGTGCCTACATTCATTGTAAAACTTATATAATTCATAAAGTACATTATTTGTACCATGGTTTTCTCCCATAAGGGTTTCCATGTAAAATATTGGTGTCAACTTGTTCATATTGCTATATTATTGCATAGTTGATATTGTGTTAGAGTTTGAAGTTGATAAAAGTTGAGAGGGTAAAAGTTTGTTAATATACTGATTCACCCCGCCCCCCCCCTCTCAGTATATTTTTGTGCTCTTCAATTGGTATCAGAGCGGGTTCCTTTAGAGAGAGCCTAACCACTTGAAGGGAGATCCTAAAGAGCACACATGGCAGATAAGAATATAGTCAAGGCACCCATTTTTGCTAGGACTAGTTATACATTCTGGAGTATTAAGATGGAAGCTTACTTGAATGCTCTTGGGTTTGATATTTGGAAATATGTAGTAGATGGTTATATACCTCCATCAACCCCTCCAATGAATTAAATCAGAAAGAAAAAAGTGAAAATAATGCCAAAGGAAAGCATGCTCTTCTTTGTAGTCTAACAGACTTTGAGTTCACAAAAGTCATGCGTTACAAGTAAGTGAAAGAAATATGGGTCAAACTTCAAAATATTTATGGAGGAGATGCCAAAGTGAAGAAAGAAAAGTTACAAACTCATTGAAGGAAGTTTGAAAGTCTTAAATGAAAGATGATGAAGACATATCATCATATTTTATTCGTGTTGATAAAATTGTGAATATTATGCGGACTTGGTGAAGATGTTCATGATGCATTTGTTGTTGATGAGATATTAAGATCCTTATCTACAAGATTTGACTCCAAGGTGTCAGTATTAGAAGAATTGACAAATCTAGATGCATTGAAAAAATATGAACTACATGGGATTCTTGCTGCTTATGAAATGAGAATTGAAGGAAAAACACCACAAAATGAGATTTCCTTCAAAGCATCCAAGAAAGGAAAATCCAAGCATTATGCATCAAGTGAGAATGCAATTAGTGATGAGGCAGAGGCTTATTTCATGAGAAAGCTAAAGAAAGGAAATGAGAAATATAAAGGAAAATTTCTTTTTAAATATTTCAATTGTGGAGAAGTTGGACATTATGCTTTTAAATGTCCTCAAAATGAAAGTGACACAAGAGAGGATGAAAAGGAAGTATACACAAATAAATTTTTTAAGCATAAATCAAAGAAGAAATTCCAAAACCATAAAAAGAGCTTTTATTCAAAGAAAGCAGCTCTTCAAAAGAGTAGAGTGATGAATGCCAAAGAAATGATGAAGAAGAAATACTATTTATGGCCATAGAAGACACAAATAGCAAACATGAAGGAGAAGAAGTGGATCTTGAAGAAGAGCTCCATTACGCATATAAAGAGAATGAGAAACTGAAGGTCACCAATCATGAAATAAAAATTAAGGAAATGTCAAAAAACTTGGAGGAATTAAAAAAATCATTGAAGACTTAAGGACTCAACTTGTAGAGGCTGAACAAGTTGAAAATGAAATAAAGAACAAATTAAGTGCGAAAGAGAGAGATTGTGACAAGTTGGAACAAGAAGTTGCCATGTTGAAAAATGAATTGGAAAAGCCAAAGAAGAAATGTACAAAGTTTGATGAGAATGCCACAAGTTCCAAGGAAAATAAAAGAAAATTTAAGACTAGGTAGTTCTATTCTTTCAATGGATATTGTTTTTCATGCAACTATTTTGGCCACAAAGCAATGAATTTCAAAATTCATGCAAGAAATATTTCAAGCTTCAATAGGAGAAATTATAGTTCATTTGGTCATGATATTACATGTTACAAGTGTAGCAGCTTTGGTCATACATCATATTTTTGCCAAACTATCTTTGTTGAGCCTCCAAGATAAAGCAAGAAAGAAAATGTCTCTAACAAATTGAAAGGAAAAAATATTAAAGTTTGGAGAAAGAATATAGATGCAAGAAATTAATAAACCAATGCAATTTCAATATGCATCTTCTAGTTTATAAGAAGAAGCACAAATTTAGGGGGAGCTAAGGTTGATATTATCTTTCATCCCTAAGGAAGAAAAATGGAAATAGTAAAAGATGTAAGCTAGACCAAGATCCTAGAAGATGAAAGTATGATGAAAAAAAAAGTTATAACAAAAGGGAAACTATTGCATTAATGTCAAGAACCATAAAAGGAAGAATCCATGATAGGGGAGCATTAGAGAATCTCCAACAAGGGGAGAAATATATTCTTATTACATTTGATATGCGTATATGGATGGATGTCTCTCATAATCTATTTGTGGATAAAAGTTTAATGAATATCCCTTTGCCATTGATGTCAAAGGGGGAGAGATATAGAATGGGGGAGAATTAGAGAAGAAAGAGAATTTTTTCCATCAATGAAAAAGGGGGAGATTATTGAAAATATTGTCATTGATGTCAAGGTACAAAGATAAGTTTGCTATAATTAATGTCAGAGAAGGAATGGGGAGATTTTTGGATATTGTGTCATTGATGTCAAGAAGGGATACATTGTTTAAGTGTGATATCAATAATATTTGAAATATGGATGATTCAAATACATAAATCAATTGTTAACCATTGAAGGCCATCAAGTCACCAATGACAAGCAACAACACAGTCATCTAGATACATTGGAATAAATGTTAATGTTGCTAAAGAGCATTCAAAGGAATATAAATGCAGATATGGTATGAAGTGATTGGAAAAATAGAGTGTATATATACATTCAATAAAAATACTTTTAAGTGATTTTGTAGTGAAGGCTACATTTTATATTCTAGAGAATACATATAAATGTTGGCATCGATTTTAATAAAAAGAATCAGCGATTAGCGTTTCAAGAAAAACAAATGGATCTATTAAGTAAAATAATAATATTAATCCTTGTCATTCAAGAAACATGATATATGAAGAGTTTCCTCACTTACACATTAAATATGAAAAGGCATGATTTTTAAAGTTAATTATCAATAGTTAAGGACATGATTCTTGAAAGATGCAATTAATGAATAGAACAACCTCATATTTGCAAAAAGATTTTTTTTAGAAAAGGTGCAATTAGTTTTGTTTAAAGAAAAAGAAACAAAATAAGAAAAAGAAAATTTAAGAAAAGGAAAAAATGAGCTAAGGACAAAAGTCTAATAAGAAAAATTTAAAAAGGTGTGATTCCAGACATGTTTTATTTCTAAAGAGGTTCGATTAATGAAGATTTAAAATGATGTGATTTATTTATGCAACTATAAAAATTTCAAAGAAAAAAATAAAAAAATCAACATCTCAAAGAGTGCGATTATGATTTATGAGACAAACAAATAAATACTAAAAGTCTGGGTGTTATTTTTGAAATAATGCAATTTTTCTTAGATAAATAAAAATAAATCATGTTTTCTAAACAATACAAGAGTAGATTTGAAGTGGTGCAAAAGCATATTTTAATTGATACAATCTTTCATAAAGGGTTGCAATCTTTGATCAAAATATACATATGTGGGATTAAAATCAGATCTAATAAGTGACTGTATAGAGTCATATTAGAAGATAAATTCTCTTGTGTGAGCCTTGAAGTGATAAAGAAGAATAGAAGATTGATGAGAGTTGAAGGGGGATGATTATATAAAATTCAGAGTAGAAGTTTATCTCTTGTGTGAACATTAAAGATACAACTTACATCACAAAGAAGAAGTTAAGTTAAGATAAAAGACAAATATTTATAACAGATCCTTGAAGAAGAATTTAGCAAATTTGGAGAAGATGTTCTAAGGTGATTATCTTAGATCTAAGAGGAGAATTATAGCAGACTTAGTGCAAGTTTAAATGGCACATTTGGAGAAGATTTAAAAGAATTTTGAAGTAGATTTATAAGCATATCTGAAGAAGATTATTGAATCATATTTAGAGAAGATTATTGAAGCACATTTGGAATAGATTTATAAGCATATTTTGGAGCAGATTAAAGCAGATTTTGAAGAAGAGTTCATAGTAGATTGAGAAGAGATTTGTGAAGAAAATTCGAAGGTAGTCCAAGAGAAATTTTATTGCATATTTGTTGAAGATCATAATTTATCATTCGTTGAAGAAGCAACATTGAAGGTGGAACATTTCTCTTTAAGTTATTATTCTTGCTATCTTGGTGCTTGGCAAGTGGGGGTTGGTGCCTACTAAATCAGAGATAGGAGTTAGTGCTCCTTGTGGGTTGGTTCCTACTAAAGTGTGAGAGTTGGTGATTCAAGTAGGTTGGTGCCTACATTCATTGTACCATGCTTTTCTCCCATAAGGGTTTCCATGTAAAATCTTGGTGTCAACTTGTTGATATTGTTATATTATTGCATATTTGATATTCTGTTAGAGTTTGAAGTTGATTAAAGTTGAGAGGGTAAAAGTTTGTTAATATACTGATTCGCCCCCCACTCTCATTATATTTTTGTGCTCTTCAATATCTCTTTGTCTCCCTCTCTATTTCTCCATTTCTCTCTCTTTATTTTCTATCTTTTTTCCTCCTAAGTGTGCAATGGGTACATTAAAGAGGTTTTAGAGGTGAATTATTATATCCTTAATCAAATGACATGCTTCCCTAAGAATAACTCCCTAGGGATGTGTTATCCTTAGATTGTTGGAATGAAACGACTAATCAAGAGTTACCTTCTCTCTCTCTCACTCTATAAATTTTAATTTATATTTTAAGTTTGAAATTCATTTTATTATATAAATTATAATAAAAATCTAAAATAGAATTATTCTACAATAATTAAAGTTTTAATACGATAAATAATTATAAAGTAAATTGTTTCTAATAATTTTTAATTATTATTTGTAATTTTATAAAAAGACATAAATGATAAAAATAAATTTCCAACATAAATCTAAATTAAAAACTAAACTAAAATAAACTAAATGGAAAGTCAAGATATATCAAAATCCAAATATTAATAAACATAATAATATCTGTATGTGATTTATCTTATCTACAACTTGCCTACCTTGGACAGGGTTATAGAGCCCTTCAAAACCCTTTGTAATCGGTTTCGAGGCCCCATCAAAACCTATTTTTCCTATAATAATAATAATTTAAAAACTTAATAACAAATAATAAACTTATTAAGTTAATAAATGATTAAATAAAAAAGTAAAACTATTTATTTAATTTTTAAAAATTGAAATATTAATAAAAATATGTATCTAAAAAATATATTAAAAACAATATTAACATAAACTCAATATCAACAAATAAAAAATAATTATAAAATATTAATAGATAAATTAAATTTTAAAAACTAAAATTGTATTTTAAATAAATTAATAAAATTATATTAAAATTGTTAAAAGAAAAATTCTAACTTTTATATTAAAAATTACAAGTAACACCAAACTTAAAAAGTGAAAAATAAAATGAAACCTATTCAAAAGATAAAAAGTCAATTCGTAATTTATTGATTTATTTTTATTAATAAATGAAAAAAATATATATTTATTTAAAAATTATTATTATTTATCTAACAATCTAAGTTTAAAGAGTTTAAGAGAAAAAATATATTATCCTATCTTTTCTTAATTTAAAGCCAAGACTAGAATGTAGTTATTTTTTCTTTAATTATATATTATATTTTTAATATTTTTAAAAAATTGACAATTGAGATAATTTCAATGGTCTTGCATCCTTCTCTACAATTTTCAACCATTGATTTTCAAAATCAATTCATTCACTTCATATAGGGAACACTGAAAAAATTTATTACTTATCTAAAACTCTAAGTTTAAAAGAAAAAAAACTATTTTTATCCTATCTTTTCTTAATCTAAAGCTAAGATTAGATAAGAATGTAGTTGTTTTTGATAAGGAAAAATAGGTTTTCAAGGGATCACAAAATCCTCTACAATGACTGTAAAAGATTAAGCAACTACCACCAAACAACCCAAAAAAAAATAGTTGTTTTTGATAAGAATGTAGTTATTTTTCTCTAATTATATATTATATTTTTTAATATTTAAGAAACTTTGACGGTTGGGATCATTTCAATGGTCTTGCATCATTTTTTATAATTTTCAACCGTTGATTTTCAAAATCAATTTGTTCACTTCCGGTGTAATAATGATATATTTAATTAATTTTATTTCGATGATTTAATTAATGAATTAATCAAATTTGATAATCATATATATTATTAATTTATAAGATCCAATTTTGTTTAAATCATAATAATAATAATCACCACTATGGTTTACTTTTCCCACCATGCATGTACATAAAAACAGAAGGATAAATCTCAAATGAATGAACATTAGAAATGTAAATAACTATTTAGGTATGGATTAGTTTAACTGTACATGCGAACAAACAAAAAATATATGTTGAACGATACAACTATTTTATCATCGTAGTGCATATGCAACTGAAGGAAACAAGAATCTTCAAACATATTTTTAGAGTGCATTAGTGGTCCATATAGAACCCAAAACCCCCCCTGGTTGTGGTATTCTACCCATTTTGAAAAGGTATAGTCCACCTGCAATAGAAGAAAAGAAACACTGAATTAAAAAAAAAAATCCTTTTACAAATAAATTCACAATAATAACTACACTCTTGATATGAAAAAATGTTATTGATATTTATTTGTGACATTGTTGTAAAGCTTGACTAAATCCTATGGAGAAGAGGTAGAAGCCCCCCGAAGTGTTATAATCACGGTAAGTATACAATTTTTCATCCTTTTTCTGACATGGTTTATAAAATCTTATTTCATGAATGATGGAGTATTGTTTTGTGAATCATATTCAATGTTATCATGACTACTCTAAAAATTGGCTTAAATGTCTCCAACAAACGATCAGTAAATTTTGTTTCACAATGTCAAACTTAGTTAGCATTTCCCTTTTTAATGCTATTATTTTCATAATAATTAGGTAGATGAAAATGTTGGCACAATTTTTCATTAATGTCAAAGGTTGTTGCAAGAGGAGTTTGATGTTTATTCACATTTAGTTCTTGATGTTCTCCATGGATTTGAGATAGGTTGCTTTATCTCATGGTGCTAACATGGGTTGGTGTTGCTCATTCATTGCATGGTCTCATGATACAAGTTTGTTTCTTCTTAATATTGAAAGTTTGATGTCAAATATCTTTTCATGTTTCATCTCATTATTCTAAGGGTTGATAAGATCTATCATGCATAAGTTGAGTTGATACAAAAGTGATATTGATAGGTATTTTTCAAAACATGGTAAAGGCTGGTAAGGGCACCTATTTCATGGATCATTGTATTGATTTGTTGGTTTGTCATTAATACAAAGTGATGTATTCCTTGTTCATCATGTAAAGATAGGGTATGCTTCAACAATGCTTCATTTCTTCATAACAAAGGATATTGTTGATCATCTCATGATGCTTATTGTAAAAGGTACTTGCTCTTTATTTGTCAAAGGTTGATGGAGTTTGGAGATTGATTTGTCTTTGAAAATAATTGATCTCAAAGTGTCTACATATGGAGTGTGTTGGTAGTAATAACAATGTAGCACAAAGTTGATTCTTAGTGTTGAGGGATTGATGACAAAGAATCTCACAAACAAATTATTCAAGGATATATATAAGATGGTTAGTTGATAGATCATGTTTGAGGGTTTGGTGTCAAAGAATATTACAAAGAAATATTTCAAGAAGTTGATATTTCTTTCACTACTTATCATCAGTTTTAGAGATTTGAACATTAATCAGGGTTTGATAAGTTCTTTATACTTTACAACCTATACATCTAAGGGATTTCTGAAACCCTAACCTAAAAACCCTAAGGATCCAAGGTTTATGTGTTTTACATGGTATACTAAATCTCAAATGCACTTTTGTTATGTTTGAATGTTGACTCACACTATAAGGTTAAAATTCACTTAAGTGACTAATCAAGGGGTCTCAAATACATTATCAATCAGCCCTTTCTTATGAGTTAACCTGCTAGACAAGTGAAGAACTTAAAATCTACCACTCATTACAAAATTAATGGTTATTATTTAATTTAGAGGTTGGTGGGTATATGTAATCAAAGGCTTATATTTAAATAAATGGTTAGTTTTAGAAGAAAAAACTTTGAAGGGAATTTGAAATGATAGGACTTTTGGTATTATGTGTTGCATAGTTTGTTAACTATTTTTTGGTAGAGATGGCGTTTTGGAGATGATGCAAAGGTGCTAAAAAAAAGTAAGAGTGTAAAGAATAGGAGCTTTGAATGAAAATCATAAGTGAATGGATGTGAGTGTGAAAATCATACATGTATAATGAGATTGCATTCAAGAATCGTATTATGAGTTGTATAGAAGGGTTTTTTTGGAGAGTAACATTTTGAGTTTTGAAAGGTTCTTTTTCATTCAATGTGTGATGTGCCCTAATTTGAAGATGGAATGAGGTTGATGAGTATGGGATAAATTATCTTTATCAAAATATGACAAGCAGAGATGACTGTAAGCTTTTCGGGTATTTAAGATGATGTATTTTTCATGAACAGAGCATGGTGATTACAGAAAGAGTAAATGAATTAGATTGAATTGTATTTTTAGATTGATGAGATATGTTGTGATAAGGTTTGATAGAGTTTTGACAAAGCATATGTAATGTTATGATTGAAAAGATGATGATATGGATTTTACTAGAATGATGTTGGAAAGCTTTGATAAGTGTAAAATCTATGGTGAAACCTTGATAGAGCAATGATTTGTATGGAAACAGAGTAACCCTTTGATATTGCTTATTTCTTTTGATGTTTTTCAGTGAGGCATGGTGATTTGTTTATAAGACAATGTGTCTTGCCAGTGAGGCATGGTATTTGCCAGTGAGGCATGATATTTGTCAGTGAGACATGCAGATTTTCCAATGAAGCTTAATTGATTACCAATGAAGCTTGGTTAATTGCCAGTGAGGCTTGTTGCATTGCCAGTGGCATGCAATTTGTAAACAACAAGGTTTTAGCTAGTGTGGCTTAATAAAGAAAATGTTCACAGTGGTTTGTTCACCCTTTTAGGGTTTTTCCACTCATAAATCTTGTGTTTTATTTCTTCTTGATGGTGTGCCACTTTGTGCATGGTTGATTATCCTTGATTCAAATGTTATGATCTAATTTTCATATCTTTGTGATTTTCATAATATACAAGATCTACAGTCTTTGAATAATCAAGTGTGTTAAGTTTGAAATTGATTTTATTTGACCACTAATTCACCCCCCTCTCAGTGGTATTTTACTCCAACAAGTAGTATTAGAGAGTTAGGTCCCTTGCACAAGTTTAATCAACTTGGGAGATCCTAGCAATGGAGTACTTATCATGGAAAAAATAAAAAGGAACAAAGGAAAAAGAAATAATCAGAAATGTGCTAAACTACAAGCATCACCAAAACCAAATACAAAGGAGATGAAGAAGCAGTCATAAAAAATAATTTACAAATGGAAGAATATTCTCTCTAGAGCACCTTGGTTTGATGGGTCCAATTTTTTTTGGAGACTTGGGATGGAGACTTACCTATCTTCTTTAGGATTTGGTGTGTGGACACCAGTAGAGAAAGGTTATTCAATATCTTCAACACCTCCTTCTACTAATGATGAGAATAAGGCTCTTGAATTCAATGCAAAGGCCATGGATTCCATCTTTAGTGGTTTGCTAAATGAGATCATTGCTAAAGTTATGTATTGTAAGGATGAAAAAGAGGTTTGGGACAAGCTGGTTGGTATGTATCAAAGTGATGTGTTGTTACAAAAACCACCCTTTCCAATTGAAACAAGATGTGATATATCTAAAAGAGAAGATAATTTTGTTGGAAAAGAAGAAGACCACAATGTGAGTGAATGTGAATAGAAGTATGATGAAGATGAATGTGAATTTGATCTTGAAGGTGAACTCACTTGTGCTCTTGATGAGATTTTGAAACTCAGAATAGAGAATCAAAGATTAAAGTTGTAGCTTCAAGAAGAAAAGGAGTCCATGTCCAAGACACTTTCAAATTTTCAAGAAGTAGAAAAATTGATCATTGATTTGAAGGTACAAGTTGCAAAATTTAAGAAAATAGAAGAAGAAGTCAAAAATTAGTTTAAGGAAAAAGAGGTTGACTGTGAAAGATATGAATTAGAGATAGTTTCTTTGATAAATGAACTAGAAAAATAATCTTCCAAGTTACACAAGACACTTCAATTTGAAAAGAGTATTGATTGTTTATATGAGATGTTGAGCAACCAAAAGCATCAAAAGGATACTATTGGGTTAGGTTTTGAAGAAGGGAAAAGTTCTAAGGTTAGAGAAACACCAAGGAATAAAATAGATCTAAATTATTATTTTTTTGCTCCTAAGGCTGAAGACAAGAAGAAGACAAAAGAAATTACCCCTGCACAAGCCAACAACAATAAGTTCAAAATATCTTTTCAATCAGAACAACATCAAATGTCCAAGTTTGAAAATTATTTTCATGGTTATTGTTATACTTGTTATCAATTTGGTCATATGAAAATAAAGTGGGATATAATAAGAACTCTTATGAATGGTTAAAAAAAATAATCAAGGTTAAATTCTATAGATGTCATAAGTTTGGACATATTGCATAATATTGTAGGAGTGATTTAATGAAACCAGTTAATCATCATAAAAAGACATGCATTAATAAAGTTTGGAGAAGAAAATAAGAGAAAGAAAAAGAAGAATCAAAGATTGTGCATACTGCACAAGAAACATTCATAACTACTTAAAGAACTACATGAGGTTAGGGGGAGATGTTTATAGCTTTATATTTTAGCCCCATAGTCAACAAAAAAAGTGAATTGTACATGACAGAGAGTGGAATAATTCAATGTAGAACTAGTTTGCAAGAGGGAAGTCCTTTAAGGTTGACTGTAAGTTTGAACTGTGCAAAGGAATGTGCATTCACCAAGGTAAAAAAAATCTTTATTGTAGCATGGTAGGAGTTATAAGAAGATGTAGTAGGTATCTTATATTCAGAGGAAGGAGTAGAAGTTTTAATGAAAGTAGTAACTCCTTCAAGAACATTGCAAAGAAACCATCCAAAAGAGAAGACTAGAGGAGACAATAGTTGAGAATAGTTTTAGACAATTTTTTTAAAGAAAAATTGCTTCAAGTGATGTGAGAGATATGATAAAACATAATAGCCACTAAAATTAAAAGAGAGTCCTTTGTTTGGCATGACAATTTTTTTCTCAAGTGCCATGAACATTACAATGCTATTCATATCTATTATCTCAATCACAGTCTTCATATGTTCAAGAAAGGTCTTCTTTTACATAGTATGGGTGGTGCAGACATTGCATGGTCATGGTTTGTCTTGTAAGTATTTTGTTGCAGAGTTATAGTGAAGGAATCCATTGGTAGTGGCATTTGCAAGGCGGCCTTGTTCCTTTTAACAATGTGGAAGTGGTGTGGTTTTTCTAAGATACAATGCTTTCATGATATTGATACTTGATATTTCCAAAGAGTTAAAGTTATTGTTCATTTTGTTTATGGTGATTGAAGAGTCAAAGAGATTCAAATAAATTTGCTTCATGAAAAAAGCTTCATAGAGGTTCTTTATGATAGATCAAAATTCTTCCAATCATAGTTAAGAAATGAATTTAGCAACTTGTTTTTTAGAGGTATTTGAAAATAAACTTGATAGTTAAAGGCAATTTCAACAAACATGGGCATTTAGTGAGACAATAAAGGACATTCTTGAAGGAAAGATAATAGGTATTCTTGTTTTGAGTCATTTACAGTGAGGATGCAAGGTGACAATTTTGATATTTCATTTTCTAGTATGGTATCATAGTGTTGAGGCTTGGACAATTTATGCTTGTTGTTCTTATAATATTGTCTTGGTATCCAAAGTTCTAGAATGCAGGTTGTACAATGTATATGATATGACCAAAGAATGTTTACCAAGACTATTCACAAGTTCCAATTTTCTCCTTCACTATATTGTATCATCTTGCAAGCTTGAATGATCTATGACAATGAAATATTACACTATTTTTCATGGCTCCAACAATGATCTTGATAGGAAATGCATAATGTGTAGTACAATAGATAGTGGTCTTCATTCATTTTGACTTCTCTTATGTTTGGTGAAGTGGTTCTATATAGTTCTCTCTATACATGTCATAGGCTTCTCATGCATTTCCAATGATATGTGAGTTACAGATATCAACTAAGGTATGGAAATCTTATATATTTAGTCACAATGAGTAGGCGGTAGCTAGCAAGTGGAGCATTTGGTCTAATAGTGAAGGATATTTATAAATAATTTACAATGCATAGATTTGTGAGGAAGTTACCATATAAACACAATGCTCTCTCTTGTAGTATGATAGGAGAAAGTTTTGAAAAGGATAGTGGTATTTAAAGAAACATGGTAGTCATATAATTGAAACATTTATACTCATGGTTATGGACAGTTTGTATCAGATTTTACACACCTTAGTGGTATATTAGAAAATTTTCAAACATCTTTTACAATGATAGTGGTCAATGCATACAATACATGGAGTCTTGGGGTATGGTGACACTAATATGCCATAATATTGACACTGGTATGCATGGCTCAGATGACAATTTCTTGCTCTCAATCATCAAGTGGATAGCATGATGACATTTTATTGATAGTGTGATCACTTTTCTTTTAATTGTGATGATAGTGGATAGTGTTAGATATGTAACTCTACTTTTATTATTAGTTTTCTTTTGATGGTGTTTGATGATAGTGAAACCTTGATCTTGATGATAGTTCAATGACTTATTAATGACAATTGCTTGTTGATGGCTTGGAGATAGTGACAATTGCTTGATCACAATGGTTTAGTCTCTCACATTGACCAATACCTTAAAAATGCTTTAACAGGTTCTTAATACAGTGCTTTCCAACTTTCTTAAGATAATGCTTTGATAATTGATTGAGAATATTGATTTGAGATAGTTTCTTGACAGTGACTTTTGGTGTTTTCTTTCTTCAGTGGCTTTGGTATGCACATTGAGGTTTCAATAATAGTTTGTGTGATGCAATGATATATTATGGAGTCAAGTACTTGGTACAATAACAATCTTGTAATGTGGTGGTGTGTGTCACTTGAAACTTACAGGTGTTCCTAATGTGATGATAATGGTTTTAGGTTGCAACAGTGGTTTGAATGAGTCTTTTTCAGTACAAGTATAAGGTGATAATTTGATGCTTTTAGTCACAATGAATGGGTCTTAGTTATTGATGATAGTGCTCTTGTAACTTTTTCTTGACAATGGAGTATGGGTGTATGATCAACGATATGATAACAATACTAGTTTTTGTCTCTCTATGGAGCTCATTTACAAGGGGGCATATTATTCCTTTGTCATTTGAGGTCAAATGGGGAGAGAGTTGAGTTGGTGCTGGTTTGTCAAAGTTAGTGTTGGGTTGACATCAATGCCAAAGGGGGAGTTTGTTGGCATAGTTTGTCATTGATGTCAAAGGTTGTTGCAAAATGAGTTTGATGTTCATTCACATTTAGTTCTTGATGTTCTCCATGGATCTGAGAGAGGTTGATTTATCTCGTGGTGCTGACTTGGATTGGTGTTGCTCATTCATTGCATGGTCTCATAATACAATTTTATTGCTTCTTAATGTTGAAAATATGATGTCAAAGATATTTTCATGTTTCATCTCATTATGTTGAGGGTTGATAAGATCTATCATGCATAAGTTGAGTTGATACAAAAATTATATTGATAGCTATTTTTTAGAACATGGTAAAGTTTGGTAAGGGCACCTATCTCATGGATCATTGTATTGATTTGTTGGTTTGTCATTAATTGAAAGTGATGTACTCCTTGCTCATCATGCAAAGAAAGGGTATGCTTCAACAATGCTTCATTTCTTCATAAAAATTCATATTGTTGTTCATCTCATGATGCTTATTACAAAAGGTACTTGCTCTTTATTTGTCAAAGGTTGATCGAGTTTGGAGATTGATTTGTCTTTGCAAATCATTGATGTCAAAGTGTTTACACATGGAGTGTGTTGACAGTAATAACAGTGTAGCAAAGAGTTGATTCTTAGTATTGAGGGATTGATAACAAAGAATCTTACTATTGTCAAACAAATTGCACCCGTATGCTTGAATATTGAAATTCAGCAATCTGTTGAAATATTGGAACTAATTCCAGGCTGTGGGTATCCTATAAGGAATTAGACCTCCAGATTCTAGGCTGGTTCCTATGAATTTTTCTGATTAATATTTGGGTAAATTGTTGGGAAAAGGATAAAAAGATTTAACTTGAATGCAGAACTATGAAACTTTAAATACGATGATGCTTGCACCTAAAAATGATGATCTAAAAGGCAGTTTGGTTCACAATTGATTCTCAATATATCTAATTTGCACATCAAAATCTGAACAGTTTGAACTCATATAAATGCTCCATACAAAGGCTCATAAAAGTATCTTCTTTCAGAGGAAAAGAACAGTGTTCTCACAATTAAGAAAATAATCTTAAATTACAAACTCAGTGTATGACCTATGAATTAAACTTGAATGCATACATATACTTATGATTGAGACAGAAAGATAAAGGTTTCAATGCTGAAACACAATATAATTCGATCAAAATCAAACACAAGAGTGATGCCTAAAAGCTTGAAGGCAAAACTCGACACTATTGAAAAGATAAAAGGAAAAACTCCATGCAATAACCAAGGGTAACCTGTAAAACCTGCTATGTATTAATCTGAAATGATGTTGAGTTACAAATAATTCACTGTGCAGAATGCAAAGGAGAAAAACAAGAACTAGGGAAAAACAGTTAAGTTTTTCCAATATATACAAAGGCCTTCAAAAGGCATGGAGATAGAACTAAAAGTCAAACTCAAAGAGAAGATGATAACTCCAAGGGAAATTCTGATTAGAAGCAAATATCTCAAAAAAAGAGGCTCAAATCCATGCGAAAATAGGTGCATGATGGTCCAAACTCACTGTCAAGTCATAATTGAAACATGCAACACCCGAATTGAACTGGAAATCCCTGAAAAGGTGGGCCCAAGCATGCGAAAACCACCTCATTTGTGTCAATCCACCCAAGCCAAACTTAAACTCCATCTTTGTCTAAAAAGCTCCAAATAGCCATATCTAGCTTGACTCACCAACTTGCATATTTTTACACTTTGCAAAAATGATTGTGAGTAAATAATAAAGTAATTAAATTAATTACTTTATTATTTACAACTACTACTTATCTGACTTTACAATTCATGAAAAATAATAAAGTAATTTAAAAAATTACTTTATTATTTATTTACAATTATTTGCAAACTGTAAAGTCTTGCACCTAATATGCAACCCTTATCACTCCACAAAAGCCATGCATTACTTAATCCAAAGGCATTATTCACCTCTTACATAATAGTTGGCCACTTCATGCAATACATATCATATATTATATGATGATACATATATTTTCTCCAAATGCACTCTCGGCCCCTTCAATATTTACATGATTTTTTAATTGACTTAGAAGTCAATATTCATTGCTCAAAAGAAATGATGAAGGGAAGAATAAAAGAAACCTAAAACAAGCAAACCCTAATCATCACTTTGCATTTGACTTTGCTTGGAGAGGAGTTGCGCCGCCATGGAGAACAGTAAGGCTTTTTGTAGCTTGGAAATGCTCATCATCTGAAGCTTCTGTAGGTTGACCTTCCATGGATAAGCTGGGTAAGCTGATCTCTCACTATATTGTGACTTTTTCATCTCATTTTGAAACAAACTGGCTTTCGAGGCCATGACTTATACATGTATTTCTTCTAATTTTCTTCGCTAGTTTCTCTGTATTTTGAAAGAATAAATAACGGCCATTAAGCTGCCACTAGCTCCTCATTTTTTATTTTGTCTCCTAATTCCTTGAGAAGAACAAAGAATGTGAGGCTTTTCTCTTTGTTATAGCTCCATGACTATTTAATATGCTTTGATTTTCCTTGGCCGCCATGAACATAATCTCGAGCCATGTATCTGGTGCTTCAAAAAGCCTGACCACGGGCCTTATACTTTATAAAACATCAGATCTTATATGAATTCCTTGGCCAATACACAGGCTGCGCCACTCCTGTAGACAATGGGTTTTTCTTGCCTTTGCTCTTCTATATATTTCATGCATACAGAATATTTTTGGAAGTGTCGAATGTATATACTTTTATTGCAGGTCGTGGCTTCTCATTTTTAAATATTCCTTTTGTTTGGCCATGACTTCTCATTTTTATGCTTCTGGGAGCTATTTTAAATTGCAGGCCGCCATGGATTCTGGGTCTTTGTGGCTTAAACCTCATTTTCGGTCTGATGTGAAAGGTGGTCTTTTCCTCTACATTTCTAATATGCAACCTTGTTGAAAGATTAAGCTTCTCCACCCTTGGTCGCTATGAATGAGCTAGTGAACCTTTGTTGACCGAGATCCTCTTTGTATTTTCTGCTAAACAAGAGCTTGTAGAAGCTTATTATGTAGGCCACGCCATGTATAGCAGTCTATCATTATCAGCTGAAAAACCCCATATGGATACTGGTATTTTGAAGATAAAATCTATATAATGAGCTGAAACTTTGTAATTTTTGTTGGAAAACCAGTGTGTCCATCTTGTTGGCTTTCTTTGTGCAAAAGAACTCATCAGCTTGTTTGATTCCACTGTCTTTTCCACAAACTCATATCTCATAAGACCCATAATCAAATGTTCTCTTTATTGATAACTGTTCCTTTTTCAGATGACTGTAAAAGCTTTATGAACAATACCAGGACTGTGAATGCGGTCTCTCTGCTTTTATGCTATGTGATCCACTAATATTTCAAAAAACCTTCATATTGTAAACAAACCCTCTGAGTTTCACTTCGGTCACATCTCTCATGGTAAGACCAGCACCAGTTAAGCTCTTATTATGCATTTCCTATGAGTAATTTTCATTTTGAGAGTTTCCTTTATGCTTATCTATTTCTGTATCTTTTCACTATATCTGCATCTTGGTCGCTATCTTTCTGAATCTTTCAAGCATTCTAATGTTTCTGGAAGTGTCCCCCTTTCTATATTATTCTCACTTGGCTGATAGTACTGTAATTTGACAAGAAAAACTAAGTTGCTAACTTGGCACTACTGTAACTTAAAACACAATCATCATCGATGGGTAGCTCGAGAACACATTCTTCTACTTTCAATGACGAATATCAGGAAAGTGTGCATATATTTTGTCTCATAATGATAGTCACTGTATTTGGTGCTATAAAGAGCCTTTAACTATTGGCGATGAAAAAATTAAATTCTCCCTTTCTTAGCACTTAGGAGATGATGTGACTGCTCCTAAAAAATGCTGCTCTCTGCTTTAAGTGACTATCACTTAAGGAACTAAGTGAAATTGTCCCTTTGACTCTATGAATGTTATCTGTCTATATCATGGACTGTGTATATGCTTTTGGCTACTACTGTTAGTTGGACTATCAATTTTTCCTGATACATAGTCTCACTATTCTTTGCAAAAGCATACATCTTTGTAAAACGTCAGCATATTTGATGAATATAAGATCCTGAACTCATTTTGTCACTGCCACCTCTTCATATGGCCTTGGCTTTCCTTAATATTTTCTGGTGTAGGTTACCATGATAATGGCGCTTGAATGTTTCAATCTTTTGTAAAATGAATGTCACTTTCTTGTCAATGTTATTGTTTCAACATGATGAAAACTATATTGAAAACAAACATGTTTAACTTCTGCTATGATGATGAAAACTCATTGCCTCTTGTAAAATCAATTCTAAAACTCCATGAAATCGCTTGGTGTTTGATATTCGGTTTCTCTTCAGTGTAAAGAGGCTCGATACTTCATTTAGATGTAATGTGAAAATGAAAAGTAGAGCTGAAACAAAATGTTAGAACAGAATATTAACGAAACTTCCTCTGAATCTCTTTGAAATAAGGCTACTTATATTATTATATTCTGAATTTCAGCAGCTTTCTTTATGACTTCATTTGACATTGATAATGACTCTCACGTGTAACTAGAGAGTGTGTCTTTTGATATGTCGGGCTCAACCCTTGTGTGAGCCCGTTTCACTCCACATATCTAATAAAATGATCATGAACATAGTGAACTTGCTCTTGTACAGTGAACAACGTGTTAGCAAAATAAAAGAAGTTGAAAGCTTCCTCTTAAGTTTTATGCCTTTGAATTTTGAAATCATCTGATGGATGCCTGAATAGATGTAAATTATATTCCTGCTGTTAATGTAAGCATAGGACTGATTTTGATTCATCATTGCATAGAGTTAATCTCTAACATCATTTATGTTCATCCCATAGGACAACTCGAAGAGAGTGAAGTCGAGGAACCTAGAAAGCTTCAACAACACCAATAAAAGACATCAAGCATCACGAGTTCCATCATTATAGGAAATGATGAACCACTCTCCCTTCTATATTTATTTTGTCAACAATTGTATAGCATACAATCTATTTTTTCACCTCTTATTTGATTGTAAAAATCAAAATGAGTTACTCCCATGACTTGTGTGGGATTATGGTTCATACATTATGAATAAAACAAAAAACATTATGAAAACTTATCATATCATTTTGGAATGCTTTTTGCATAATATCACTAAAATTTACACGGTAATGAAACAATGCACAATATGAATACTTAGCAGAATTTTTTTAACATCTTGTGTACCTTTTAGCTTGAATTTGCAATTCAGCTCTACTTGTTTGAGCTGGTGGTGAAAAATAGGTAACACTTACAAAAAAATCATTCAGGGATCTATATATAAGATGGTGATTTGATAGATCATGTTTGAGGGTTTGGTGTCAAATAATCTTACAAAGAAATCTTTCAAGAAGTTGATATTTCTTTCACTACTTATCATCAGTTTTAGAGATTTGAACATAAATGATGGTTTGATAAGTTCTTTATACTTTACAACATAGATTTCTAAGGGATTTCTAAAACCCTAACCTAAAACCCCTAAGGATCCAAGGTTTATACTTTTTACATGGTATACTAAATCTCAAATGCACTTTTGTTATGTTTGAATGTTGATCGACACTTTAATGTTAAAAATCACTTAAGTGACTAATCAAGGGGTCCCAAATGCATTATCGACCAACCCTTTCTTATAGGTTAACTTGCTAGATAGGTCAAGAACTTAAAATCTACCGCTCATTACAAAATTAATGGTAATTATTTAATTTAGAGGTTGGTGGGTATATGTAATCAAAGGCTTATATTTAAATTTTTTGAATGATTAGTTTTAGAAGAAAAAAATTGATGAGAATTTGAAATGATAGGGATTTTGGTATTTTGTGTTGCACAGTTTGTCAACTATTTTTGGAAGTGATGGTTTTTTGGAGATGATGTAAAGATACTGAAAAAAGTTAAGAGTTAAAAGAACGAGAGCTTTTAATGACAATCACAAGTGAATGGATGTGAGTGAAAATCATAGGTGTGTAATGAGACTGCAATTAGGAATTGTATAGAAGGGTTTGCTTGCAGAGTAAATTTTTGAGTTTGAAAGGTTCTTTTTCATTCAATGTGTGATGTGCCCTAATTTGAAGATGGAATGAGCTTGATGAGTATGGGATAAATTCTCTTTATTAAAATATGATAAGTAGAGATGACTTTAACCTTTTCAGGTATTTAAGATGATGTATTTTTCATGAACAAAGCACATGATGATTCCAAAAAGATTAAATGAATTAGATTGAATTGTATTTTTAGATTGATGAGATATGTTGTGATAAGGTTTGACAGAGTTTTGATAAAGTAGATTTAATGTTCTAATTGAAAAGATGATGATAGGGATTTTACCCAAATGATGCTAGAAAGCTTTGATAAGTGTAAAATCTATTGTGAAACCTTGACAGAGCAGTGATTTGTATGGAAATAGAGTAACCCTCTGATCTTATTTATTTCTTTTTATGTTTGTCAGTGAGGCATGGTGATTTGTCTATATAAGAAAATGTATTTTGCTAGTGAGGCATGATATTTTTCAGTGAGACATGAGGATTTTTGAGTGAGGCTTAATTGATTTCCAATGAGGTTTGGTTAATTGCTAGTGAGGCTTGTTGTATTGCCAATGACATGCAATTTGTAAACAATAATGTTTTAGCTAGTGTGGCTTAATAAAGAAAATGTTTAGAGTGGGTTTTTCACCCTTTTAGGGTTTTTCCACTCATAAATCCCATGTTTTCTTCTTGATGGTGTGTTACTTTGTGCATGGTTGATTATCCTTGATTCAAATGTTGTGATCTGATTTGCATATCTTTGTTATTTTCATAACATAGAAGGTCAAAATTCTTTGAATAATCAAGTGTGTTAAGTTTTGAAATTGGTTTTAATTGACCATCGATTCACCCCCCTCTTAGTGGTCTTGTACTCCAACATAAAATATAGTCAAGGAAAATGTATTATGAGGGTAATTATCTGAGTCCATGACAATTGAACTCTTGATCTCTAGTGGGTAAACATATTTCAAATTGTGAACTCTACAAGAATGTCTATTGTGATGAGTTTTTGTTCTTTGCAATCTTTAGCGATCATGATTCAATCACCTACCATGCTTTAGCATGCAATCTAGAAAATTTCTTCAATCTGTAGGTCATCATGATGTCCTGATCTCTAACAATATGTGGTGTGCACTCTGCTAGAGAATATATGCTCATCCAATCTTTGAAATTAGGTATTGTAACAAGTGTGAGTTAGAATCTTACTCCTCAGCTTTACCAGTGTATAATAACTATTGGCTGGGGTGATTCTCCTTGCTATCAATTGCAATCGCTAAGTCTGTTGAAGAAGTTTTGCTCAACAAAAATTTAAACTAAATCATCCTAATAAGTGTAGGTTATTGTATCCCCTAATCCCCACCAGTGCAAATTAATTCTTTATTGTGGCCAACTACCAAAAAATTCCAAGTTGTTATATCCATGTTGGTATTGTTATTTTACCTCTTTTTGTGTGAATGATTTCCCTAAGAATAAATATGACTCAGGTGTTTTGATAGTTATTAGGATTATTGGAATATTACCTCTCTCAAGATTTGGTGATTTATCCTATGATTAGGTGCAATTCCCATGTTACCATGATTGCCTAATTTCTATATAATCCTACTACTTTGGATGTCATCTCTTCTAGTAGTCTGTATGGTTGGCCTAGATTTATTTTTAATACTATAATCAGTAAACTAAGTGTTGGATAATGACAAAAAAATTAAAAGAAATTATAATTTTATCTTTGGAAAAGATAAATAAATAAGCAAAAGATAAAACAAAACAATAAAAATAAAGTTGTTTTTTCCTAAGTTTGACATAGGTTGAAGATATTATATATATATTGTTTCCTTGAAGGAAAAACCATTATTATAATGAATTGTAATTGAAGAGAAACATTTGCGTGAAGGTTGTATTCAATTTTTTTATCAATAAGAATACCAATACTTTGCCTTTTGGATGTTTTGTTTACATATTATCAAAGTTTTATCACGTAAATATGTGTCTTGTTGATGCAGGAGCATCCAGGGTGTAAGAGGAATCTTGCATCACCCAAAAAAAATTGTGTTGTTTCTTTTCAATAAGGGCTAAATTTGGTAGGGTTACTATTTTTAGTAAGTTTGCATTTATGCATGGTTGGGCATGAAATCTTACACAGACCTCTAGAGTGGTAAATTGAATTCAGTGGCAAAGAAATCACTTCAATATCATTTATCATTTGAGAGATATTAAAATTTCAATTTTTGAAAATCCTATCAAAATATTCGAAGTCAATTTTGAGGCACTTAGAGGCTCTGGATGGGCCTAAAAATTAGCAAAAAATGAAAGTGGTCTACCTATTTATACAACTTTTAGAGGATACTCCTTCTCAAGAACTTTTTGAAAAGGTATTATAATTCAAAATCCGATGGTCGGATCAAAATTTATGATCTCGTGAAGTTGTACTACCAAAATTAATAAAATTTCAAAATATCTTCTTGAGGAAGTTACACTTTCTAGAATATTCTAGGGTGGTTACACCTTCCAAATAAAGGATATGAATGGGGGTTACAAATGGATGGTAGAGAAGAGTGGATTGTGGCTCAAATTTTTAGATTTATGTAATCAAAATGCCCATGTGATGGTAATTGTAATGTAATTTTATTTTTATTTCAGTGATACTTTGCTTCCTTCTTGCATATTGTATGTGAAATTATTTGTTGTTGTGAGTTTCAAATTGTACAGGGAGTACCTTTCATTAGGTGGTATCAAATCAGGAGTTCTTAAGTGTATAGATAGATCGCCGAACATGAGGCGATTTGCACTAGGATTTGTGGTTGTGGGTCTGTGAGAAAACATGCCTCCATAAAGAAACCATGGTGGGAGAAATGTTGGGGTAATAGAAGAGGGTTTTAGAGCCTTCTAGAGACAAGTTCAAGCACTGAAAGAGAAGTTGTGTAGAGGAGCTAATGTTAGAAGGAGATATGAAAATGAAGAGCCATTTGAAGAAGAAGCGAAAGATGTAATGGATCCTAGAGAAGTCAGTCTGATTATGGGAATTTCCAAGATTGGGAAGAGGCCAAAGATAGAAATTTCTATTATTTTTGGAAATCCAAATCCAAAGTTGATCAATTGGGTCAATGATATCGAAGAGTACTTTGAGTATGAGGAAATAGAAGATTCAGAGAGGGTCAAATTTGCAAAGGCCAAGTTGAAAGGCCATGCTAGCATATGGTGGAAAGAATTCCAATTGGAGAGAAACCAAAGAGGTAAAGAGAAGATAACCAGGTGGGATTGAATGGTGGAGAAACTAAAGAGGCAATTCATTCCTATAGATCATGAATTGGATTTGATAAACAAGATGCAAGGATTGAAGCAAGTGGGGAGATTTGTCAAATAATACACACAAATAATTCTACAAGGTCTTGATCAAAGCAGGCCATTCTAAATCCGAAAAGGAGAAGGTTGCCTGTTATATTAATTGGTTGAAACCAAGAAACCAAGAGGAGTTGAGTTTGGTGAGGATGACCATGATTGAAGATGCATATCAATTTTCCCTAAAGGTGGAAGAGAAGCTCAATAAAAGGTTCGAGAGCAAGCAAAGGCGTTGAGGTTGTGGTGGAAAGATTATTGGATGGTCATATGGAGGCTGAAGTGAAGATTACAAGAAGATTGAATGATCCAGTAGTAGTCGGGACCAAAAGGGAGAAAATACCTACCATCCTCAAGATGAAAATAATGAAGACCAAAGAGGAAGAGGAGTTTTTCGTGGAACCTATTTTCAATGCAAAGAAGGACATAGAGCCTATGAGTGTCCTCAACATCAAGGAAGGATAGATAGAAGAACTAAAGGTAATGTCTAAGTTGCACATGTAGATCAAGATGCTCAATCTTCACATTTTGAAGACATTGACAGAGTAGAGTCCCTTGTTATCAAAAGAGCCTTGTTGAATGAGGAGAAGGAACCAGATCAAATAAATAACATGTTCTACACTAGATGCAAGTGTGAAGGTAAAGTTTGTAATGTTATCATTGATGGGGGTAGCACTGATAAGCTTGTTTTAGAGGAAATGGTTACTAAATTATAGTTGGAGAGGAGAAGGCATCCAAAACCATACTAGATTGCATGGTTGCAGAAGGACCATAGGGCATTGGTCAATGAGAAATGTTTGGTAACTATCAAGATGAAGTTTTGTGTGATATTATACCTATGGATGTTTGTCACATGTTGTTAGGAAAACTGTGGAAATTTGATCGATGAGCGGTGCATGATGAACATGCCAACACCTATTCCTTGACAAAGGATGCCATTTGTCATATGTTGAAACCCCTAAAGGAGGCAAAATAAAAGGTACACAATAATGCAAGGATTTATTTGGCTGATGGAAGAAAGTTCCTAGAAGGTATGAGACATGAGCATATGTGTTTCAAATTAATCCATATATTTGATAGCGAAGATACTAATGAGTTGTTAGATTTGATTGTGAATTCGTCCAAGATCAAAGTGACTAAAGGAAAGTAAGGAAAGAACCCAAAGATGAATAAAGTCAACACTCTCCTAGCACTGAACTAGCACTTCTGAATACATGAACTAGTGAACTTAGCATAGGGAGAGGTGAGGGTTGTATTTATAGATAAATATGGGCATATAAAACCAAGAGGAATAATAACTCCCTACAACCCAAATTAGGAGGGATTTTTTCCTACCTGGTAAATGAAAAATACATGGTTATGCCAACTCAGGTAAATACAAAGAAATGGTTATGGGAAGGTGGCTAATAAATCCAAAAGAGGGTGTGACATCCAACCACCCAAATGTGGGTGTGGATGACACATGTAATTGAAGGATTATTCCACACGTCCTCCTACTAACCATTCTAATATAACCTAAGAAAGCTTAATAATGTGTGTAGGAAAAATAAATATTCCCTAACATAAGGAAAACAAAAAACCTACACTAATATGAGGTACCTTGTTAGGTTTTCAAAGGAAGATATCTAAAAGCTAAATGCAGATTTTATCAAATAAACCAGAAATAAAACACACAGAAAAATAACACAGAGAATTTAACGTGGTTCACCCAATGTGGGCTACATCCACCAAACCGCAGCCATCCAATGTTTTCATTAACCAGTGTAAAACCCTATTACAATATCGTGAATAATCGCATTTCCTTATCATACTGTAACTCTATCCCAAACCCTTTATAAATTAGGGTTATACAAAAAAAAGGGTTTTTTTCCCTTTTTCGGTAATTTCATGAAGAGTGTACAGTATACAATGATCAATCACCACATACCAACACTATAGAGGTTTCAAATTTGTTGAATTATTTTCAAGATATTGTTTTTGATAATGTACCTGAAGGTTTGCCTCTAGTAAGGAATATTAGCCACTAGATGGACCTGATTCTTGGAGCTAATTTTTTGAATAAGGCAGCTCATCATATGACTCCAATAGAGAGCAAAGAGTTGAATAGACAAGTGAAAGATTTTTTGCACAAGGGATTGATCAAAGAGAGTAAAAGAAGGATGGGGAATGGTAGATGTGTATAGATTATAGAGCCATCAACAAGATCACCATCAACTATAGATTTCCCTTACAGAGGATTGATGACATCATGGATTGTTTGAGTGGAGTTGAGTACTTCACAAAGATAGATCTAAAGAGTAGTTATGACCAGATCTGTATTAGAGAATGAGATGAACGGAAGACAACCTTCAAGACCAAAGAAGGCTTGTACAAGTGGTTAGTCATGCCTTTTAGGCTAACCAATGCACCAAGCACTTTCATGTGGCTCATGAATGAGGTATTGAAATATTTTTTGGGTTAATTTGTCATTGTTTATTTAGATGACATTTTAATTTTTAGAAAAACATTGGAGGAGCATTTGATGCATAGTAAAAAATTTTTTGAGAAGCTGAGAGAGGAGAAGTTGTTGATCAATTTGAAGAAGTGTAGTTTTGTGAAGAGAGAGTTGGTGTATCTGGGATTTTTTTATCTCAACAAAGGGTCTTAAGATGGATCTAGAGAAGGTGAAATCTATTATTGAATGGGCTACACCAAGGAGTGCTACAGAGGTGAGATCTTTTCATGGTTTGGCAAGTTTTTATAGAAAGTTTATCAAAGGTTTTAGTAGTATTTGTGTGCCTCTAATTGAAACAATGAGAGGGGATAGAAAAGATTTTAAGTGGATTATGGGAGCAGCAAAAAAATTTGATATATTGAAGAAGAAAGTTATAGAGCAACCTATTTTGGCACTTCCATATTTCAACAAGGTATTTCAGGTAGATTGTGATGCTATTGGCAATGCCATTGGAGCTATATTGAGTCAAGAATGTAAACCCATTGCCTATTTTAGTGAAAATTTGAATGATGCAAAGAAGAACTATTATATTTATGATCAAGAGTTTTATGATATAGTTCAAGATTTGAAGAAATGGAGACACTATTTTTTTCCAAAAGAGCTTGTTTTATTTAATGATCATCAAGCTTTATAATATTTAAATAGTAAAGGGAATTTGAATCAAAGACATTTGAAATGGGTTGAATTTTTTCAAAGTTATACATTTGTTTTGAAGCATAGGAGTGGAAGATCTAATAGAGTTGCAGATGCCTTAAGTGGGAGGAAAAAATTGTTAATAGAAATGCAAATTGAAGTTGTTGGGTTCAATGAAATCAAGAGCTTGTATCTTGAGGATCCTAATTTTGTAGAGGCTTGGAGAGATTGCAAGGAGCCTATCACTTTGGATAGGACAAGATGGTTGGATTTTACAATCCAAGATGGTATGTTATTTCAAGGGAATCAATTATGCATTTCACTGAGTTCCATGAGGGAGAACCCGATCAAGGAGAAACACAGTGGAAGATTAGCTGGACACTTTGGCCACAATAAGACCAATGCTATTGTGGATGAGCGATACTATTCAACACAACTGCAACAGGATGTGAAGAAGTTTGTGCATAATTGTAGAGTATGTTAGATGGTGAAAGGAACAAGTCAGAATACTGGATTGTATCAGCCATTACCTATACTTGAGAGGCCATGGGAGGAAATCAGTATGGATTTTTTTCTCGGTTTTCCAAGGAAACAAAGAGGGAATAATTCCATATTTGTGGTGGTGGATATATTTCCGAAGATGGAACACTTCATTCTATGTCATAAGACCAACGATGTTGTTCATGTTACAAAATTAATTTTTAGAGAGGTGGTGAGACGACATGGTCTACCCAAGAGCATAGTTTCAGATTAAGATACCAAGTGTGTTGGGTATTTCTAGAGGACATTGTGGAAGAATATGAAGAATTATTTGAAGTTTATTTCTGCACACCATCCACAAATAGATGGACAAATGGAGGTGGTGAATAGGAGTTTGGGTAACTTGCTAAGATGCTGAGTTGGAGACAAACCCAAGGGATGAGATTTGATTTTACCATAGGCAGAATTTTCTTACAAAAACTTTGTCAACAAGAGCATTGGTAAATCACCACTCCAAATTATGTATGGGAGTAGTCCAAGAATTGCTTCTGACTTGAGAATTATGGATAAGGGAGAGAAGAGCAGTGCCAATGTTGAAGATTTTTTCGAGCGCCTAAAGAATTAACATGAAGAGGTGAATAAACATATCAATAAGATGAACTCATAGTATAAGGCTAAGGAAGATAAAAAAAGGAGGTAAAAGGAGTTTTAATTAGGAAATGAAGTCATGGTTTATTTGAAAAAGGAGAGGTTTCCATTTGGTACATACAAAAAATTAAAGATGAAGAAGATTGGACCATGTACAATCTTGAAGAAACATGATTCAGGAAATGCATATGAGGTAGAGTTGTCAAGTGAGATTCATGTTTCACCTGTGTTTAACATTGCTAAATTGATAGAATATCATGAAGGAGATAAGGAGAATGAATTGACAAAGGCACGATGGAATGTTCCAACACCTACTTCAAAGAAAGAAGAGATAGAAGAATTTTTGGATAGCTGTGTGGGTAGAAGCACAAGATACATGTAATATGCAGAGTACTTGGTGAAATGGAGAGGAAGACCAGTTGAGAATTCATCATGGTTATCTAAGACTAAGGTTAACCATCTTGGTTTCCCTCTAACTCTTGAGAAGTGATAGGGTCACTTTTCAATTTACCTCAGGTGTCTGATATAGAAGCATCTAGGGTGTAAGAGAAATCTTGCATCACCCAAAAAATAATGTGTTGTTTCTTTTCAATAAGGGATAAATTTGGTAGGGTTACTATTTTAGTAAGTTTGCATTTATGCACGGTTGGGAAAAAAATCTTACATAGACCTCCAGAATGGTAAATTGAAGCCAGCAGTGA
Organism: Sequoiadendron giganteum; assembly: GCA_007115665.2. Classification (NCBI taxonomy): domain Eukaryota; kingdom Viridiplantae; phylum Streptophyta; class Pinopsida; order Cupressales; family Cupressaceae; genus Sequoiadendron; species Sequoiadendron giganteum. The sequence goes on along the minus strand of CM021105.1, from coordinate 338,075,661 downwards.
AGAAATCACTTCAATATCATTTGTATTTTGAGAGATTAAAATTTCAATTTCCGAAAATCCTGTCAAAATATTGAAGTTGATTTTGAGGCACTTAGAGGATTTGGATGGACCTGCAAATTAGTAGAAAATTAAAATGTTCTACCAATCTATACCACTTTTTGGGGATGTGCCTTCTCAAGAGCTTTTCGAAAAGGTATTATAATTAAAAATCTGATGGTCGAATAAAAATTTATGACCCCGCGAAGTTGTAATACCAAAATTAATAAAATTTCAAAATATCTTCTTGAGGAAGTTACACTTTCCAGAAGATTCTAGGGTGGTTACACCTTCCAAATAAAGGATGTGAATGGGGTTTATAGAGGGAGGGTAGATTAGAGTGGATTGTGGCCCTAATTTATAGATTTATGTAATAAGAATGCCCATGTGATGACAATTGTAATGTTGTAATTTTATTTTCATTTCAGTTATAATAGAAAAGCTTTACTTTCTTCTTGCACATTGTTTGTGCAATTCTTTGTTGTTGTTGTGAGTTTCAGATTGTAAGGGGAGTACCCTTCATCACTTGTCTATTATTCTATTATTTATTTTATTTTATTTTTTATTTATTTGCAACTAAGTTATGCTGCAATATTATTAAAGTTTATGGGTTTTACACTATTATTTCCACAACAAGTGGTATCCAAGCAATTATTTTGAAGTATCTGTGTTAGAATTTTGTTTTTATTTTCAAATCAAATGAAAATGGTTTCAAATGCAAGGTTCGAGGTGGATAAATTCAATGGGAAGAATAATTTTGATCTATGGAAGCTCAAGACACGTGATTTGTTAGTGCAAAAAGGATTGCACAAAGCGTTGCTATGAAAGTCAAAGAAATCTATAAATATGACTAATGAGAATTGGGATGATCTTGATACAATATCTCTTAGCACAATTTGGTTGTCTTTAGTAGATGATGTTATTTTCAATATTATTGGAGAGAAAACAATGGTAGGCTTATGAAGTAGAATGGAGAGTCTTTATATGACAAAATCCTTGACAAATCAGATCTACTTGAAGAGGCAGATGTATAGTTTGTGAATGAAAAAAAGTATATAAATTGATGATCATTTAAATATTTGCAATACTCTTATATGATAATTAACTAGTACGGGTGTAAAAATTGAAGATGAAGACAAGGTAGTTATGTTATTGTGTTTATTTTTCCCGAATCCTGGAATCCCTTAGTCAATTCTATTAGCTTTAGCACAACTGACACGGGTCTTGAATTTGATTATGTTGTGGGAGATTTGTTGTCTAAAGAGATGTGGAGGAAATATAACATAGAAACCTATATATCAGAAGAAATGGTGGCTAGGGGTTGATCCATAGAAAAAAGGGGAAGATTTAAGAGGTACATCCAAATCTATGTCAAAAGGAAAAAAGGGTAAAGGAAAACATTGGTATTGCAATAAATCAGGGCATATCAAGAAAGGTTGTTGGAAGAGGAAAGAAGATAATGATGACTCCAAAAAGGAAGAAAATCTAGTTGAGACAAGTTCAGGTATGATTGATGAAGTTTTATCTATTTGTAATTCCTTACAATATCATGAGGAGTGATTATTAGATTGTGGTGCTTCTAATCACATGTGTCCACATAAGAATTGGTTTTCTTCTTACCAAACTATTGATGGTGATGTTTTTCTTATGGGAAATAATTTTTCTTGTAAGAATGGGATAGTGAGCATTAAGATTAAAATGGCTGATGGTTTTGGGTCTAAAAAATGCAGGTTTTAACCAAAAGAGTTTGTCAAGCTCTTACAACACTTTTGGCCAACGTACAAGGCCAATTGATGCAATTGTACCTTCTGCTCTTCAGGCTCTACTAGACCTAGGCGGGTGAACCTAATGAATGATGCAGATTTGAAATGAACTTCCTGATGCAACAATCTACCCACAATGGAAAGGGTGGTGGATAGACAAATATACTACAACTACTCCTACTCCTACTGCACAAATGAAAGATTTTGAAAATATTAATTGTATGAAATCTTATCTCTGGGTTGAGGCAGATCAGTGCCTTCTATCCACATGGGAAATGAAGTCAGATTATCAAGAATTGTGTATTTTCCCTCTTTGTCTTAATTCAAGTTGCTAGGCACTCTTAGAAATGAAATCTAATGACTGGCATATGACTTCATTAATTTATGGCTTGCATAAATAGTGCTGGAATATTTTCTTATCAGGTTCTACTTCAACAATCCAAAATAAATACTAAATCACTGTGACTTGTTTAAAATAATTTTAACTCTGACTTGCAGACACCAATCAACCAAATCACACAGAGTGAAATTTGCATTTTGATAAATCAAATATATGCTTGATACATTGATTTAAATGATTTAAGACTTCAAGTTGGAGACAACCCTCACAAGAAATATAAATTATTATATCACAACAACTCAAAATAGAAAAAGTTTCACAAATTCAAAATGATCTATCCATTGATTCTGCTTTAAAGAAAGTCTGTACATTATTTGCATTCCCAGTCCCTTCTTGGGAAAAAATCTAACTCCTACCATCTAACTACCCTCTTCTCTCCTTCGGATTTTTGCAAATATTTATACATTACATCTCAAGGGTCATGACCCTTCAATTTTCTGGTTATGGTTGTTTACAATCTTCACAGTGGGTGATCCCACAATAGTGGTTTACAATTTTTGGTCAAACTGGACACTAAAATTATTATTTTTAATTAAATCTTCACATTCGGGCACCGATAGAAGCTAAATCGTGAGGAATTTGGACATGATGAAAACTAGAGTCTCATCACATTTTGTTTGTAGATTCTAAAAATATTTTTTTCAACTTTTTTGGAATAATATTGCACTTCTTTTTCCATCTCCCACAAAACTGGTTTTTTTTTTCAAAAATAACATTTTTAAAAAGTGACGCTCACCGTATACAACATTAAGTTTTTTGTATGAAGGATAAAATTATAATTTTTTAGAATTTAGATTTGTAACTATGATATCTAGCACTTTCATTTGGTCTTGTAGTTTTTTATTGAATATTTTTTCCTTAATAGAGTTTCAAAGTCAAAACAATTACAATTCAAACATAGGCGAACTATATATAACATAACCTTTTATGTATGTATCGAAATTCAATTATTATTTTTTTAATGGATCAAGGACATCAATACCCAGCACAAAAATATTTAAAAGAACATTATTTTGATAATTTTCTATTTTTCCATATGTGCAAAACAGAGAGCTTGATTTTCAATGAAAAACCTATTTTTAATAAAACTAAAAAAACACATACATAATAAAACCAAAACATATTAAAATTATATTCGTGGGATAGCTCATTTTGAGAACTACCATAATCATTTGAAATAAATTTTAAATGAATTCATTTGATCCCCCAAAAGGTAAATCAAAAGTGATTTTTAATCAGCATTTTGATAGGTGTAAAGAAGACTCATTTATAGGTATGGTTTAAAACTAGCGAGGTTCTATCCAAGGGGGTTTGATCTAAGGTGGTTTGATCAAACCCTCTTCAATTGGAATCCTTAAAATGGAAATTTTAAAGGCTTAAATCATTATATTTTATAAAAATATGTGATTTCAGCAAAAATCAGTTCCTCTCAGAAATTGTAAACCAACTTTGTGGGATCACCCTAGTTAAATAAAATATTTAATTAATTGCCTTGTCGGCAAAATCAAATATCTTTACATAGTTCGGCGTTTGATTTTAATTTAATACTTTGGAAGCCTTTGATTTTTTATTTTCATAGCTTTTAATTATTCCTATCATTCAACAATGGTCAACTTTTGACTGGGACCACCTCTGACTGTCACGGCTTCCATCTCCTCTTACCGCCACCACCGCGGTCTATTCGGCTACTCCTCGCGGTACTGTGGTAACTATTAACCATTATCCTTCATTTCCATCCCCACTCACCATGATGGTTGTCTCCGTGTCTACCATGCTACCCCGGTCACTAGCTTGACTGCCAGTGGTACCGCGGTAGCCGCTCTACAAACCACTAGTTGCTCATCACTTCACCGCCAACTATTTTTGCTGACCGTCTACTGCATTACCCCGGTCCTCTTTAGAGCCCCCCTGCGGTATCATGGTGAGTGTCTTTTACACTTCCTCCATCATGCCTTAACCGTCAGCTTGTCACCTCATCACTTGTCATCTAACCGCTGATTGTTACCGCTGTCACCTCGGTCTCCGCTTGAACCCCCTGCGGTACCACGATGAACCTCCTATCTGCCCACTTGGCCAGTCAATGACCGCCCACCGTGATACCATGGTCTAAACATAGACCACGCGCAGTGGTGCGGTAAACGTTTTGTGCTTACCAGCTAACCGGTACCGCCATACCGCAGGCCCTTTTATGGGAGGCTGCGGTAAATGAGATTTTAAATAAATGCTAGTCAATGATATATGGTGCAAGGTATATATGAATGGAAAGAATGATTTTTTAATGGAAAATATAGCAAATGAATGGGAATTTGAATAAGAGTGAAGCGGATATGAAAAAATAGGAAAATGATAGGTTCCAATGAGAATACAACCTTAGGATTTTAGTGGATATTTTCAGTTCTAACAGTGGCTCATGTTGGGGATGATTGATTGTGCAATCACTGTAAGAATCCAAGATATCTGTGGTAGAGTAGACCGAGCAAAAGATATGAAAAATGAAAGCCATGGAAGATGAAGGGAATGAAAAATGAAGGACATGAAAAATGGAGCAAATGGAGAGGTGAAAAACCCTAAACTACTATGCATGGAAGATAATTTTTTAAAGAGGAATTGCTAAGAATTGTCCATGCACTGGCAATCCTTAATCCTCTGTACCTATTATGGTTCAAAAATCAAACCACAAGGATGGCCCCAGGCCACCCAAAAAGAAAAACCTGCCCTTTCCTTTGTCATAGAGTTTGTTTTGATCAGAGCTCATCAGGTTTCTTTTGAAACTATCCATTCCACCTGCCCTGCAACATGTACTACCATTGAAAACCTTCAAGAAATCATTGCATTCAACCTGATTCATATTCATTTTACCATTCTGCATTTCATCATTCTCATTATCATATAAAAAGTACTTATCATTTTCTGCATACAAAGTGTACCCAAACTCAACAAAACATTCATAGGCATGCTCACTATCATATGTTGCTAAATGTGCCTGCAACTGCACTGGGACCTGAAAATATGAATACTTCACATGGGAATCTACAAATTCAATCTCATAAGCATTCTTTGAAATAATCAAATCAAAATTACTTTCCATTTCTTTTCTATCACCAGTTGGAATTGACACACACCTCTGATCCATACAACCATCCTCATACATACTTGAATCAACAAATGTTGGACACTCATCATCAGTAACATGCAAACCAATATCACTATCTTGCAGGAAAAAATCATTCAAGTCACATACCTCTTCATGGACACAAACAAATTCATGATTAGGTTCAAAATTTTCATCACTGTGAGAGATGGACATGGAACCATTTGAATCACTACACACAGTATCTTCACTGTCAAAGCATATATAGGTTGCGACCAAAGTCTTGGAACCATTTTCATGTGCATACCTCTGGTATTCCAGAGTTAACAAATCTGAAACTTGCTCATTGCTAAGTGAACAAGCCTCTGCTTCCATATCTTCTACCATGTCTCCAACCTCTTCTTGATCTTCATAATAGTTGCAACAATCATCCTGTTGAAGATCGATATCCACTATTTCATATTCACAATTTGACTCACAATCTGTTATGCAAGAGGAAATCTCCACATCTTCACTATTAGACAACATGATATCTTCTTCTACTGTAGCTTCTGAAACATTATTGGTAGTATCCACATCCCTTGTCCCAAGAATGGAGTCAATAAATTTATTTACTACATCAAAGGCTTATTGTTTTACTGACTCTGACCAATAAATTGATTCAGGCTCTGATGCTCTCAAAAATTGTGCAACAAATACAGGTCTTGTGGGCCTAAAATGAGGAGGTAATTGCATACAGTCATCTACCATCCTGTTGTATAAAAAACTCATAGATTCTCCCTTATATCTCCTTATATCAAAAAAAACATCCACAAGATTTTTGCCTCTCTCTTCAATTTGAATATACTCATCAAAAGTACTTTGTTGTGAATAGAGTACATTACCTTTGTTTCCAAAGTTCTCCTCAGTTGCATCATAGGGCACTCGTGGTGTCCAAGATCTCTTGGCACTTATGACTTCATTCTCACTGTATGATGGCCTGTTTGGTGATGTATTTTGAGCACCTTTGAATCCTAATTGCAGCAATTGTTGGTTCACTTGTAGCCTCTATTGTTTCAATTCCTTCAATTCTCTTATTGACTGTTGTCTTCTCTCTTCTTCTGACATCTTGAAAAAATGTGACTATTCCACAATATCCATGCATTATTTATCAAATCTAAAACAGAGTCGCCACCTACTTTTCCAAAAGTAGGAAAATGAAATGGATTTTTTTGGTTTGCCCTAGCGGAATCTCCAAAAATGTAAAACTTTGCTAACTCTATAAATGGAAAGGCTGGAAATTATTTATGAGTATGTCCCTAGCGGAGTTGCCAATTGTTGGGTCTCAAAAATGTAGGTTTTAACCAGAAGAGTTTTCCAAGCTCTTACAACACTTTTGGCCAATGTACAAGGCCAATTGATGCAATTGTACCTTCTGCTCTTCAAGCTCTACTAGACCTAGGCGGGTGAACCTAATGAATGATGCAGATTTGAAATGAACTTCCTGATGCAACAATCTACCCACAATGGAAAGGGTGGTGAATAGAAAAATATACTACAACTACTCCTACTCCTACTGCATAAATGAAAGATTTTGAAAACATTAATTGTATGAAATATCATCTCTAGGTTGAGGCAGATCAGTGCCTTCTATCCACATGGGCAACGGAGTTAGATTATCAAGAATTGCGTATTTTCCCTCTTTGTCTTAATTCAAGTTGCTAGGCACTCTTAGAAATGAAATCTAATGACTGGCATATGACTTCATTAATTTATTGCTTGCATAAATAGTGTTGGAATATTTTCTTATCAGGTTCTACTTCAACAATCCAAAAGAAATACTAAATCACTGTGACTTGTTTAAAAGAATTTTAACTCTGACTTGCAGACACCAATCAACCAAATCACATAGAGTGAAATTTTCATTTTGATAAATCAAATATATGCTTGATACATTGATTTAAATGATTTAAGACTTCAAGTTGGAGACAAACCTCACAAGAAATATAAATTATTATATCACAACAACTCAAAACAAAAAAAGTTTCACAAATTCAAAATGATCTATCCATTGATTCTACTTCAAAGAAAGTCTGTACATTATTTGCATTCCCAATCCCTTCTCGAGAAAAATCTAACTCCTACCGTCTAACTACCCTTTTCTCTCCTTCATATTTTTGTAAATATTTATACATTACATCTCAAGGGTCGTGACCCTTCAATTTTCTGGTTATGGTCATTTACAATCTTCACAGTTAAATAAAATATTTAATTAATTGCCTTGTCGGAAAAATCAAATATCTTTACATAGTTCGGCATTTCATTTTAATTTAATACTTTGGAAGCCTTTGATTTTTCACTTTCGTAGCTTTTAATTATTCTTGTCATTCAACAGTGGTCAACTTTTGACCAAGACCACCTTTGATTGCCACCACCGCGGTCTATCCAGCTACTCCTCATGGTACTATAGTAACTGCTAACTGTTATCCTTCGTTGCCATCCCCGCTCACCATGACAGTTATCTCTGTGTCTATTGTGCTACTATGGTCATTGGCTTAACTACCAGCGGTACCGCGGTAGTTGCTCTGCAAACCGCTAGTCGCTCATCACTTCACCGCCAACTGTTTTTGTTGATCATCTACCGCGTTACCGCGGTCCTCTTTGGAGCCCCCCGTGGTATCACAGTGGATTTCTTATACACTTCCTCCACCATGCCTTAATTGTTAGCTTGTCACCTCATCACTTGTCGTCTAACCACTGACTGTTACCGCAGTCACTGTGGTCTCCGCTTGAACCCCCTGTGGTACCGCGGTGAACCTCTTGTCTGCCCGCTTGGCTGGTCAATGACCGCCCACCACGATACCGCGGTCTATGTTTAGACCACATGCGATGGCGTGGTAAACATTTTGTGCTTACCAGCTAACCGGTACCACCATACCGCAGGCCCTTTTGTGGGAGGCCGTGGTAAAGCAATAAATGAGATTTTAAATAAATGCTAGTTAGCAGTATATGGTGCAAGGTATATATGAATGGCAAGAATGATTTTTTAATGGAAAATATAGCAAATGAATGGTAATTTGAATGGGAGTGAAATGGTATATGAAAAAATAGGAAAATGATAGGTTCCAATGAGAATAAAACCTTAGGATTTTAGTGGATATTTTCAATTCTAATAGATGGTATTGTGAGGACATTAACAGAGGTAAGACATGCTCCATAACTCAAAAATAATTTAATTTCCTTGGGATTTTTGGATTCTAGAGGTTATAAATTTACAGGTCAAGGTGGATCAATGAAATTTTCCAAGGGAATTTTAGTGTTCATTAAGGCTATGAATATTAAGAAACCTTTACAAGCTAGAAGGGAGTATTGTAATAAATGAAGTGGTAGTGGTATATGAGGAAGTAAATGAATCTACTCATTTATGACAACAACTATTGGGTCATATGAGTGAGAAAGGGCTTAATGTATTGTTAAACCGTAAGTTACTTCCAAATCTAAAATCTTTGAATTTGAATTTCTACAAGCATTGTGTTTATGGGAAGAAATCTAGACAAAATTTTAAAGAAGGTAGTCATATAAGTAAGGGAATTTTAGATTATATTCATTCAAATGTTTGGGGTCCATCCCCTATAGTTTCTTTTGGAGGATCATCATATTTTGTGACATTTATAGATGACTACTCTAGAAAGGTGTGGGTCTATATTATTAAAAGAAAATTTGATGTTTTTAGTGTATTATAGTTTGTTATTTCTAGATTTTGATTATGTTTGAGTTTTTCATCAACGTTTCAGATCACACTCAGTGATCCATCATCAAGATGATAAAGAACAATATTTATTATGTTTAGTGTATTTAAGCAGTTTAGAGTTTTGGTTGAAAGGTGATGCGGGAACATCTAGGGGTACTAATAATCTTGCATCACAAAAAATATTGTTATTTTATTTTTGTTTATTTTTAGTAAAGGTTTAGGGATTAGGAGAATAAATATTTTGATTTTCAACTTTGTAATTTCCCTTGTGGTGAAATTGTAAATATAATTTTTGTGGGAATTATGCATTTATGAATATTTTCTAAGGGAAAATTGGGAAAATACCCCTCTTGGGCATTCCATTCTTGGTGGGGACCATTTGGGGTGCATGTTATTGCATGTTCAATTACATGCTTTGCATGCATTTGCATGTTTGTGCCATAATATTTTCATGTTGTTGTATGTTTGTGTTTGTAGCTATTAGAGCCATTGAGAATCATTGAAGGTGTCATAGTTGGAAAAGATTATTGGTCAAAAGTTAGGTGCCCATGTGAAGTTTATGAATGCAAGGAGTTAATTTATATTTTATATTTTTATCTCTCCTCAAGTTGGGCATTGGATTTCAAGGTGGTAATTGAAGGTTGTTTTGGAAACCAGTAATGGTTTTCTCCTCACACATTCTCTATATATTGATGCACATTCATTTGGAGAAGGGGGATTTTGGAGAAGTTGTGGTTGCATACCCAAATGTTGTACGAATGATGCCAGAATGTTGAAGACATTATGTTACATATTTTTGTATGTTTTAAGCTTAGATTGTAAGGAAGCCCATGAGTTTCAATTTTATGTAATCATTTTATGATTTAAGCAAATAAGAATGTTTCTGATTTTATTTCTTTAAATCTGAAATTTAATGGCATATTGCAGCCATATGGCAAGTCTCATTGTGTGTGTTTGATTTCAGATTTGTAAGGGGAGTCTCCTTCACTTCTAAGAAAACTGGCAGATCAATCAAGTGCTTAAGAATAGATAATAGAGGTGAGTTCACATCTTTGGAATTTGAAAATTATTGTAAGGAAGTTGGGATCAAAAGGCATAAAACCTCTTTTTACACTCCTCAGTAAAATGGTGTTGTTGAATGCATGAATAGGAATCTTCTAGAGAGAGAAAGGAGCAAGCTCAGTAATACCAAGTTGCAGAAAGAGTTATCGACAAAAAAAGTCTCTATAGCTTGTTATTTGGTAGATTGATCACCACTAATTGCAATAGATTGTAATATTCCTGAAGAGGTATGGATAGGTCATTCTTTTAATTATTCAAATATGAAAGTTTTTGGTTGTGACGCATATACTCTTATTTCAAAATATTAGCATTCTAAATTAGATCCCAAATCCAAGAAATATATATTTTTTGGTTATAGTGATGGAATTAAGGGATATAGATTGTGTGTGTGGACATGTTAAATTGACCTTACACCTATCACACACTATAAATGACATCAAATAACATCCCACAACATCCTGCAACATTCTGCAACATCCCACAACATCTCACAACATCTCACAACAACCCACAACATCCCACAACATCCCACGACATCCCACGACATCACATAACATCACACAATATCAAAACAATATCCAAAACCCTAATTTCCTTTATTAATTGAATAAAACAACATTATTTAATTAATTAACTTTTTCATGATTTTTGACTAATTAAATAAATTTGATTTATTTAATAATGTCTTGAAATTTTTTATTTTTTTTATTAATCGAATAAAATGAAATTATTTAATTAATTCACGTTTTCATCATTTTAACCAATTAAATAAATTACATTTATTTAATGAAGTCCTAATCTCACTTTATTTCATCCTGGTTGATTAAATAACTCCAATTATTTAATTATGTCGCTAAATCACCCTATTCCCCTAAGTTAATGAATTATTAAATCATAATAATTTAATTACGATACTTTCCTTCCAAAATTTTAATATTTAAATCAAACTATTGAAATCATTCATCAGAAATCAAATCAAACTAAACTTGATTTGCATGTTCAACTCCAAAAAGGAATTAGTTAATTAAATCAATTAATTAATTATCCTCACCCACTTTCTGATTCAGCAAATTATGACTGTTGTCTGAGCCATCTAATTTGTGGACTAATCAATCTAAATTGTTGACTAAACCATCTATTTCCTAACTAAGCCATCTAAATCCTGACTAATCAATCTAATTTTTTACTAGCCAATCTATTGTTCAATCAAATAAATTGTGCAATCTATTTTGCATAACCTATTCATGTCTAAATCCTCTCAACACCTTTCAACTATTGATCTGGATATTCTCCAACACGATCCTGATCATTTGTTTCGAATCTCATTTTCTATATAACAAACCTCTTTCCTCACAAAAAAAGGATTGAATAATCAACATCATTTGCACAGTGAATTACTACTAACATGCACAACCACCATTAGAGCTTCAACACATTTCTTTAATCAACCAACCAAGGCATCGTTCTTCAAGCTTTTGCACACAAACTATGGAAGCTTCACAGTGATATGAACAATCCAACATTAGGCAAACACACTATGATATGAGATGGGTAACAATTTCATATTTGAATTCAATTGCTTATATATGTCATTTTCATGTATTTGAATTCAGTTTTATAAATTGTTCATTTTGTAAGTGTAGGATTAAATCTAGATTAGTGTTCTTGATCTTAGATTAAATTTTGATTTCAAGCATACTTATCTTGTTTGCATCTATGATTTTCCCCCTCACATTTTGGAACGCCTGATGGGACCCGTATCCCCTACAGTATTGTTTCTATGAGCCACTTTTGAAGTTTCCAGTTTTAGAAGATCACATTCAGAGAAGTTTTCATGCACTATCCCAAAAAATTTCACAATTGCCTATCAAGAAAACTGCGCAATTGCCACTGAAAACCACACATCTAACACTAAGAAATGTGCATTTGAATTTTTTTAGCATTTGATTCTGACAAGGGTGCACTTGCTCTAAACCTGAGAATTTCACTGATGACACAAGTGCACTTTCTCTAAACTTACAGAGCATTTTCTCTCTCATAAGGAAGCATTTGACTCTGATTTCTAAGTATTTGCTTTGATAGACTTATGCATAGGATTTGTACATTTGTAACTAGTTTTTTTGCTAAAAAAATCCTATTTTTGAATGTGTGACAAGTGCTAACGTGTTTGTATGCAGGGTTTGAGAAACACTAACACATTTTCTATAGGGAAGATGAATGGTCAAAGCATTCCAAATCTACAAAAAAAATTTGTTAAGTGAGGAATATTTGTTTTGGTGCATAAAAAGAACAAACACACTTTGTTTTTAGTGCTCTTAAAATGAACTATTTCAATATTTCTTAAAGTAGGAATCATCGTTTGGTTCTTTAAAAGGAACAACACAAATGCACACTTTTTTTTGGTGTTATAAAAAATTGAACCATTTCAAGCTTTCTTAAAATAGGAACTCTTATTTGGTGCTCTAAAAAGAACAACACAAATGAATCTTTCATTTTGGTGCTCTTAAAAATGAACCATTTCAAGTTTTTCTAAGTTAGGAATTGTCATTTAGTGCATAAAAAGAACAAAACATTTCAATTAAGGTGCTCTAAAAATGAATTCTTTCCAAGATTTCATAATTAGGAACTTTGTTTTTAGTGCATAAAAGGAACAAACACAAAAAAAAATGATTTATTTTGTTGGCGCACACTCGTTTTTACTTTTGTTGACCAAGTTAAAGACCTGGATTGATTTCTTAGAAACACTTAGATTTGGGTTTAAAAATGAACAAGTTATTATTTTTGTCTTGCACCATTGCTATCTTAAGTGAATTGTATCCCAAATACTTCATATTGGTGCAATTAAAAAGAACAAGTTGTTACACTTTTATTCACATATTTTTTGGGGATAACATTGCTCAAGGTGTTTAAAAAGAATCAAACTGCTATGAAGTGTATGTTGTGCATTCAGTGATTGGCAAGCTAGATGTTTGTCTTCTCCCCTCACACCTTTTGATGATCTTTGGTGAAGGGAAATATCTTGAGCTTTGCACCTTTATTTTCAAGAATGCATTTTTAGAGGGCCTACCTATTGAGAAACATCCCGTGCTAGAGAAATCATGGGTGACCCAAGCGGTACTTTTTTTATGGACTATTATATATATAATTTGTGGGTGTGAGGAAAGTTCATCATCCCGCCAGGTGCTGCTGGCCTATGCCAACGTATTTTCCCTCAATATCCTTGTGATGTGTATAAACTCCCAAAGGATGGGAGGTTCTTAATTGAACAAAATGTCACATGTATAGGGGGCCAAAAAATAATATCCTCAGAACATTACTAGGAGCCAAATTGTTTTAGAAGCCACCCCTTTATCCAAAAACATTCTTTGAAAGTGGTGCATCAGAATTTACTTCTGAGAAGTTACTCGCCAAGTCCGACTACAAGCCCACACCATAAGTTGCATGTAAAATTGTATCTTCAGAGCATGAGGTAGGCCTACCTAAGAGAATGGTTTCTATCTACTAGAGTTGTAAATGCTTGTTTATGTTAAACTTGCCAAATACATTCGAAAACAATCTTGACATCAAACTCTATGCTTGGTTTAAAAAGAACACATCCAAACAAACATTGAACATGATGGTCGAACCACAAACCTTTTGAATTAGTGTGTACTTGTAAAAGAAGTAAGGATTTTCCTTAAAGGTTTCAAAATATTTCGGCTTTAATTTCAAGTTGCATTCATCAAAGTAAACATTTGGGAACTATGGCTTAGGTGTCATGATTTCACAACTTAACCTATAGACATGAAGGTCACACAAGTCCATGATTTTTGAGTCAGTTCAGTGTTGTTTTATCATTTTCCATAATTTGAACACAAAGAAATTGAGCGAAAAACAACCTTTAAACTTACAAATATCTAGAGAAAAAAATTGCTCAAATTGGAAATAAAACAATTTCCACACAAAGACCACCTTTGCACAAAATTCTAGTGTAGTTGTCACATTTTCTGAGTAGTTACCAAAAATTCATTGCATTTGCTCTCCCAAAAAATCCACTGAAGGAAATCAGTTACATTTAACATAATCTAAGCACTTTCTATAGGACCCACACTTGTTTTTATTTCCTTGCATTTGCTTTTGAGAAACTAGTGCACTTTGCTTCCAAGATGCCTACATTTTCTTAAAGAAACACACTTTTTCTTGAGTAAGCATTGCATTTGATAGAAAAACAATTACACTTGCCATTCTAGCTCACACTTGCTTCTTTGAAACCCAAGCACTTGACACATTTTTGGCCGCACTTGATAAATCTAGCCACTTTTGCTCACATTCTTGTGCATTTTCTAAAAAACTAGTGTTATTGCTTTATCCTACTGACAATAGGGAAAAAAAATTGAAGTTGTATACAAGATCCTTGTTCGAACAAAACAATTGGAAAACTAGATAAGTCACATAGTCCCTCATCCAGTATTTCCATCCTACTTGTTAGAAATCAAAATCAAACAAACCATTGGGATCATTCCTTCACCTAGACATCTATGATATGAACAATTACTTGGTACTAATAGATAGTTCAAGTAATCTTTTCCACATCATATCCTTGAGAAAAGGAAGTGAAATATCAACCCTAGTCCTTCAACATTTTGATTTCTGAAAAGTAGGACCACTCCAAAACAACACTCAAACCTTAGGGTCTTGAGCTTCATAGCAACCATCTCAAAAAAAATATTAACCTTATGGCCATCTGGCAACTAGTTGCTCCAGTTCAACAACTAAACCTTGTAGCACCAATCCTACAACCTAGTCTCACACACATTGAAGCTTGTTGGAAAATGTGTCTCAACTTGTTGGCTTGAACCTCTGTTAGAGACTTGGAAAATTTCCCCTTGGTGCTCATGACTTTACCTCATTATTGTTGGGAGCTTTTAGAATAGGCGTGGTTGCATAGTTTACCTCCTTATTGCGAAGGTCTTTGGTCTACTTGGCGATTGCGTAGTGTTACCTCCTTACCACGGGTCCCTTCTGGCTGAGAAGCAGTTGTGCGGTGTTACTGCTATACCACGAGATCCTTCATCTTGCTTGGCAGTAGTGTGGTTTACCTCTATACCACATGAGTTCTTCGGTCGTGTAGCAATAGTGTGGTGGACACCACCATACCACAGGTATATTTACACTGGGGAGCGGTAGCACGGTTACCACGGGAGTCTTCATACAGACGTGCGGTAGTGCGGGGCATCATTTTCTAGAAGTTGTGAGGTGATACCGCCATACCGTGAGGATCTCGTGACTGTCTGGCGATAGCACGGTGATACCATCGCACCACAGGAGCTTTCATGCAAAGATGCAGTTGTGCGGTGGTACCGCCATATCGCAGGAACCTTCAACCCAGTGAGCGGTAACATGGTATAATGCCTTACCTTGGGGGTTTGTTGGATGGCTAGCGGTGGCACGATAGGAGGAGCCTGCAATGGTGCGGTGTAATCACCGCCACACTGTGAGGGTGTTGTGTCTTGGCTATGGTAGAGTGGTGGGTGTTTGTCTTTATCTCGCTAGATGAAGGATGTTGGTTGTGGAAAAATGGGAGAAGCAGAATGTAAACCATTGTCAGTTGGATTGTGTGGCCGTTGGAAGATCAACAAACCATTTGAGCATGTGAATAAAATGAAACTCTCTGAATGTTTGACGATTGGAATGAGAAAGGAGGAGAGGAAGAGAATGTTGTTCTGAAGGAGGAAACTTCATTCTCTGTGTGTGGATCGAATGTGAAACTTCTCTCAATGTGAATCTTCTCTGTATGTTGTGAGAGAGTATTGTAATAGAGCGATATTTTTAAACACTCGAGAGGTTGATCAAAGGTCCATGAGAGATAAGATCTATATTATATGATGTATGACAGTATTGTAATAGTGTGAAGATCGTATAAAGGGTTATGTTGTTCAGTATGTCTCTAGAATGAAACAAGATGTAATCTCTATAAAGGCTTAGTGCCTGAGTTGTATTTGTAACTATTTTGTTGCATGAATAATACAATGGCAATCTAGGATTTTGGAGTGTGAGGTTTTTTACTTGAAAGGGTTTTCCCCACGTAAATCTGTGTGTTCTAATCTTTTGTTCCATCTTTCATATTTATTGGTTTTGTTTGTTGAATCTTTTTATGCAAGTTTTTGAAACTGAATTTACATGTGCTTCTCTCAAAAGGATTAATGTGGGAAATGTACTGTGGTTGATTCCGTTTTGTGGCACATTTGTACATGTCTTTGAGGAAATTTAATGAGATTAAAAGTTACCGAAGGAACTACATATCTTAGATGCTTATTTGAGATGACCAATTTTTTCCCAACAAAGCTAAATAAACTAATATCATTATTAGTTTAGAACATTCATATTTGAGAAGAATGAAACACCCAACCAATGGAGAAACATAGCACAAATCTTAGACGAAGAGGAAGAGAAAGAAGGCATAGCAACCGAAAGACTCATGTTACCACCTCCTATGTGGAAATAGACATACATCCTTCATGATCTCTGGCAAGAGAAAAATATTTAAATGGAAATTCATATTTCGATTGTTAAAAATAATACAACCACACATTCACAACATAGAAGAAAAAATGGAAGCAAACAAAAGCAGTGCTAGTATACCCACAACAAAAACCACAAATGTTGGAAGTAACCCATGAGGATATAAACTGAGTAACCTTATGATGGGGTATTGATCATCAGGAAATCCTAAACACGCAACAATAACATCCCCAAGGAAATGTTAACATCAATCTATTACTTGAATCGCTCTTATGCAGGGTAACAACAACATCAAGGGTCTCAAAATCACCATCAAAATCTACAACATCAACTTGCCCTAAATGTAATTGAAAACCGAATTTGAAAAATTTATCAACAAAGCCTTGGACACCATAAAAAGAGTGTCACAATATCAAATACATCTTAAAAATCCTCAAACACCTCAATATCCACATCAACAACACTTCCAATATTAGCAGTATCAAGAATTTTCGCAACACCAAGGTGTACCTCAAGTGCAATATCAAAATATACCTCAATCGTAGTATCAAGAAGTTTTGAAACACCAAGGTGTACCTCAAGTGCAATATTAAAATGTACCTCAATTGCAATATCAAGGAGTTCCAAAACACCAAAATGTACCTCAAACACAATATCAAGGAGTTTCACATAGTCAAGAGCAAAACAATCAAGAAAAGCCACAAAGGAAATATTACCAACTGAGAAGGAAATTCACCCCTTTGGGAGAGACTTTAGAGGTAATCATGTGCACAAACTAGTACAACAAAAACTTATCAAAATCAACGATAGTCCAACTTATGGTGAACCAAACTTTAAACTCCCTTGGTATAACTAGTACGAACGATATGAGTTCCACAAAATCAAGGGTCGTAGAACAAACATATGCATAACACTTCAACATCTCACCCAAGACCTTATTGATCAAGGAGAAATAACTACTAAAGATGACATTCAAGGTCCATCTACCAATGACAACAATGACAATACCTCAAAATTTGAAAAAAATGATCAAGAGCTATATATCATTCATCACATTGACAATGTCTCTACATCATCCAATGAGCAAGAAGACATACATCAAGAATTTAATCTCAAGCATTATCAAATTCAATCACCAAATTCTAGCAATGATCTGGTCCAAAATATATTGACATCATCCAATCTCATGTAAGTACATATTGATGATCAAGAGACTCTTAATCCAACACTTATACCCAATGCAAAAGATCTAAGCCAAGAGCTATCACCCATATGCCCACATTTTGAGAAAATCCAAGGATCCCTTACAAGCAATCCCTTCTTTGAAATTGATTCATGTCAAGAGCGTGAACCAAATCATATCAAAGATAATACCACACAAAGTCGAGATCAAGAAACCTTACCATCAAAATACTACAATGACTTGCAGATATCTTCCAAGACATCCAAGGTTTTTCAAAAGAAGAACAAATCCATACACCAAGCGCACATACATCTACCCATCAGATTCTTACTCCTAATGGACATGTAGATGATCTTCATCCAAGATAAGAGTCTCATACTCTTGATATCATTACCAAGGAACAAGAGTCACCTACTCTTAATATATTTACACATGATCAAAACACAACATAATCTATAGATATATCTGGAATCAATCAAGAAGAAGCATTAAGGTTAGAAACATCCTCCAAGAAAGTTGAATACATCGATCATGAAAACATGGAGCACAATATCTTAAAATTAGAAAAGATAATTGATAATCCTAAGTAGCAGAACATTTGGTATACAATAGTTAAAGAAACATCAATATATTTTGAAGGGCCATCAAAACTTGATATTTCACACGATCAAGTTAAAAAATTCAATCAAGAAGTTATCCCACATTTGAGGGATCCTATCAATGAAGAAGCTATCACATTTGAAGATTCACAGAAGAGAAGAGAAGGGTTAGCACCTTGTTTCCAAGGTAAGACATATCTTATTGCAAATAAACTTTCTCAACAAATTAAGTATCAAGATAGAGGATTAGGCCTACATGAATAGGGTATCTTAGAACCATTGTAGATTATTGGCAATCCTAAGCACCAAGGTATTGGCTATACAATAATTAAGGGATCCAAAACTATCATGGAAACCTCTATAATATTGGGGGCAACTTTATCTAATGCAAGAATTGAAATAGGGATCACGAAGAGTCTTTATAATGAAATTACTACCAATGCTACAACTAGCCATGTCATGAATCATCATCCATGCATGCATATTTTCACCCTCTCATTGGGACCAACAACAAGAGAAAAAGATATATCTAAGAATGAAAAAATTCATTGAAGCAAAATAATAACCAAAGAAAAATTGCCAAAGAAAATATAAATGAATACCAAAGAAAAATCAAGAAAATCATCCCTATCAAACTCCATTAGTCAAAGAAACTATGGGGCAAAATAAAAAATGGAAGTTCTTCCATCAAAAAATTTCAACAATGAAAAAGAAAGCTTCAAAAGTGACCTACAAGGTGTTGGATATTGTTGGTATGTGGTTGTCATTGATGTCAACACTATTAGCATTAATGTCTTTAAGACTGTATATGTCGAGGATATTGAGAAAATTGTAATAAAATATGTTGCAAGGTGTCGGTAATGTAGTGAAGATCAGTATGATGGAAAGTTCAGTATATTGATGGTGAGAATTTGTGGATTAAAGGGTTTTTTTTCAAGTCTATCTATTTTATCCACCGAAATTTTTAGAGGTTCGCATGAAGATTTGATCAAGTTATGAGTATTTGTGTTCCAACAGTTATTTTGTTACTGTAGCTAGTGTTCCTAAAATAAGATGATGTGATTCTGGTAATCTTTGTTGTGAATTATTTTGTGGTGATTCATGATTCTTGTGGATGTTTCTAGATTGTGCTCTATCTATGTTGTTGGTTCGCATCGATCGTTGCGCTCGTGATTGGTGATTTTCTTCTATGTGTTCATGTTTTTCATGTTCTTGGCCGATAGGGTGATTGTAGCATGTTGTGGATCTTCGAGGAAATTTTTTTAAGGTGTTTTGTGTTTGAGACATGTTTTTTTGGGTCCCTACTATGTTTTGGCCAACATTGGTTGATTCACATTAACAATTGTTTATTGATTTGGGTCGACAGATTGTACACATCTTATATTTTATTGGGTTGACATGTAGTTGATATTATCCTTAGATGTGGATATATATGAATGATTGTTTATATCATTTGAGACATGAAAGATGTGAGATGTGTGAGTTCTATGTGCAAATAAAGTTCAAATCTTTTGAAGGCAGAAGTAAAGTGTGAAGAAGAGTGAGAAGAAGAAAGAGTGTTCATGTGCTTAACCAAAACTATAATCAGGCATTAGCAAATGATATTTTCTCAGTTCAAGATCTGTCAGATGGATTTAATCTGAATGTGACTATAAGACAATGTGTCTTCATTTGGGTAGTAAGCATCTTTTGTATTAGAGCAGTGAGCTCTAGGCAGTGTGCCTGAATGCATCTACATTCCCCATTTTCTACACTTTTAATAGAGTATAAACTTGTGGATTAACCTCCACTGTGGTTTTTCCCTAGCAAGGTTTCCACAAAAAAATCTTGGTGTTATGTTTTTTTTTTATGTCGTGATGGTCTTTTATTTCATGTTTAATTATCAGATCTAAGAATAAGTTTAATAAATTTAATTTCTATGAAAACTGATTCACACCCCCCTCTCAATTGTCTTCCTTTGTGTTGCCAACACAAGTTATATCAAGACGTTGGTCCCAATTGAATCTCCATATCCACCCATCATTTCTCATCATCCTAAGTTTTGAGAGTCAAAGGTTCCAAACTATCAAACAATTCATCTAAATATCATATTCCTTAACGCATTTCACCATCCATGATATCCAAATCCCGCATTGACCATGTATCGGTAGCAAATATTTATCATAAGGATTCTAAGGGAACTCTATCGTGATGTGTGCATCTAGGTAAAGTTAACTCTGTTATCAACAAGGAAGATATGAATTATTAGGGGTTACATTCAAGCGCCCATATCTTAGCAAAATAACTTCTCCAAGCAATATGTTTTTGGCATGTCATGACAACAACAACAAAAACCATATTAGCACCAATAATTTCTATATTAGCACCACCAAGTGGTTCAACATGAGCAAAAAAAATTCACCATGATGAAAACCTAGTAAATAGGCATCTTGTGTGACATCAAAAATCAGAAAATTCAACAAAAAAAATAAAGAAAAAAATCAAGAGAAAAATCATCCTCTAGTGAAAAGCACTATGGTGGCACTTTGGACAAGTACCATGGTGAAAACCTGGAAAATAGGTGTCATGTGTAGAATCGAGCATCTACATGCACCATTTTAAGAGGAAGCTTCTTAGCCTGTCCATAATAAATCTAGTCCATTTGTATCCAAATCCAACTTATCTTGATCCTGACAAATGTTTGGTGTACACTTTACACTTGCTTATAGAAAACATCTTGACATGGGTCACTATCATTGAGACTATCCTATCCAACATTATCTGAGCCATGAGGCATTGTCCAAAGGGCATACTTTATCTGAACATGTTATCCTATCACAAGATAATCCATCACCTACATTTCTAGACACTGGGGGAAATAAATTACATATTGCTTTAGAATAAATCTTGATATATTCCTTTTATCTCACATTATGATCTAGGTATTATCCAAACAATAAGGTGTGCCACATGGTACCCTTCCCAATTCGCCCCAACAACAAGGTATACCACCAATGTACTATCAAGGTAAACTTTGAAATAGTTCATCCCATCAACAAGGTATCCTACCAATGCACCACCAAGGTAGCCTTCAAAACAATTCATCCTGACAACAAGTTGTACCACCAACACACTATCAAGGTAACCTTTAAAGATACCAACAATGTATATTTTTCTTCACTCGAAAATTCCAAGATATCAATAGTTTCTTGAACCCTACATCTAGTTCAAGTAAGCTTTTCCATAACATATCCTGTAGAAAAACAAAGTGAAATATCAATCCAAGTTTTCAACATCTTATACCCCAAGCAAAAGGGTTAAAATCCAAAAAAAAAAAAAAAAGACAAAAAAAAATTTAAAAAAGCAAGAGAAACAGTAAAGAGAAATAGAAGGTTCTTTGAGTGAAAACCACTTTTGTGGCTCTCCTAGAATAGGTACCGTAGTAAAAAACTAGAAAATAGATGCTACGTTGAATAAGACTCGCACCATTATCTATCGGTACTATCCACAACATCCACTCATCCATTTTTACAATAAAACATGTATCCAACCATGGCTTTTTATTGATTGAGGAAAGTCATATTGTCTCCAAATGGGGGAAACTTCTTGAAGCTGGTCATGGGTTAGATTTTTGAGCATCCTATCATGGTCATAAAACAAAAAAATCAAAAACATAAAAAAAAACAAAAGTCAAAAACATCATAAAACAACAAAAGTTAAAAACATCAAAAAACAACAAAGATCAAAAACATGTGAAAACTTAAGAAATAAAACAACATCATTGAGTTATTCCTTCACTCAAAAATTATATGATATCAAAATTTGATTGAATCTCACAACTAGTTCAAGTAGATTTCCCGCAACATATCCTCTAGACACACAAGTGGAATATCAATCTAGATTATCAATGTTGTTTATCCAAAAATAGTTTATGCTTTTTGAGTCAAACGGTTGAAATATGTGGTCTCTGCGTGTACAATGTAGGAAAGGATTAATAGCCTTCGATACCCTAGGTCAGTCCCCTTAGGTTTTTATCATGCATTATTTCAACTTGGTCAAAAAATTCAAAACCCAAAAATAGTCAAAAATACAAAATCCAAAAACATTCACAAAAT
Organism: Sequoiadendron giganteum; assembly: GCA_007115665.2. NCBI lineage: Eukaryota > Viridiplantae > Streptophyta > Pinopsida > Cupressales > Cupressaceae > Sequoiadendron > Sequoiadendron giganteum. The sequence continues at coordinate 338,053,202 of CM021105.1, read as the reverse complement.
AGAAAAAGGTCAAAAAAATTCAAAAAACCAAGAGAACTACAAGCCTCTACATGTACAACGTAGGCAAGGCTTATCTTTGATGAGCCCTCGAGGCCCTAGGTTAGTCCCTTGAAAACAACAAAAAATAAAATCATAAAACTCAAAGAATAAAAAATGACCCACTCCATCATCATAATTCACAATAAAATTTTCACCCATAATAAACAAATCATCACCCACCCTTTGGAAAAACAAATAGAAAAAATTTCAAATTATCATATAAAACAAAGTATGATCCATCCATCCACATCATATGCATACATCAAAAAATTAAAAAAACATATATAAACATACATCATCATACATCGTCATCCATGAGCATCACATAAGCATAAAATAAATGAATCAAAAAAGGTATATCTCATATATATCATCATCAAAAAAGAGTGAATGTCATAAGTACATCATCATCAATGAAACAAGTGTGATAGGATGATACAAAATCATACATGTATACGAGGACTCGACGAGCCGATGAATATATATACAAAAAACAGGTATGTAATATGTCTCAAAGCAATGAACACAATGAGGGTCAAGTACAAAAAAAGTAAAACTGCTCGATAGGAAAGACAAAACTCTATAGACCAGGTTGCGGACCACAAAATATATCTAGTTGTATAAAAAAATGATCACTTGACCCACCACCACCATCGTCATTTCTCACAACAGTACGCTCTCCAAATCGTGGATGTCGACAACCCTGGGAATAGTGGCATCATATAGATTTTGATAGTATGTGGACATCTGTAATAGACGATCCCACTCTACTTTGAGACTATCACACTCTACCTTGAGAGTATCCCTCTCCATAGTAAAGAATTGTACCTAAGCCTCTACAACATGTCGTCGACCACTCTCACTATCTCGCTGAGCCCTCACACAGTCTACTTGAGCCTCCATGGCCTGTTGCCACACAATCTCTATGTCTCTAACAATAGTCATCTAAGCTAATAATATACCTTCATCCCCAGGTGGTAGAGGGGGACCTAGAACCTATCCATGACCTTGCACTTGAGGCATATTCTCATCCTAACCACCTTGTGCCCCATCACATCAAACCCTATCCAGTTGCATTGTAAGAACCTCAATGCACTGTCGGTCCCCACACCAACCTATAATACCTGCTCTACCCAAAGCAGGATCACCCCCAAGATCTGTGAACCTCAATTGCCTACATTGTGCCCACCACTGATCATAATCAGGAGTAGTACATGGATCTACTAAACCAACTGTCCAACCCCAAGTAATTGGGGCAAGTGTTATAAACTCAGCAACAATGACATCTTTGTCTTTTTGGTGACCCCATACACGGACCTCCCTAGTGGTCTGATCGAACTGAGCCTCATAAGTATCAAGAAAATGAACCTGTCTCTCTCCAAACTGATGACATACCTTGACCAACCAACCATCAAGTCTATTGACAATAAATAGGATACTCAGGATCCTCCAGCCATGCCTCATAGTCCATATAAGGTCTCCACACAAAACCTAGCATCTCATCAAAAACACGACACCAATAGGGAAGATCCATGGGCGAGGTGTAGTGAAAGAAGTCTCCATAACGATATGAGTATGGATAATCAAGAGTAAGATCTTATATCCCGTCAGGTCGAGCAACTACATTGTGCTCCTAGGCCCAAATATGTAGAAGAGAAACACTTGTGGAAATAGATTTCCCACCCCAATACACAACCTCATGCATATCTCTGTAAAGCTAGGCAAGAAGAAATAGACCCCAAGCATATTTGGTCCCATTCTCGAACATACCCTCAATGCATATGCCCCATCCAATGAGAAATTGATGACCTCTCCTATCAAGAACAACTAGTCCTGAAATCAAACCACATAGGACAAGCGAAACAAGGTCTTCACTACTAGAAAACTCAAACAGATCAATCTCTGACTAGCACACCTCCAAGTGTCTAACACCAAACACATGGTGCGGGTATTGTGTCGAACATGATAGGTAATGAGCTCACCATGGATAGGAAGGAAGAGAATCCTCCACACATCCTTAAGGGTAATGGTAGCCTTTCTTGTGGGAAAGTGAAGCGAAGACATCTTTGAATGCCACCGCTCCACGAGCACGGTCATCATCGTTGTGTGAGTTTGGATGGCAGGTATGTAATAGATATAATTTATTCCAACTACATCTAAAAATCCTCACTTTAGAACACTGAAATGGGTAATCGGATCGAATAGATCATGAGGTTGTCTCTCCCGCAACTGTAGTGGTTTAAGGACTACTTGCAATCATTTTAAACCACGACGTTAGGGTTTCACTTTGAACATGTAAAGCAACACAAAAGGACACAAGAAATGATGGAGAACAAGACTTAGGAAGACAAACAAAGCAAATTCTACTTGCAAATACAAGGGTTTAAGTCAAGTGCAAAGATTCAAAGAAAATGCTAGCAAGATTAAGTCAAATGCAAGGGTTTAAGTCAAGTGCAAAGGTTCAGAGAAAATGCTACTTCAAAATGCAAGGGTTTAAGTCAAATGCAAAGATTCAAAGCAAATGCTACTTGAAAATTTAAGGGTTTAAGTAAGATTCAGAGAAAATACTACTTTCAGATGCAAGGGTTTAAGTTAAAAGCAAGGTTTTATGTCAAGGGCGAGGGTTTATAAAAAGAGAGAAAATATCAAATGCAAGGGTTTAAAGCAAGGGTGAGGTTCTTTAGCAAGTGCGAGGAAATAGTGAAAATAACAAACAAATCACTAGTAGAATTTGGAAAATAAATGACTATGCGACTAAAACTTTTAGTCGCATGACTAAATTGACTAAAAAATTTAGTCATGTCAATAAAAGTTTTACTCATGACAACTAAAAATGACTAAATTCTACTAATTTTTTGTAACATAACTATAAATGACTAAATAAATTACTAATTTGAATTTTAGGATATAAATATAACATTAAATAATGATAGCATAAATTTTTTTTAAATACTATTTGATTAATTTAAATTTATAGATAAATTTAAAATATAAATTTTGAAAAATTAATAAATTTATATAATATTAATTTAAAATAATAAACATTCATATGAGTTTATTAAATTTAAAAAGATCAACTATAATTAAAAAAAAAGTTAAGACATTAATTGATTAAAGACCGACCTTTTTGTTTCTATTAAACTCTTAAAACTAAATATAAAAAAGAAATTAAATGATTTAATTTTTTATTTAAAATATAACTATTAAAATATTCCTTTCAATGAAATTTAAATAAGACTTTATAAAGTAAGAAAAATTTCATGTGTTGGAAACTTAAAAGAAACCAATCTTTAGTTTTTTTAAGAGGATTTTAATTAAAATGGGCAAGGGCTAAAGATTTCAAAATGAAAAAATGGGCGGGGGCTTAAGATTTCAAAATAAAAAAAGGGCGCGTTTTTATTGGCTAAATATAAATACAATGGATGCAAGGGAGGTGTGGGCTAAGAAATGACATGAGTGGCAGCATATGTGTTTTGTGGTAATCACCTTTCTTCACTTAGAATGCTTTTTTTAGATTTTTCTAGAAGCTCAACCTATTTAAGCTTTACCATTTTACTGCATGAACTTCTTCTGAGAAATTGTAGACAATTTTTACTTGGGTTTGAATGTAATTTATGACCTTAATTTTAATGCTATTTTTCTTTGCAAGTTATTCCATGCAAGTAATTTGATTAGTAAAATCCTCAAGTTGAAAGAATTTTTATTTAGAATGTGAATTTTAAAGTTTTTGAAGTTTAATGGTTTCTAAATTGACTATACTTGCATCTAATTTAATTTCTACTTCTATTCTTTGTAGCTTGAGCTTGGTGAATCAAGTGGATTCACTCACATGCAACCATGTATTGGGATAAAGGAATATGGGAGGCGCCATATATTAAAGATAAAAAGACATGCTGATTGGGATTCAATGCAAAAGGAGGGCGATGTTTCTATTTTCCAATCTAAAGACAAAAAAGGGGAAAAATCAAAGGTCGTGGCTTGAGGTTTGAGAGAAGTAGTTTGTGCGAATGATGGAAGGGAGAAATGGCGCCAGTGCAAGGAAGAGACACCATCCATGCAGAGGAAGAGTTTGTTCTCATCCATAGCCTGTGTGAAATGTTACGCGCCATATAACAGAGGTAGAAAATTTATTCGAGAGGGAAGGGGATCAGCTAAAGGCCAAAAGATCACTGCAATTTTTCCCTATATTTTTTCCAATCTTGATTTTTTTACTCCATTTTGGACTTTAGGTGATTTCTAATATTACTTTTCAAACCCCCTTTAAACATTCCATATGTTTTAAGCAAGGAATTCAATTTATATATCCATTCAAAATTATTTTGTTTATCATTGATTGTTATCAACTGATGTTCCATGTTCTTTTAGTTTAAACCCTTTTTCTCTTCCTTTCAAAATTTTATAAGTTTCACTATCATTTATAAATTTATTTTCAAACTATTCTTTATGCTTATTTTTCTTAACAATAATTTTATTCATATTATTGCTGTGAAATTCCTTACCATCCCATTTTCTTTTTCATATTTCAAAGTTTCATATATATTTTTAAAATATTAACAAATTTTGAGTTTTTAAATTGTGGACAGATACATAGCAAGGAGAAAATACAAATCCAGTGCCTTCTAGATGCATTTACAACTCACCCCATGTGCAACATTGGTATCATGAAGACATGCATTCACACACACGACTCTTTAGCTTTAGTTTTAATCTTTCTCAATTTTAAAAGCATAATAAATCGATAGTTTTCATATTGCTAAAAAAATTGTCTTCAAAACTCTATGTATAGAATTCTTTGTAACATATTTTATATACATTTTGAATATACACAGTGAATTATTTTCAATCTTTTGAGCAGATTTGTTGAAGTTTTATGATTATTTCAATTTATGAATGACTAAATAAATGACTACCATGACTAAATAAATGACTAACAATGATTAAATAAATGATTACAATGACTAAAATGATTACAATGACTAAATAAATGACTAAACAATGATTAAATAAATGATTGCAATGACTAAATAAATTACTACAATGATTAAATAAATGATTACTATGATTAAAAAAAATGACTACCATGACTAAATAAATGACTACCATGAATAAATAAATGATTACCATGACTAAATAAATGACTACCATTACTAAATAAATGACCAATTAACAACAATCAATGACTAAATCAATGACCAAATCAATGACCAAACCAATGACTAGATAAATGAATAAAATAGTTTAGTCATAAATTTGGTTGTGTTATAAATGACCGGCAATAAACTACTAATGGTCACGTGACCAAAATTAGTCATTTATATACAATTTTTAGTAGTTTATTTAGTCATATATTATTGTTTTTGTATTAGTGATTGCAAGGTTTTAGAGAAAAAGTGAGGTTTTAGAGCAAGTGCATCAATCAAATGTAAGGGTTTAAGTCAAATCCAAGGTTTTATGGAAAGGGCAAGGGTTCTAATGTCAAGTGTGAGTTTCCTACCTAGAAAACGCAAGGAAAATGATGTAGATGTTTTGAAATAATCATAACTTTTCTTTTCACTCTAGGAACTTTTTACACACAATATGAGAATGTACCAAGATGAAAATGAGAAGTGAGAAGGTACATATCGGGCCACCCATGCCTATGGGCTGTCAAAACTCCCAAACTAGGTCTAAATGATGTGGGGATCCTTGAATCCTCGACATTGCTCCTCGACAACTGATAGAATGGGAAATCCTGAGACAATAATTAGCTAGAAGATCAAAGCACAAATGAGCTAATTAGAATCCTAATTGCCTATATTAACCCTCACAAAACCCTAATTTAACCTAGGAAACCCTAATGTTTACTTAGGGAACCTTCCTATGCTCAAATTAGGACATTCTGGGAATAACGAAACAAACAATGAGGGACCTATAGACCTAATTCTTCACCATAAACACATCTGGACTGAAGTAGAACAATGTCGTGAGCCTGACCTCAAACTCACAATTTTTTACAAACCTCTTGAGGGGACATCACAGAGTCCTACCATCATTCTATTGAATGCCAAGGCATAATGGGGCATAATTCTTTTTTTAAAACTTGATCTTAAAAATAAAGTCTTTTAAACAAAGAAACCAGTACTTTGTATCAAAGAGGGGAACAATGTAGACATGTAAAATTGACCTAACACCTATCTCACACTGTAAACGACATCAAATAAAATCCTGCAACATCCCACAACATCTTGCAACATCTTGCAACATCCCACAACATCCCACAACATCACACAACATCAAAACAACATCCAAAACCCTAATTTCATCTATTAATTGAATGAAATAACATTATTTAATTAATTCACTTTTTCATCATTTTCGATTAATTAAATAAATTTTATTTATTTAATAATGTCCTAAAAAACCTAATTTTTCTATTAATTGAATAAAACGAAATTGTTTAATTAATTCACATTTTCATCATTTTGACCAATTAAATAAATTACATTTATTCAATGAAGTCCTAATCTCACTTTATTTCATCCTGATTGATTAAATAACACCAATTATTTAATTATGTTGCTAAATCACGTTATTCCCCTAAGTTTTTTTTTTTTGGTCGCTAAATTAGGCATAAGGGAGCCATACCCCATAAAAAGATGCAATAAAATAAAATGCCCTAAGAATAGGGGTGTAGAGTGCAAGTGAAGAATGCTTGAAATCACCTAAAGATAATTGCTCCATAAAACATGCCAACCCCCCTGAGTATGGGCACAAAGACAAATTTTAAGAGCTCTCCATCATTTTTTATGATCTCAATTTTATTTGAAGCTTTGGTTGAGAATATTTTCTCCTCTTCACTTTTGTCCATCCATGGTCAGTAGGAGTGGGAGACTCTCCATACTATTCCACCTCACTATTTGATGTAACCTCGCCAGCCAAAGAATCAAAGAACCCGAAGAAATCATGGATTTGGCATACTATCATTTCTAGCACCACTAAACTCTGCATCCAAAATGAGGGAAGGAATCATATTTTATTTCATTGTATTCATAGGATAAGGTTTTTATAGTCCCTTAGTATCTTCCTCAATATTTTCTCAAGAGAAAGATTCAAAAGCCAGTGGAGGCGTAGGGGAGACCAAATTTTGCATTATTGTAGTCTTGGGAGGAATTTTTAGAGAAACTATAGCATTTTATGATACTTGAGAAATGTTGTAATGGTGAGGATCAACCCTAATCCACCAAGTAGGCCCCTCCTTTGATTTTTGTGCACCCCTTGTAATAGAAACCTTCTTGCATAATGTTGTGGTGTGATCTGCAGAGAAACATTTTCTGCACCTGAAAAGGATTTTTTCATAGTCTATCTACTGCCTCCAAAATCTACCATCCACTTTCAAACCAATCTCAGTAGGTAGACCCATGGAGAGGTCCATTTCAACACATATACGAGAACATTTTGAGCTAGCATACTTTATGGTTTCATTTGAAGAACAATAATACTTTCTGAGGCCATTTCTAATGGCTCTTAGGCAATCAAGTTCCACCATTAGGCAATCAAGTTCCCAAAATTATAGTGGTAGGTATGGAAGGCACACCCATAGATAAGAAGTACATAAGAAATCAGATCGAGGATCAAAGGATGGAAACCATGGACTCATGCATAAAAAAACCCCCATTGAGAAACCACAGACTGAGCTCCAACACCTTCCTTATGTCTTCCAAAGATTCAAATTCTAAAATGAAAAAGCCTTTGGCATAAGGGTAGATACTTATTCCTCCATACCCTCTTTGCAGTACTCTGATATCCAAACGTGTAAATCACATAGTTTTTTCCACGATCTAACAAATCTATAAAATTCTAAAATGAAAAAGCCTTTGGCATAAGGGTAGATACTTATTCCTCCATACCCTCTTTGCAGTACTCTGATATCCAAACGTGTAAATCACATAGTTTTTTCCACGATCTAACAAATCTATAAATGAGTGCACGCTCTCTAAGAAAATCCTCTTTGTTGTAAATATCACCACTCAGGAATACCTCTGGAATAGTTTTAGATCGGTGAAAGAGTAGAGCCTCACCAGTATTAGAAAATAGTGGCAACCCCATACATGCCATCAGGTCACCACCAACACCCCCACTCCCATGCGAAAGGCCCAAGACAAAAGAAGGGCATCACAAAAGCCTTGTAGAATTTTGCATCTTGTCGAGAGAGCTAGATGTTCTATTCCTTGCCATATCATGTCAAAAATCATTGCTAGAGGAATCATGGGTATTTTTCTCCAAACCCATCATTTCACCAACACTCTCAGGGTACTATTGATTTGTGGGATGGCACAAAAAAGTAGTATTGTCCTCCTGCCCCACCTGTGGAGCCAAAACCCTAGTTTTTCCCACCATAATGTCCTCAAAAATCATCTTGCTAGGAGGTGAGCACTGACCCAAGTGTCGAGAAGCAGAGACTCGATCATCAACATAGAATTCACCTTATTCCCCTAAGTTAATTGAATTATTAAATCATAATAATTTAATTACAACACTTTCCCTCTAAAATTTGAATATTTAAATCAAACTATTCAAATCATTCATCAAAAATCAAATCAAACTAATGCAACTTTGTTTGCAAAAGTCAAACTTGATTTGCACGTTCAACTCCAAAAGGGAATTAATTAATTAAATCAATTAATCAATTATCCTCACACATTTTTTGATTGAGAAAATTACAATTGCTAACTAAGCCATCTAATTTTCTAACTAATCGATCTAAATTGGTAACTAAACCATCTATTTGCACAATCTATTCATGTCTAAATCCTCTCAACACCTTTCAACCATCAATCTGAATATTCTCCAACAAGACCCTGATCGTTCATTTCAAATCTCATTTTCTATATAACAAACCTCTTTCCTCACAAAAAGGATCAGAGAATCAAAATAATTTGCACAACAAAGTTCTACTAACATTCACAACCACCATTAGAGCTTCAACACATTTCTTCGATCAACCAACCAAGGCATCGTTCTTAAAGCTTTTGCACATGAACTATGGAGGCTTCACAGTGATATGAACAATCCAACATCAGGTGAACACACTTTGATACAAGATGGGTAAAAATTTCATATTTTAATTCAATTGCTTATATATGTCATTTTCATTTGTTTGAATTTAGTTTTATAAATTGTTCATTTCGTAAGTGTAGGATTAAATCTAGATTAGTTTTCTTGATCTTAGATTAGATTTTTATTTTAAGCACATTTATCTTGTTTGAATCTATGATTTTCCCTGCACACAATGGGATCCTGGTACCCACAAAGTCATTATTAGCAGAGGTGTACTATTTGATGAATCTTCTCACATAAAATTAGATATAGTAGAGGTTGATTTGAAACAGGAACAAGTACCTCAACATCAACAAATTCAATTGGAAACTCATCCAAAATAATAATAAACCACAGAAAAAACTACTAAAAACTGCTTATAAATGATTGAACTTGGTCACGTGACCATTAGTAGTTTATTTCTAGTCATATATAACACAACCAGATTGATGAATAAACCATTTTTAGTCATTTATTGGTTGTTTTGATTGATCGATTTAGTAGTATATTTAGTCATTCATTGTTGTAATCTGGTCACTTATTTAGTCATTTTTTCCACTTATATATTTGGTCGTTGATTTAGTCATTGATTGTTGTAATCTAGTCACTTATTGAGTCATTTTTTATTCACTGATATATTTAATTGGTCACTTATTTAGTTGTTGATTTAGTCATTGATTGTTGTAATCTGGTCACTTATTTAGTCATTTTTATTCACTGATTTTTATGCATTGGTAGTGTATTTAGTAATTAATTTTAATCATCATTTTGATCAATTTGGTAGGATATTTAGTCATTTTTATTCACTCATTTCACTGGTCATATATCTAGTCATATTTATTCACTATTCACTTATTTCTATCAATTGGTAGTATATTTCGTCAATTTAATTATTAATTGATGTCAATTACTAGTATATTTAGTCATTTAAATTAACTGATATTTGAGGATTTAAGCATAAGACACAAAAATACACATCAATCATCAATTTCACACAATAAGACAACCATTGAGAAGGAAAAATTGATGAAATTTATTAATAAAAGAAAGGTGTTCTAGTTAAAACTTAGAAATAGAGTATTGAAATTATTATTTTCAGTCACAAGACTAAAAATCTGAGTTACAATATTGCAGAGAAATGATTGCAAGAAAGAAACTTCTCCAAAAGACTTCTACAATTATGGAAACACATCCTTGAATCCCTTCAATGCGAACACATGCCCCCTTCATCTCTTAAAACTTCTACAACATGGGAAATCTTCGTGGAGCAAGTTGTAACATGTAGAATCCAAGGAGAGTGTTAATCGTGTCCCATACATGAAGCTCTCTCCTTCAATGTAGTCAACAATAACCCATCTAGAATATTTCCTCTTTTATATGCAACACGCCATCTAATATGAGCAACAAGGTGTTGCCTTTTCTGCCATGAATGAAGTTGTGCCTCAATACAACCAACAAAAATAATATTAGTCTCAATTCAAAAGAATAAAAGTGCATTGTATATTGCAAGTTTACAAAAGAAAGTCCAAACATAGTAGAAAGATAGATCAATTAAAAAATTGTTTCCTTGTCAACAATTGCCTTAAATAGAGTGTTCAACATAGGCCTGAAATATGCATATTGAACCCTTGATTTCATAAGCTTGTTCAAAATTTAAGATAGGTGATACACCTAGATTATAGAATGAAGTTGACATATTATAGAATGGAGGCTATCAACACTAACCAAACTGGAACAAAATTATCAATAGAAATTTCTTGGAAACCAATCACAAGAATTCCATCAGACTTAGACAACAAAAATGTCAACCCTGGTTCATGTGTTGTCTCAGTAAAGACCCGCACCATTAAAAAATCTATTTATACATAAATTCCAAATTAAGTTGATGAGAAAAGATCTTTGATATCCAACTGAAAAGCCTTAACATCCAAAAATTACTAACTTGATGTTTCATAACAAGTTTTCCAACTATGAAATCATCTTCACCATTCACTTTACAAGCACTACCCAATTCAACTTTTGAAGGCACAAACACATAAGGTAATTTTTGCAACGGTAATTTTCAAACTAATGATTAATAAAAAAACTTAATACATCCATTAAACTTGAAAGAAAAAAAATACTTGAACAAATACATAGAAGCATCACCAAATGGTTCAAAACTCATCATCAGTATAAGTCCAAAAAATTGATGTTCATGTGCAAGTTATTTAGGTTTATTCTCTTACAATTCATCAAAATTAGAAAAAAAGGGTAGCAAGTCAAGGGATTTGATCATGGAAAAAATTCACAGTTAAAAGGGTTTTGTACTATGTAAAACATCATTTCATTAGTTTCAATCCCACCATTTTACCCATGTGATTACTTCCCTTTACAATAAGAATCAAATCGTGTTCATATTATTGGTTTTGGTCCCTTCAATCCACCTTTGCAACATCTACATGATGTAAAGATTGCCAGTGAATGGTTGAAACATATTAGAGGTGATTGAAGGAAATCCTCTCACAAATTAAGGAATGATTTAGGTATTGCATGGCACATGGAGTTAACCTAAAAATGTTGCAATGCCCATCTGACATCTTAAAAGGTTGCAATAATGTCAAAATTCAAAATGGTGCAAGGAGAGAGAAAAAATCAATACCTTATCTTTGGCCAATGAAATCAAAGGATCAAGATGGTAGGAGGGCCTATATCAGCTGCCATAACTATAAACTCTAATGTTCTAAAGTATAATGTCTTGATTACTGCATGATCCAGAGGATTTTTCGTCAAATTTTGAAATTCTCCATTTTTCTCCAGTTTCGGTATCATTAAGAAGTGCTCGGGATCCTGACTCCAACACAACTTGAATGGAGTCAATCAAAGTTCCAAAGCTCAAGATATTTATGGTCAAACTTTTGGTCAACTCCCAGACCTAGGCCAAAAAAAAGGGTAAAAATCAAAGTCATCAAAACCAGTCAAAGTCAACACCATTTTGTAGTGCTCATCGTCATGATTCCAACAGAGGTTGTTTCATGGGAAATGAAGTTTGTATAGTGAAGTTACGAAAGGTCAAAGATTGGGTCAAAATTGTCCCGATGACATCAACGCCCAGTCAGCTCAATAACCAATCAGCCCCTGACACATGGCATCCCATGGTAATATTATTATCGGAATAATATAAAAACAATAAAAAAAAGAAGGAAAATATATATATATATATATATATATAAATCATTAAGTGGGTTTCCCCCATCCTATGGGGCTGGCCCACATTATGTGGGCACCACCCATGGTATGGGGGACGACCCCCATTAAGTGGAGAACCACCCATGCTATGAGGGGTAACCCACATAAAGTGGGACACCACCCATGGTATGGGGGGCGGCCCACTTAAATAGCGATCCCCCTTATCTTATTTTTGTAAAGCATTTAAAAAGAGAGGGTGGTGGGACCACCACTCACCATCTTCTCTAAAGGGGATTTGACTTGATTTTTTCAAAGCCTTAAGATAAGGCTATATCTTTATTTTTAGTGGCCTAATATATCCCATGGGGTAAGGAGCCTAACATATTCTCTTTATACGGGAAATATTAGGAATATTATCCCTAAATAAAGGGGCCAAATAAAACCTTACATAAATATCTCCTAAATAATAGAGAATAAATCCATGTAACCATTCAAATAGAAATGGAATTATTTTGAGGGGATATTATCCTTCCGAAAATTATTAAAGGAGGATATTATTGAATTTTTTTCTATGTAAGGGAGATTGGGTAGTTAATTGGTTTTACACCAATTTTGGTATAAAATGTAATATAAAAAGGGGTAGAATGGGGGGTGTGAAGTAAGTGATTTTTATAAGAACTTTGCAAGTATGAGAGTTGATTTCCTTGGAGAAAATATGGTATTTCCATGCTTTTGGAGAAGCTTGTTTCCACACACTTTGGAGGTGCATTTGAGAATTTCTTTGTAAACCAAGAGGAGTTTCTGCCGACCAATGTAATTGAATTTCTGGAGGAATAATTGGATCGGTCCACTCAATGGAGAGGGGCCCAGAGACATAGTCATTTTAAACGATGAACTCCATTATCAATTTTGTTTGCATTCTCTTTCTCTCTCTCATTTTGTTCTTTCTTTAATCTCTTTGTAATTTCGTTAAGAGATAACTGTAATTGAGCACTTTTGGATTATAATTAAGCATTCTAAGCATCTATCATAGATCCGTTAAATCAGATCAAATTTGGTATCAGAGACGTGTTTGGCTAAGATTTTAGGTTTGAATGCTAATGCACTCCAAGCTTCAGAAAAGCGAAGGAGATCTTGAAGAATATAATCCTGAGATTGGCAAAAGAAAAACCTTGCCAAAGATGGAAGGAACCGAAGCTGGGAAAAGTATTGAGCCTGAGCTTGATGATAAGTCTTTTCAGCAAGCCTTCCTTGAGATGAGAGAAATGGTCGGAGATCTTTATGCAGATAAGAAGAAGCATGAGCAGAAGAAAGGAGATTCTTCAAAGAAGGAAGATTCTAAAGATGGTAAAAATAAGAAGAAGCAATCTGAAGATGGTGAACAAATTCCAATTTATCCTCTATCTACCCTATCTTCTCCTTCTTCCTCTTCTTCCTCCTCTTCTTCTCCCTCTTCTTATTCTCCAACTAATAATCCATTTAAGATCAAGTTGAAGCCTGTTATTAAACTAGGTGCAAAATTTGAATTGCCTAAGTATGGTGGTGAGTTAAATTTTGAAAAGTTAGATGATTGGATACAAAAGGTAGAAGTGTATTGTAGGATTCAAGGCCTAACAAAAGATGCTTCTATGATCCAGTTAGCCACTCTCCAGTTGGGAGGTACAAATCTCACTTGGTGGGAGAGTAGAACTCGGGAGGAAATTACTTGCCATGGTAAGGTTAATATGACTTGGATGGAATTAGTTACTGCCCTTAAAAAACACTTTTATCCTTTAGGTTATATGCAACAATTAACAATGAATTGGAAAACCTTTAGGCAAGGTAAGGGTTAGTTTGTCCAAGATTACACCCATGAGTTTAGAAAATGAGCTATTATTTTAAGTATTCCTTTGTATACTCAAGATACACTACTAAAGTACATAGGTGGTTTGAATTCTTACCTAAGACATACCATTCTAATGTTGAGTCCTAATAATTTGGATGAAGTATCAATCCAAGCCACTCATTTAGAGCCAAGGGGTAAGAGCACTTTCAGTGATAATTTCTCAAATAAACCATCTAAGTCTGAGGGGAAGTTTAAGGGTAAAGGTAAAGATAAAGGCAAAGAGAAAAAGACAGCTACAGTTAAGAAGGAGGGTGATAAGCCCACATGCTACCATTATAAGAAAGAGGGGCATGATGATTCGAAGTGTTGGAAGGCCGAAAAGATATAGAGTAAATAAAGGCAAGCAAAAGACTGTTGCAATGATTCAACAGGATCTTGGATTTGACTCCAGAGATGAGACAAAGATTGCTGCTAGCGGGATCCAAGGTAAAGTTAAAAGTATAACTCTCTCTACTGATACAATTATTTCTAATGCAAGTGCACGTAGTTCAAGTACAAGTAAAGTATCCACTCCTCCTAAAGCTGATAAACAACATAATGAAATATTTCATATTCGATTTGTATCTAAGCACACTAAGATTGACACACTATTTGATACGCGTTCTCAAGTCAACTTAATATCTAAAGAGGTGGTAAAGAAACTCCATTTAACTACAACACCTCATCTAAAGCCATATCCTCTTGGATGGGTTTGCAATGATGCTCAACTACAAGTAACAAAACAATGTAAATTGAAATTTTCTATCACTGCAAACTTTGTTGATGAGGTAGAAGTAGATGTTGTCCCTTTGCATATTTGTGGGCTTGTGTTAGGGAGTCCTTATCTGTATGACAGAAAAGAAATCTTCTACAAGGGGGAGAATAAGTATCATCTTTTTAAGGATGGGATAGAATACATTGTACGTGCACACAAAGTTAAGACTAATCTTGCACTAGTCAAAGCTGGTCAAATGAAAAGGTTGATCAATTCTAGTAAGAACTTTGTATTAATGCTCATAAAATCTCAAGAGGATGAAAAAGCTGAAGCATTTAAGGGGTGTGAGCCAAAGCGTAAAACTTAGATGGTCAAAATAGTTTCTACTTATGAATACTTATTTTAGGAACCAAAGGGGTTACCACCTAAGAGAGAGATACAACATGAAATCCATTTACAGTAGGATGTGCCTCTTCCAAACATCGGAATGTATGGTTTGTCAATTTTGCAGAATGAGGAAATCAAAAAGCGAGTTCAGGAGTTGGTGGAAAAAGGAGTCATACGTCCTAGTACATCTCCTTTTGGTTCTCCAATTGTGTTGGTTCCAAAGAACGATGGGTCTTAGAGAATGTGCATCGACTATCGAGCCATGAACAAGATAACGGTAAAGAACAGGTATCCTCTTCTTTGTATTGATGATTTACTTGATCAATTAAAACATGTAGTTTATTTCTCTAAGTTAGAATTGTGTAGCGGATATCATCAGATAAGAATTGCAAAAGATGACATTTGGAAAACTGCATTTAAGACAAAACAAGGACTATTCAAGTGGTTGGTCATGCTCGTTGGGCTTTGCAATGCACCAGCTACATTTATGAGAGTCATGAATGATGTCTTTCATCCTTTTATTGATGATTTTGTCATAGTGTATTTAGATGATATTCTTGTATTCAGTCAAACTCAGGAAGATCATGTAAGTCATGTAAAAAAAAATTTTGATGTATTGAGAAAATAAAAACTCTTTGTAAAGATGTCTAAATGCGAATTCGCTAAGACATCCTTAGTGTACTTAGGCTATGTTGTAGGAGGTGGTCAATTGAAAGTAGACCCTGTGAAGGTCAAAGTTATTGTAAAATGGCCTAAGACAAGTACAGAAACTGAAGTCAGAAGTTTCCTAGGTGCAATCCAGTATTGGAGAAAGTTCATTGCGAACTTCTCTTATATTGCATCACCATTGCACTCATTGACCAGTACGAAGACAAATTCTCACTGGGGAGGTCCACAATAGAAGGCCTTCAACACTTTGAAGGAGAATTTGAGCACAACACCAATTCTGGCTTTACCAAATTTACACCAACCATTTGAAATTGAAATAGATGCAAGTGGATTTTCCATGGGAGCAGTGCTAATGCAAGGAGGTAAGCCAATCTGCTATCACTCTGAAACCTTTTCAGGTGCAGTCATTAACTATCCTACTTATGATAAGGAACTTTATGCATTAGTTCAGAGTGTTAAAAAATGGAAACACTACTTAATGGGGAAGGAAACAGTAATCCATACCAATCACCAGCCATTGCAATATCTGCATTCACAAACTAAGCTGCAACAAAGTAGGCACTTCAGGTGGATGGGTTTTCTTCAACAGTTTCACTTAGTAATTAAGTACAAGAAAGGCACCCATAATAAAGTAGCAGACATGCTCTCTAGACCTCTAGTTTCCAATGCTTTGATAATCTTTAAAAATAGTTCTATGATGCATGCAAGTTTTGAAGAACAATATGCTACTGATGAAAATTTTAAGGATATCTATGCAACTCTAATCCAAGGCAAACAAGTAGAAGAAAAGGATTACTATGTTCATGATAAAATCTTGTATCACTTAGGTAAATTATGCATTCCAAATAATGAGCAAGCACATGTAATCAGAGAGGAACACACATCGCTAATTGCAAGACATTTTGGGGTTAGTAAAACTTTAGCATAGCTACAAAAATATTGCTACTGGCCTCAAATGCAAGAAATTGTAACAAAATATATTAAGGGATGTGTGATGTGTGTAGCTAGCAAACCAAGTAACAGGAAATTGGGGTTGTACACACCTTTACCTATACCGTCCCGTCCATGGGAAAGTGTTTCTATGGATTTTGTCGAGGGGTTACCTATATCTAGGAAAGAGCATGACTATTTGTATGTAGTAGTTGATCGGTTCAGCAAGATGTGTATTCTTATGCCATGTAAAAAGCAAGTCACTGATGAACTGACAACTCATATGCATTTTCAGTTTGTATGGGTTCACTTTGGGTTACCCACTTCCATTGTATCGGATCGAGATTCTTGATTCCTTGGGGAGTTTTGGTCAGTCTTATGGGGACTTATGGATACTAAACTGAAAAAGAGTACAGCCTTCCATTTGCAGACCAATGGATAGAAAAAGGTAGTCAATAGGAAAATTGTGCATCTACTTAGAGGATATTGCAGAAAACATCCTAAGTTGTGGGATGAAAGTCTTCATTATGTGTAGCATGCCTACAACCATGCATCTCATTCTTCTACAAAGAGGTCTCCTTTTGAGACTTGTTTCGGTTATGTTCCCAAGACACCAATGGATTTTTATTTTGGCAAGGATGATGTTGAAGATGGATGCCATGATTCAGAGAAGGCTTTGAAGTTCATCCAAAAAGTCCAAGTAATTCATCAGGCAGTAGAAGCACAGTTGGAAAAGGGTGAAGCCAAATACAAGGCTCGGCATGATAAAAATCGCATCGACCACCATTTCCAAGTCGGTGACCGCGTTTGGTTACATATAAGCAAGGAAAGAATGCAAGGCAAAGGAAGGAAGCTCAATCTGATTAGATATGGTCCGTTCAAGATTCTGGAAAAGATTGGCACCAATGCCTTCCACCTTAATCTTCCTCCATACATGCAGATTTACTTAGTAGTCAACATTGAGAACTTGAAGTTGTACGAACCTCCAATGATACTAGACAAGGAGGCTGAAATAAAAGTTCCATCCTTTGATGAACTTTCACTAGAGTACATGTCAGAGTTGCGTGAAGATGCCATCCTTGATAGGAACACTAGGACTTCACAAAGAGGAGAAGTTGAATACCTCTAAGTGGGGCTAAAGGGGATGCATCCAAGCAAGGAAAAGTGGATGGATATTGGTAAATTGAGGGAACTTTACCCTCACTTACTTTTTGAGTAACCAGCTTTCGGAGGTCCAAAATCTCTCCAGTGGGGAGGAGTGATCCAAAGGATTTTTCATCAAATTTTGAAATTCTCCATTTTTCTCCAATTTTGGTATCATTAAGAAGTGCTCGAGATCCTGACTCCAATGCAACTTGAACAGAGTCAATCAGAGTCTCGGAGCTCAAGATATTTATGGTCAAACTTCTGGTCAACTCCCAGACCCAAGCCAAAAAAAGGGTAAAAATCAAAGTCATCAAACCAATCAAAGTCAACACCATTTCGTAGTGCTCATTGTCATGATTCCATCAGAGTTCGTTTCACGGGAAACAAAGTTCGTATGGCGAAGTTACAAAAGGTCAAAGATTGGGTCAAAATTGCCCCGATGACGTCAGTGCCCAGTCAACTCAATAACCAATCAGCCCTTGACACATGGCATCCCATGAAAATATTATTGTTGGAATAATATAAAAACAATAAAAAAAATGAAGGAAAAAATATATATATAAAAAAATCATTAAGTGGGTTTCCCCCATCCTAGGGGGGTGTCCCACATTATGTGGGCACCACCCATGGTATGGGGTGACCGACATTAAGTGGAGTGCCACCCATTCTATAGGGGGTAACCCACATTAAGTGGAGTGCCACCCATGCTATGGGGGGTAACCCACATAAAGTGGGACGCCACCCATGGTATGGGGGGCAGCCCACTTAAATAGGGATCCCCCTTATCTTATTTTTGTAAAGCATTTAAAAAGAGAGGGTGGTGGGACCACCACTCACCATCTTCTCTAAAGGGGATTTGACTTGATTTTTTCAAAGCCTTAAGATAAGGCTATATCCTTATTTTTAGTGGCCTAATATATCCCATGGGTTAAGGAGCCTAACATATTCTCTTTATACGAGAAATATTAGGAATATTATTCCTAAATAAAGGGGCCAAATAAAACCTTACATAAAATATCTCCTAAATAATAGAGAATAAATCCATTCGTAACCATTCAAATGGAAATGGAATTATTTTGAGGGGATATTATCCTTCCGAAAATTATTAAAGGAGGATATTATTGAATTTTTTTCTATGTAAGGGAGATTGGGTAGTTAATTGGTTTTACACCAATTTTGGCATAAAATGTAATATAAAAAGGGGTAGAATGGGGGGTGTGAGGTAAGTGATTTTTAGAAGAAATTTGCAAGTGTGAGAGTTGCTTTCCTTGGAGAAATTATTGTATTTCTGTGCTTTTGGAGAAGCTTGTTTCCACGCATTTTGGAGTTGCATTTGAGAATTTCTTTGTAAACCAAGAGGAGGTTCTGCTGACGAATGTAACCGAATTTCTAGAGGAATAATTGGATTGATCCACTCATTGGAGAGGGGCTCGGAGACGTAGTCATTTTAAATGACAAACTTCATTATCAATTTTGTTTGCATTCTCTTTTTGTCTCTCATTTTGTTCTTTCTTTAATCTCTTTGTAATTTCGTTAAGAGGTAAATTGTAATTAAGCACTTTTGGATTATAATTAAGCATTCTAAGCATCTTTCATAGATTCGTTAAATCAGATCACTGCAACACCCTAAACTCATTCATTATTAGCAAAAAAGAAACCAGATATTAATCCACTACCATATTGGAGCTCACAGGGTTCTCCTTCACAAACAAAAAATGATATATATTAATTGTTTAGCAACTTCCTTATTATCCCCACGTAAGTAGACTAAACTAAGTGAGGTTGAGGGTTTGAAGTAGAGTATCATCTTCTTGGTATGTGCTTGACTTTGATCATGACTTGTATCTTGAATGAAAATAGCAAGCTAGTTGCACTGTAAAATCATTATTAGAAAAATAACCATAAAATCCTCTTTAATTAAAATAATCCTTCTAGATATTTCAAGACAAGATATTTCAGTTAATTTCTAAGAGAGCTAATTTCACTATCCAAACAACCATCAATCTATTTACTGTATATAATTTCTCAGAATTCAAAATTTGAATGTAATGAAACAAACCATAATTACAAAAGATTTGAAACCAAAATGTAGTACAAAATGAATTGTTTGACAACAAATATGTTTTGATAAACTAGATATACCCTTGATATATTGATTTAAATAACAAGGAAAGATCAAATTGGAGACAACAAGATAACATTCATTAATTCACTTCAACAAATAATTGAAACCAAAATTAAACCACCAATTATAACCTCATTCTATTGATCTTCAAAAATATTTTACAATAAATTTCAAAAAAAATTCCTAACTGACGTGTCAAAAAGTGTCTTTTCAGTTACCCACTTTTAACATAAATCAAAAATTCTTAATTATCATTGTTTACATAGGATTACATAAAAGAAATGAAAGATGAGAAGTGGAGAGAATTTATCAGATGCGGAAGTCCACACCACTCGCAAGATACGAAATTTAGTTACTCATCATAAGGTACCCATGATCATTCAAATCTAGCAAGGTCCCATCTCCTTGATAGTATTTGCAAGGCTTGGTAATTCACTACAAGGCCTATTCTTTTGTGGGAGCTAGATATGTCTGCTCCCATTGGTACATCATGTAATCATGAGGCCATTTGTACTCCTCATTTTTTTGTGTTTTGGCCAAGTGACTCTTCCATTTTCTATCTAATAACCCTTTTCCATTTGTGATGAATTTTGAGTACCTAGCATCTAGTACAATTATTCCATCCAAGGTTAAATTGAGGCGGTGAATATTTATGTCACCATCCTTCTGTAAATTAGTGAGGCAGTTGAGAACAATTTTTCTAAACTCAACTATCCAATCCTTGGAGCCTTTCAATTGATCATCATCCCTTAGTATCTTAGGCACGAACCACTACTTTAGTGTGTCAAATGAACCCATTCTTGCCTTGATCTTTTGGTCTTCTACAGATATGTATTGAAATTAATTTTTGACCATTCAGACCATTTTCTCAGTAGGCTTTAAAGTTGTGAGGGCCTCAACACTCCTTTGTAAAATTCTGCACAAAGTCATTAAGGTGTCATGTATAGGTTGCCATTTCTTGAATAAGGGGTCCAATATAGGTACATGGGCCTTTATTTGATCAACTACTTGTGACAAGGAGACATAACATTCATACACATTTTCCAATTTTTCCACAATTAGTTTAACCCTATGCTCCAAGATATGTTCCAATACCCTAAGGGTTTCTCTCTTTGTTCTTTCCTATGTTTCTTCATTAATCTTTTTCAACTTCACAATTTCTTGTTTTAGCACATTTACTTGTTCAACAGTGATTGCACCTATATTAGTCTGGATGGAAGGGGGCCAGTATACTGCTAAATCTATGCTTTGGGAAGGACTTTCTCCCTTCAACTACTCTTTCAATTTCATATTTTCTATGAATAACCTATTCACTTCATCATTCAGATCAATTTGTGGTTTCTCATATTTTTCCAATCTAAGTTCCATAGCTTTAACCACATCCCTAGTAAACATTGTTGAGTGCATTGTCATAGTACTTGCCTCTAATGTTGATGTGTCTTGAAGTATCTTTACCATGGAAGTCCCTCTCATTTCTTTTACAACATCAAGCAATCTTGGTTTTTCTATTCTTTTTCGCTTTGTCCAAAAGGCTAGGGTTTCAAGTCTTGGATTGTAACCTGTGCCATTCATTCCCTCATCTAAATTGAATTCAAAAATCAACATGGGATCTTCTTGACTTCTTACTTCATCCATCAAGAATATCTTTTTTAACTCCATCCCAGGAATAATTAGTATATTGCTTTCGAAGACCAATTTTCTTGCTTCTTGGGGGCTAATAGTAATTTCATTAATCTTTAGTTCTTCAAGAGTTTGGGAAACAATCTGGTCATGTTGTGAATCCTCAATGCCCATCTTATTAATTTGGAGTCTCTCCTCAAATTCTTTCATTTTCATCTTAAACCAAAAATCCTTAAACTCAGGAGTTTGAATAGATTCATCATCTTCAATAAATCTAAGGTAAACAATCACCCTTTCACCATCATGCACTTCTTGATCATTGTTCTCATGTACTTCCACTCTTTCTTTTGGTTTGTGAGCATCATTTGCAAGCTTAGGTGGTGTATTATCAAATTCATCATCTTTAAAATTCAAAAGTACATTGGCTACCTCTTTAATATCCCCTAATCCTTCACTTATTTTGTATTCCACTAAGGGGGGCACTCCATGTGTCTTCTACATTTTAGGACTTGGTTGCTCAGGGGATGATTTTGATTGTATTGTGGCAGTTTTTGGTAGGGGCTCTGTGATTACAATACCACTTGGTTTGATGGGCAGCTTGGAGGGTTTCGAAGACTAACCCTTAGGTTTCTTTTCTAGTTCAACATATAATCTTTCAAATTTGTCAATTATTACGTTCATCCTTTTGATAGGATCATTTTCTTCAACATAGAATCCTTGGGAATTAGTATCCCTTTTCTTCTCCTCCTCCTCAAGCATCTATGATTTCCCACTTCCTCTTCCTCTAAAAAACTTCATCAGGTTTAAAGCAATTTTTTATTACATCTTGGCAATCCATTACATGGGTAATCCCAACTTTAGTGAGAAGTTACTACTTTATAAAACTAATATTCCCTTCAAGATCAAAGACCTTTTCTCCTCGTGACTTCAATGAATACTGCATCTTCAAATAGTTCTAAAATTCTTCAAGAGTGTCAGACCCTACATATAGATCCTCACATTTAGTTAGGTCAGGGAGGAATGTCCCCTTTTTCTATCTTTTCATAGCATACTGCTTCATCCATAACATTTGCCACATAAATTCTAAAAATGCAATTTGAATAGAAATAAATTTAGGTAAAACATATGGGGCTTGAGGACACCCATAGACCCTTATTACTATTTGGTCTGCTAAGAAGAACTAGTCACTAAAATTGTGAGTGTGTCCCTGCTCTAGATTCAATGCTAAAGGTCTTAATACTTGCATGATTTTATTAGGCAATCTTGGTGAAATATGACCAAGAGCGGCCATGACCTTTACTACGAAATCATCATGAAATATTACATAATCACTATTTTTACATCTCCTATCCTAGATGTAACATCAGTTTTGTACAAGAAACCTATTCCCTTCATCATGAGTCATTCCCAAACACATTATTTTAGTCCATTGGTTTTTGTTTTGGTATAATATTAAATGACATAGCATAGAGTATTTCTTGAAAGTGATGGGAGCTATGTTATCTCTTACTTGCAAAAATTCCTCATGTAGCCCTTTCTCAATTTCAGCAGCAAAGTCATACTCAATGTTGACTTCAATATTTTGTATTTGCATTGCCATCATCATGAGATAGGTTGGCATCCTCTCTTTAGCATCTATTCCAAGCACTTGGCACAAAGAAAAATAAGTTCTTTTAAAATATACTTGGAAGTATTCTATGGAAAATGACTCAATTTGGGAGGGGGAGATAGGTATCCTCCTATTGTTTACACCCATTTTCATGTGTAAAGGAAGTTCATCACTCCTGTAGGTTTTTATCAATCTCCTATAATCCTCCTCACTTTTGTCCAAGTTGATCTTAGTGATAGATTGCTTGTTTAATTTAAAACACTCTATAATTTCTTTTTTAGTCAGCACCGCTAATGGTGAACCATCTGGCATTCTTATAGTCCTGGTAGGTGATAATATTGTGCCAATACTTTAATAAACTCAACATCTATGAAGACATTTGGGACTATCAATTTGGCCAAATCTAAGGTCCAAGGATTTGAAAATAGAATCTTCTCATGCATTTTTTCATAGAAGTACCAAAATAGTTCCCACCCTAAGATAGGGATAATTGGGTCTCTACATCCATGGGTTGTATCTTTAAACACCTTTTTCAATCCTTTGTCTTTAGAATTAGGTAACAGATCTAAAATGGATTATTGTAGGGGCCTCTTCTTTGATTTAGAAACTGTGGACTCTTCCTTTTTACTTGCAAGTTGACTTCTTTTGGGTGGCATGATGAATAATTTACTCCTACTTGATTTTTTTAAGTGTCTACTTGCAGAAGCAAATTTAGTTCTTATACACTTGCTATAGAGTGTTTTTGTGAACTTACCTGATAAAATAATAGCTGCAGAGTTTTCCCACTTGAACTCCCTTGCCTCTAGTACACTAAGCTTTGTGAATGATTTCCAAAACTTTGTTGAGTCCCAAGTAATATTTTTTGTTGAGCTCAATCACCTCACTATTAATGTTAATTCATGCAAAATATTTCAGAATCCGCCCATATTTCGAGTTTGAATATATGTCATTGATCTTGGGAAATCGAATGGTGTAATCATTTAATGCTTTGATAGCTTGTATCGTAGTACCGCTTTTTCATTTTAAGACAACTATGGGAAAGCATTAGCAATACCGCCACCTCGCGCACACCCCTTTAGACTCCTGTGGGAGCGTGGGTTAATTCTAGCGATTGTGTGACTGTTCACCACCATACCACTATGTCATATCAAGACTATTGTGGGGTAGCGATAGCAATACCACCACCCCATGCACACCCCTTTGGGTTCCCATGGGACAACAGGTTAATTATAGCAGTTGAGTGATTGTTCACTGCCATACCACAGTGTCACTATTTACCCCTTGTGAGGGTGCAGTTTACTTTAGTTGTTAACATGTTCTCACTGTCACCTCGTAGTATTCATATTTGGTTGCCGCGGTATTGCAATAAGCATTTTTATATTGACCTATATGTCTCACCATCCCGCACATACCTCTATTGACTCATGCAGTAGTGCGATAGTGGATTTTATTATGAATGCAAGGGGACAAAATCAAAAAAATGAAAGCTTGCTTGCAAAGCCAAAGGAAGAAATTAAAAAGCTAAAAATCCAAGTAGAAAAAGGCAAGGTATGTGAAATCAAATTAAAAGAGGCAAAAGGTGTGATCTCAAACTTGAAAGTAAAGGTTGAGGAAGACAAGATAATTGAAGATTGTTTGAATGTCAAGCTCAATAATAAAATTGTTGAATGTTTAAAGCTTGAGGATAAAATTTTCACTCTAAGGAATATTCTAAAAAGATAAAAGGAATAAATTGTCAAAGGAGAGAAGTCTAGCCCTGATAGCTCCAAATCAAATGAAAATACTAAAATAAAAGAAGAAAGATTTTACACTGAATATTCCAAGAAGAGTGCCTTCAAAGATGCAAATAATATTCAAAATAGAAAACAATTAAGTAGATCAAATTATAATCGAAAGCAAAAAGGATTTAGAAGTCCTCCATTAGCAAAATAGTATGCTCCTAACAGGTTCAATCAATCCTTTCAAGGTTACTATTTTTCTTGCAATATTTTTGGGAATAAGGCTATTGATTGTGGAGTTAGACAAAGGATGAATAATAACATGGGTAGAAGGTCTTTCATACCTCAAAGAAACAATATTTTCATATTTCATGGATATTTTCATACTTGCAACAATTATGGTCACAAGGTTGATGAGTGCAGATCTAAGATGATGAGGAACAACCTTGTTCCAGAGCACAAAATTGTGTGCTACAAATGCAATAATATGGGAGATAAGGAAAACTACTGCAAAAGTGGATTTTCTAAGCCACTGGTTCAGAAAAAGGTTGAATCCCATAATTTTCAAAATAAAAGTGATAAAAAGGTTTGGAAAGAACAATAATTTCAAGACTATGAGAAGGATGATTCCACGCTAGTGCACTTTGTGCAATATTATAAGACAAACTAGGATAGAGAATTATCTCAAAGGGACATTTCACTTGCGGAACCTTTTTTCTCCTGAAAAGAAAAGGTACTAAAGACTTCATCATAAAAAGAAGAATTAGATCGGATCAAGTTAATATGCAATTTTTTTGTGCTGGGATTAATGGAAGATGATGGTGTGCAAAGGTTGGTATACTTTTTCTTATTGGTATCATTTTTGTTTGGTGTACCGCATATGAAGATAAGTTTATGTTGTTTTCCAAGTCTTTCATAGTGCATTATTTTTGGAAAATTCAAGACTTTTTGGTTTGCATCTCACCACAGAAAAAAAAAATTTCTTGCAGTTCAAAAGTTAAGCTTTGAAGGTATCATATCCAATTTTTCAAGTATTTATACCTTCTAAGATGGAAGATATTAGTGACAACACATTTTGATCTAGCATTAAGAAGAAATTTTAAAATTCTCTCCATCATTCTGAAAACAAATTTTTTATCTATACTAATATGTGGACATGTCCATTGCATGCTATCTTATTGTATGGTATGTTTTGGTGTGTCGAAAAGTTATATTTTCAAGTAACAATGTGTTGTAATTCCTATCCATTTGATAAAATATATGTTTGGGTATGTGTGCCAATTGGTGGCTGAACAAATCAATTATATGAGTTGGTGTAGTTATCAAGTTTACTTTGTGTAGAGTATGTTTGGTTTCCAAATTTCAAAATAATCCTAAGCAATATCATGAGAAACTTATGAAAATAATCTTTAGTTACTTGAAAGGCACTATGGATTATGGCCTATGATACAAAAAGGATCAAAATTTCTCTTTGAGTGTACTAATACTAATTGGGCAGGTTGTGTTGATGACCAAAGGAGTACAAGTGGAAGTGCATTCTTTTTGAGAGACAAATTGGTCTCTTCGTTCGGTAAAAGTATGATTCAATGTCTTTGTCCGAATCAAAAGTAGAATATATTGATGTAGCATCTTGCTACACTCAAGTGCTTTGCACAAAGCATACTTTGAAGGATGTGAAGGTGGTTTATGGTGAACCTATTCCTATACTATGTGACTATTAGAAATCAGATATGCACCTCGTCAGATTTGCAAAAAATTAGACTATCTGTTACAACATTGAAACTCTTTCCAAATGTGGGTGATCTATAAGGAAAGAGAATCTCCAGAGCGAGCTGGTTCTCTGTATGATGATCCTATTCTAAAATATTCTTGGGAAAAGGATAGAGAGAAAACAAAAACTTAAAACCTATGATTTTGAAATGATTTTTTAATATCGGATGATGAACTAATGACTATTCTGGATTTTCCTCACAAACAGTGCTCAAAAAACCAGCAAAACTTCACAACCTCTCAAGAACATTTTTTTACATAAGTACTTTGTATGAAGGTCTGTTCAAAACATGACATGCAACCTGTATCTTTGCACTTTTCTACATCAAACTACAACCTAAGACATAACAAGGAATTCTTAAACTGAAATCACAAGATAAACATCAGACTGTAACTGTAAATGGACACAAAATGATAGGTAGGAATGTTAGTTTTTATTCATTGTAGGAGTATGCCAAGAATAATCTCAACTGAGTACAAAACAGTTTCAAGCTTAAAAATGTGTAAGAGCAAAAAATAGACTGAACTAGAAAACACTAAGTTTTCTCTAAAGATATATGTCTCAAACCCTAATCCGAGCTCTTGAAAAAAGCTCAAGGAAAAAGTCCCAAAAACTATGCAACAAGTCGGCATAAAAGTGGAAAGTCACACTTTTTGCATGCATCAACTGTCAGGATTCTAAAAAAAGAAAAAAACTGCTTTTAAAGCCAGAAAAACACCTTATCTCTCCAACTGAAAACTCCAATCCGACCAAGGAGAAAGTCAATGCTTAACTGCTAAAAATAGCAAGAAAATAAAGCAATTTATAAAGCATTGCTTTGCTTCTACTTTACATGATGCAGTTTTTCTATTATTCCCTTTTACAATTAAAGATTTGAAAAATCTTTTGCATATAATACCTTATATCCCCTTCGCAAGCTTAGACTTTTCTATAAAAAATCATAAAATAATAATATGCCTTATTGCATGTCTAATTGTTTTCTCTAAAAATAATTAAAATAAATAAAACCTAAGGCATAATCCTAGCAATATTAATTGATTCTTTATAGAATCCATTTGACAAATAAAGCCTAAGACACTATTATTCCACTTCTTTAATTGTTTTCTCAAAAAACAATAAAACAAATAAGGTATATGACACTTGAGAAAATTTTATATAGCTCAACCTAGGTAGAACAAATGAAGACTTTTAAATAAATTTGACCTAGGGGATGTTAATTCAGCCCCTCATGGTATTAAGATAGTTTGAAACAAGCAGAAATTTAAAACCCCTAAATCTGAATTAGGGCAATCATAGACAAAAAGTAAGGAGAAAACCCTAATCTCCCTCATTCGCATTTTGTCTTGACAGTGAACTTGCTGGAGAAGAGAGGCTGCCACCATGAAAGCTTGATTTGTAGCTGCGAATGCCTAGAAGCCTCAGATTTTCAACTCCACATGGTCGACTCTTCATGATAGGGCAAAAGGTGGGTTAATTTTTCACATTATGATGGCTTTTCCATTGTTTTGGAAACAAGAATTGCCTCTTAAGGTCGCGACTTCTCTTCTACTCATCTCTGATTTCCTTATTTGTTTATATGTGCTTGACCTTGCTCCCTGGCCTCCATGACTATGTGAGCTCGAGTTATGTTTGAGAGCCTCATGAGCCCAAGCTGTAGTGTCTATCCTTTTCTTTTGGTAGCTCTCTCATAGCTTGGTCGTGCCACCTCTTTCTTCTCTTGGGTCAAAACAAAGCTTTTGAAGCTTATATGCAAGGAAATAATTGTTGTTTCTCTTTCAAAAGAAGTGCAGACCCAATACCGGTCATGCCATACATGTGTTTCCTATATTTTACTATGTATCTCTCACTCTATCTTACATTTCTCACCTTCGGATTTGTAACTTTCAAAGAGTCTATAATGGGTTTCTAATCTTTTTAGTGGCTTTTATATAACTAAAAACCTCCTCCACTCGGTCGTGCCATGAAAGCACTAATGATACTTGTAATCTGCATTCTGATGTAAACCCTCATATGGGTACTTCCTGATTCTACATGAAATCATTTATTTTGTATTTCTGTGCAAACTCGATGTGGGTAAATTGGAAAATGAATTATAAGTACTTTATTTTCAAAACCCCAAAATGGGTACTCTGAAAAAATGAAAAATCCTGCCTCTAAATTCGAAACCCCAATGTGGGTATTTTCATAATTTCGAAGAAATATATGTTTATACCTGTATTTTCTATTATATTTAAGCGCAACCATGAGAGCACTATATAAAATATTATTTTCTGAAAAAACTCCACTTGGGTGTATAACATTCTAAAGAACACATGTTCCTTTGCCTTACTATTGAAAACCCTCATATGGGTGATCCTTGACTAAGACAAAACCCCTATCTTGCTAATCCGTTAAAATACCCCTATGGGTAAATTGTATCTAGTGAAAATCTATATTATTTGATTGAAAAGCCAAATGGGGTATGCTGAAAGTAATGAGAAAACTGCATTTTATGAAAACTCGTGTATTTTAATCTGCAATAAACTTCACCTGTACGATATATTTGTTCTCTTGATATTTTATAAGTTAATGCATCTATTTTATTTAATGCAACATTTACCTTAAATCATTGCAATCCCATGGATTGCATTCTCTCTTACAGCCAACTAACACTTTCAGAAGCACTCACCTCATGCCTTGTCATTCTCCGCTCATTCTAGAAACAATCTCTTTTCATCCTTACCTATCCTTGATTGAGAGAAAGAACACTATTCACTGTAGCTTTCAGAAAGCATTCACATGATTGTTATGAATGCACAGTTGGTTTAATGGCTTGATGAATAACTCTACTTTACTCTTTTAGTTGCATTTCCTCATCTGTCAAGGCATAACCTCATAACTTTGCACTGTTCACTATCATTGTTAGAAGATAGAGCACTGCTGTCCCAAAACAGAAAATATGAAACAACACTATAAAGTGAACAGTCTTAAAAATAGCAAAATAGTATTTATGACAACAGCTCAAAAACATGATAGATTGATATTTTCAGCTAAAACAAGCTGTCCGATTAGCATTTATTTGCAATTTTCACTTCTATATGTTGATTTGATTGTTATAAATGCATGTTAGTTCGATCACTTGTTCAGTTGTAAAGCTCAGAAGAGCATGATGATTGCATCTTCCTTTCTCGGCCCTCTTGTAACATATAAGGGAAGCATGTCGGGCTCTACCCTTGTGGGAGCTCGTTTTTTCCCACATGCTTGGTCTTCAAAAGGTAAACAACTACATGGATTTCCCTATACCTGCGCAAGGAAACAAAGAGTGTTAGCATAAAAAAAAACAATATATCATGATCGTGTTGATGTTTCTCCTTCAGCTCATGTCTTTGCACTTTCCTTGATGTTTCAGTGCATGGTTAGTAGCATACTACATTATCATTGATGGTTTATATAGGTATATTCATAGTCGGAGCCTCTAACATCCCTCTCTTCCTTTCTACAGGTCAACGGAGCTCGAAGAAGACAAATGGTGCACCACTTCTGCATCGATCATCAATCAATCAAGCAATGATGATTATGTTTGTACTTATGTGATTTTTTCCTTTTATGCATCTTCCATAGTGTAGTGTGTTGTTTATGATGCACCGTGATAGTCACATCCACGACTTGTGTGGATATTTGATTTCATTCTTTCTTATTTTCATTTGGAAAAGAAAAAATGCATCTCAATGCAAATTTGTACGAGCATTTGAATTCTCTCAATCAAATAAAATGTTGTAAATATGAATCACTTTATGAAATAAATGAAAGTATTTGAAAAGCTTTATTGTTTAACACCTGGTCCTATACTTCATTTGACTGTAAAGCATTGAATAGAAAGTTCTGAAACTCTGATTCCTCTTTTCAAAGCATAATTGTCACTTAATGAGCTAAAATGAAGTGCAAAATAGTACTCAAGCATATTCAAAAATAACTACATTTTCACTTTTAAATATAACAGCATTTAAATCAGCTTCACCATTTGAGCTATAGTGAAAAATTGGTAACATTTTGATGATTTCCGCTAGATGCTTGCCAGCTAAGCATAGATCAGTTTCCTTTGAAAACTCCATTGGGTGTGGAGTCAAAACTGCCCCTTCATGAACTCAGAAAAAACTAAAACAACAACGCCAAAACAACAACAAAACAAAACAAACAAAGATGAAAGAAAACTAATAGGCCCTGATGGCCAGCAAAACAATGTGCAACGGCGCTTAGGGAAACAAAAATACTGAAAAGAAATGTGCATAATGCACTTATTTGTAACAACTACTCTATTTATTTACAAGATAGAACTTATCTCAGAGGCAATGCTTGAGGTGGATCCCATTAACCAGGATAGACAGCACCTCTCTAGTCAGATTTGAAAGTTGGAAAGCGTTGTGCTCCTTGTACTCCGTGATCACATAAGGCTTGTCCCAAATTGCATCAAACTTGGAATGTCATCTAGGTTTTCTCTTGTATTCATTCCACTTGAAGACCAGATCACCAATGCTAAACTCCCATGGTCTTGCCTTCTTATCAAAAGAGCTCTTCATCTAAGCTTGATGTATCTCAAGATGTTTTAAACCTTCTCTTCTAGTTTCCTCAAGCTCTACCAACTGTGCAAACCGCACTTCAAGAGGTTGCTCATTCAGTAATTCCAGTTCTTTCACATAACCTAAAGTCGGCAGCTCAATAGAAATGGGTAACTTAGCTTCTTTAGCATAAGCAAGTACATAAGGAGAACAACCAGTGGCCCTCTTAGGTGTCACTCTGTCAGCCCAAAGGGCTAACTTAAGCTTTTCATGCCATGTTTGTTGATTGTCCTCGACAGTCTTCTTGATTATCTGGATCAGATTCTTATTTGTAGATTTTGCCTGCCCGTTTCCCTGCGGATAATTGTTAGAAGATGTATTCAAATAAATGTTATTTCTAACTGACCAATCATAAATTCTTAAACTAATGAAGGCCAAACCATTGTTAGAAATTATAGAATCTGGAGTACCAAATCTTGACACTAAGTCTTGATAAAAATTAAACACAGAAGTCTCATTTGCTTCCTCAAAGCAACTACCTTGGTCCATATAGTAAAATAATTTGTGGCGATCAGTATCCACTTATGACCCTCACTTGAAGGTGGGTCGATTGGACCTATAAAATCTAAGCCCCGCTTAGCAAAGGGTTGCTCCACTTGAATCAGATGCATAGGTAAAGCTGCAAGTTTCTATTTTCCTGAAAACATAGCACACTTTTCACTTTTTTGGACCCAAGCAATGGCATCTTTGAACAAATTTGGCCAATAATAACCATCCCACATAATTTTCAGGGTTGTTGTTCTTGCAGCAAAGTGGCCTCCTGAAGGCCCATCATGAAATTCTGCTAAAAGCTTATCAACTCGGTCAAGTTCAATGCATTGTAACAAAACACCTTGAAAACCTCTTCTATACAGAAGGCCATCAATAATTGCAAAAGGAATAGACTGTAATTTGTAATACCTCCTTTTCGCTCTGTCTAGACCTTCGGGACACTCACCAGTTTGCAAATAAAGCATCATTTGCTGCACCCAGGTAGCAGCAAGAATTGGAACAATAGCTGCATCATCATTGTTTAGAACTATGCCAACTTTTTTAGTCTCCTGTAAACTACTACCCATTGTGTTTTATGCAATCTATTCACACAAACCCTTACCTCTGACGAGCTTGGTTATTTTAATATCTATGTCAAACTCCATGACCTTGGTTATCCAACCAGCATGCTTATCATTAATTTTACGGTTCAACAAGAAATCTTTAACAGTTGAATGCGCAACCAACAAATGAATCTTGTTGTTCGACAGCATATGTCTGAACTTTTTTAAACTTCTTACAACAACAAACACATGCTTCTTGATGAAGGAATACTTTACCTCATAATCATGAAGTACTTGGCTAAAAAAGGCCACTGGTTGCTCCAAACCTTCATCGTTCTGCTGGCAAAGCATAGCAGAAATAGTATCAACTCCTCCAAATGCGTAAAGAATGAAATATTTGTCATCATACTTTGGATTAATGAGGGTAGGGGCAGCTACGAGAGCTTCTTTGATATGATCAAATCTCCTTTTACCTTCCTTGGTCCAGGTGAAAGGTATATTTTTTTTCAGCATAAGAATGAGAGGTTGCAGCAAAGCTGCAATATTTGGTATGAACCTCCTCACAAAATTTATTCTTCCAAGAAAGCTTTGCAAGCCTTTCTTGTGAGCTGGCAATGGTAATTCAAGAATTTTAGAAATCCTTTTAGAATCTATGGAAATACCTTGCTTTGAAACAATGTGTCCAAGGAGTTTACCTTCGTGCATAGAAAAAATACACTTCTTCGGATTGAGAGACACTCTAAACTCCCTACATCTCCAAAAAATCTATTCTAAATGATCAAGATGTTCATTAACATTTCTAGAAAAAATAGTAATATCATCTAAATAAACCAGAACAATCTTGTTCATGAGACCGTGAAAATCCATATCCATCGCTTGCTGAAAAGTTGCTCCAGTGTTGGATAAGCCAAAAGGAATCCTTTTGTAGGCCATCGTGCCCCACTTAGTCGTGAATGTTGTTTTGAATTGATCCTGCTACTTAACCAGAATCTAGTTATAACCTGAATAACCATCTAGCAAAGAAAATCTGTCAGAACTGGAAACCACCTACAAAATTTCCTCCATGGAAGGGAGTGGGTAGTGGTCTTTCAGTGACGCTCTATTTAAATCTTAGAAATCAACACATAATCTGATCTCCCCACTTTTCTTCCTAATTAGAACTAGGTTTGACACCCAAGAAGTATGCTTGATGGGAAAAATGATACCACTTTCAACTAATTTATTCAGCTCGGCTTTCATAAGGTGTTCTAATTTGGGATTGAGAGGACTCTGTTTTTGTCTTATTGGTTTTGCAGCAGGCTTTAGTTCAATAGTATGTTGGGCTGATTCTGGGTCAAACCCTTTCAAATCCTTGTACTCCCAAGAAAAAATATCACTAAATTTCTGACATAATAGAATAAACTCTTGTTGTTCCTCTTTATTACATACCTTTCCTAGCTTAAGAAACTTACCTTTGAAGATTTCGACTGCTTCATAGTGTTCCTCTTTAACAGTCAGGTTGGACTTGTCTCTCCTCATCTGGTCATCTGAGTTGAAAGCAGATTCCAAAGTCACCAAACCCCTTGGCAGCTTGTTGGTCCTCAACTGTACAATTTGATTGTCATACTGCTGCAGCCACTTTTGTTGGTTTCCATCTGCAAACTCAGCTTCAGCAATTAAAAAATTTACAATTTTCTCATCACTGTCAAAAACCTGCCAACTCACATTATTGTCAGGAACAAAAGGTATGACGACTATCTTTACATATTGGTGTGCCTCTACTTTGTGAATTTCATTTGGAATATCAAACTAAGCCCCTATAGCAGCAAGCCTATCTGCATGCTTATTTTCATTTCTAGGAACTGAACAGATATTAAAAGCATCAAGGTCTTCTATTAAATCACATACATGATGCTTATATTTCTTAAACAAGTCATTATTTGCAGCATTTATATTTATAACCTGGTTTACTATTAACTCAGAATCACCATAAACATGCAAACATTTGATACCTCTTTTTTGGGCCCACTTTAGGCCGTGTACAAGTGCTTTGTATTCAGCTGTATTTTTTGTACAACTGAATGCAAATCTGAAGGAAGAATAATATCTTTCTCCCTCTGGTGAAATCAGCATGGCCCTGCCACCAGCACCTACACTG
Organism: Sequoiadendron giganteum; assembly: GCA_007115665.2. Classification (NCBI taxonomy): domain Eukaryota; kingdom Viridiplantae; phylum Streptophyta; class Pinopsida; order Cupressales; family Cupressaceae; genus Sequoiadendron; species Sequoiadendron giganteum. The sequence continues at coordinate 338,018,600 of CM021105.1, read as the reverse complement.
CTCCTCGATCCATCGAAATAGAGTTTCCAAATTTCATTTTCCTGCCTTGCAAGTTGTACTTCCCTTTTAATTAGATTAGGCATATCAGAATCAAGTTCACGAATCATGTAAACCCCTAATCCTACCTCATCTATATGCTGGAAGGGATCAAGCTCGTGATCTTTGGCTGCCCATTCATCTAGATTTATACTTTCTACATGGGTGTTGTGGTTTGATGTCATGGTTTGCTCCTCCAGTACAGGGGTGACGCAAAGGTTAGCATTTATAGGGCTCGAGACGTATAGTTCAATGTGGTCTTTGGCTAAAGGCTTAGACTTTATGGTTACCTTCATACCATATCTTGTTCTAAAAAATAGATGAGACCAGTCAGATGACAAGAAACCCCCCAACTTGGCTGTAAAATCCCTTGATAGGAAAATGGCAAAGTGTGGTGGCAAATCGATTACACGTATATCTTGATGAATCACAAAACTAGGGGATGCATGCAAAGTAAGGGCTAATTTTTTGACTATACCAGTAGTTCTAATAGCACACCCATCCAACTGAACTACACCCTTCCGAGGATTAGGTTCATAGACAAGACCTAATGCATCAGTTAACTTTTTAGGCATGACAAAGCTACTTGCGCCAGAATCAACCATGCAGTTATGCACTAACTTATCCCCAATGATCAGAGTCAAATAAAATGGGAGAGGTTTTACCTCCTTACCTTTTTGCTCGCCTTTACCTTCCGAAGTGTTAGTGAACATGACTTTGGTAGCACCTTGATTAGCATCATCAGAAATAGACAACTCAGCTAAAGCATTTTGCAACAAACTTTTCTGACCTAGGATGTGCAAAGCATCTAATACAAACATGTTGACAGTAGTCTTTCTGAGGTGTTCAACAATATTAAAAGAACTAGTATTTACCTTCTGCTGGTTTTTTGTGATAGCAGCATCATTTTGCTTCTTCAAGGGCTGCAAATGTGTCTTTGACTGCTCTTTGCCAAGTATCTCTTGCCCCTTTTGTAAAAACTGCACCTTGGATTGTGTTGCAGCGTTAGTACTGGGTGTAGAAACAAGCTGCTTATCTTTCATCGGTTGTTGTTGTGCACTTCCAGCTTGTTGTCCTAGGACCATTGCTCTCTTTTTCGATCTTGTGTTGGTTGTGACAGGAGAAACTTGTTGATCCTGTCCATTCATGCCACAGAACTCAGAGCTCTGTCAATTTGGCAAAGTGACCTCAAAACCTTCTTATTGTTCTAGGCTCTGATTTGAAACACTTTCTGAACCTACATAATTATTTTGAACCATTAAGGTTTGATTTCTCATGCCATTATCACATGCTGATTGGTTATGGAGCTGGTAGCATGGATAGCACCAATCGCAATCCTGGGCGATATTATTCTAAGGTACGAGCTCCTTTGATGAACTGGTTGCGTTTGGGTTGTATGGTTGGAAGGGTCTTGGGTTAAAATTCCTCTTTTGGCTCGGGTAATCATTCTGAAAAGCAGGCCTATTAGGTTGGTTCTGCTAATAAGTGGCTTGATAGGGTTTATGTTCGTGACCTACTTGCTTGTTAATGCTCACCAGATCATTCCTGAAGGTCTTGAGTATACTCTTAATCTCCTGGATTTCTTGGTTTTGGGTTGGAGCAGCAATTTGTTGTGCTACGGTCTAATAACCTATTGTTGGGACAATGAGAATAGTAGCTAAGGGAGGCAAAGCAGTAGGAGTAGGTGGCTATATTTCAGGAAACAGCGGCATAGGAGGTCTAGGAGCTATAGATCTCCAGCTTGGATGAGGTAATTCTCAGCTCTAATGGCGATATCGCAAGCATCAGGGAGTGTATGCCCACCCATAGACTGGGTCATGACTGAAATCTTACAGTTCAAAGCTTTCAAGTAAAACTGAAAAGCGTGAGCTAGTAAAGGCCTTATTGTTGTAGGAATTCTGGCCCAAGTTCTTTGAAAATGGTGATTGAAATCTACCTAGTGTTCATGTGGTGCTCTCTGAATTGTGCTCAACTATTCTAGCAGAAACAGATTGTCAGATTTATAAACAAAAAATTGGTACAGACCATTACCTTGTGCATCCCATGTTGCAATAGAGTTGGTTGCGAGGCCTCTAAACCATTGTAATGCTTTACCCTTGAGTGATGCAGCCAAGAGCCTTAATGCAACGTTCTCCTACGTGATGTTGTGAACCGAACATAAGGTGGACACGTCATGAATGTGCTCCACCGGGGTTGTGTGATCTTCTCCAGCAAAGAATGGCAGGCTTCTTAGGGCTGCAACTAGGATGTCATCATGTTGAGCAATGTCTAATGGACTGCCTCCATTAAAAGGTGCGAACGGATGTTTCCTTGGCGCTGCCATCAGTGGTATCTGTGATATTGGAACTGGTACTCCTGGTGATAAAACCAGAGAGCTAAAATTAGGAGGTGTTTATTTTGACCTCACTGGCACTTCAAACAGCCTCCTTGTTGTTTAGCCAACTCTTCATGGCGGGGACAGTTGTCGGTATTGGAAAGGTGCAACACTTGATCTAGTTTGTACCTTTCTCATGCGCGGGCTGCACTAGATCTGCATGTAAGAAATCAGAAGTCAGAGTCGCCAGGTATATTGAACAAGCCTCCAAAAGGCTGAGAAACCTGCTACATACACCAAACAACAAATTTTTTAGAAATTAAAATTCTCTGAAACTGATTTTCAGACTATCCCACCGGGCATGCCAAAAACTGTTAGCAATCAAATATGCACCCCGCCAGATTTGCAAAAAATTAGACTATCTATTGCAACATTGAAACTCTTTCCAAACGTGGGTGATCTATAAGGAAAGAGAATCTCCAGAGCGAGTTGGTTCCCCATATGATGATCCTATCCTAAAATCTTCTTGGGAAAAGGATAGAGAGAAAATAGAAACTTAAAACCTATGATTTTGAAATGATTTTTGAATATTAGATGATGAACTAATGACTATTCTGGATTTTCCTCACAAACAATGCTCAAAAAACCAACAAAACTTCACAACCTCTCAAGAACAATTTTTTGCATAAGTACTTTGCATGAAGGTCTAATCAAAACACGACATGCAACCTATATCTTTGCACTTTTTTGCATCAAACTATAGCCTAGGACATAACAAGAACTTCTTAAACTGAAATCACAAAATAAACATGAAACTATAACTATAAATGGACACAAAATGATAGGTAGGAATGTTGTTTTTTATTCACTATAGGAGTATGCCAAGAATAATCTGAATTGAGTACAAAACAATTTCAAGCTCAAAAATGTGTAAGAGCAAAAAATAGACTGAACTAGAAAACCCTAAGTTTTCTCCAAAGATATATGTTTCAAACCCTAATCGGAGCTCTTGAAAAATTCTCAAGGAAAAGGTCCCAAAAACTGTGCAACAAGTCGGCATAAAAGTGGAAATTCACACTTCTTGCATGCATCAACTGTCAGGCTTCTAAAAAAATCAAAAAACTGCTTTTAAAGCCAGAAAAACACCTTATCTCTCCAGTTGAAAACCTCCAATCTGACCAAGGAGAAAGTCAATGCTTAACTGCTAAAAATAGCAAGAAAACAAAGCAATTTATAATGCATTGCTTTACTTCTGCTTTACATGATGCAGTTTTTCTATTATTCCCTTTTACAATTAAAGATTTAAAAAATATTTTGTGTATAATACCTTATATCCCCTTCACAAGCTTTGATTTTTCTATAAAAAATCATAAAATAATAGTATGCCTTATTGCATGTCTAATTGTTTTCTCTAAAAAAAATTAAAATAAATAAAACCTAAGGCCTATTCCTAGCAATATTAATTGATTCTTTATAGAATCCATTTGACAAATAAAGCCTAAGACACTATTATTCCACTTTTTTAATTGTTTTCTCAAAAAACAATAAAACATATAGCTCGACCTAGGCAAAACAAATGAAGAATTTTAAACAAAGTCGACCTAGGGGATGTAAATTTGGCCCCTCATGGTATTAAGCAAGTTTGAAACAAGCAAAAATTTAAAACCCCTAAATCCGAACTAGGGAAACATAGACAAAAAGTAAGGAGAAAACCCTAATCTCCCTCATTCGCATTTTATCTTGAGTGAACTTGTTGGAGAAGAGAGGCTGCCACCATGAAAGCTTGATTTGTAGCTGGGAATGTCTGGAAGCCTCAAATTTTTAACTCCACATGGTCAAATCATCATGACAGGGCAAAAGGTGAGTGAGTTTATATGTGTTTGACCTGGCTCCCTTGCCGCCATGACTATGTGAGCTCAAGTTATGTTTGAGAGCCTCATGAGCCCAAGATGCGGTTTCTATCCTTTGCTTTTGGTAGCTCTCTGATAGCTTGGCCGCGCCACCTCTTTCTTCTCTTGGGTCGAAACAAAGCTTTCGAAGCTTATATGCAAGGAAATAATTCTTGTTTCTCTTTCAAACGAAGTGCAGACCCAATACTGGCCATGCCATACATGTGTTTCCTGGATTTTACTATGTATCTCTCACTCTGTCTTACATTTCTCACCTTCATATTTGTAAATTTCAAAGAGTCTATAATGGGTTTCTATGCTTTTTAGTGGCTTTTATATAACTAAAAACCTCCTCCAATCGGCCGCACCATGAAAGCACTAATGATACTTGTAATCTGCATTTTGATGTAAACCCTCATATGGGTACTTCCTGATTCTACATGAAATCATTTATTTTGTATTTCTATGCAAACTCGATGTGGGTAAACTGGAAAATGAATTATAAGTATTTTATTTTCAAAACCCCAAAATGGGTATCTGAAAAAATGGAAAATCCTGCCTCTAAATTTGAAACCCCAATGTGGGTATTTTAAGAATTTCAAAGAAATTTGTGTTTATACCTGTATTTTCTGTTATATTTAAGCTCAACCATGAGAGCACTATTTAAAATCTTATTTTCTAAAAAAACTCCACCTGGGTGTATAACATTCTGAAGAACAAATGTTCCTTTGCCTTACTATTGAAAACCCTCATATGGGTGATCCTTGACTAAGACAAAACCCCTATCTTGCTACTTCGTTAAAATACCCCTGTGGGTAAATTGTATCTAATGAAAATCTGTATTATTTGATTGAAAAATCCAAATGGGGTATTGCTAAAAGTAATGAGAAAACTGCATTTTATGAAAACTCATGTATTTTAATCTGCAATAAACTTCACCTATATGATGCATTTGTTCTCCTGATATTTTATAAGTTAATGCATCTATTTTATTTAATGCAACATTTACCTTAAATCATTGCAACCCCATGGACTGCATTCTCTCTTACAACCAACTAACACTTTCAAAATCACTTACCTCATGCCTTGTCATTCTCCGCTCATTCTAGAAACAATCTCTTTGCATCCTTACCTATCCTTGATTGAGAGAAAGAACACTATTCATTGTAGCTTTCAGAAAGCATTCACATGATTGTTATGAATGCACAGTTGGTTTAATGGCTTGATGGATAACCCTGCTTTACTCTTTTAGTTGCTTTTCCTCATCTGTCAAGGCATAACCTCATAAATTTGCATTTTTCACTATCTTTGTTAGAAGATAGAGCACTACTGTCCCAAAACAAAAAATATGAAACAACACTATAAAGTGAACAGTCTTAAAAATAGCAAAACAATATTTATGACAGCAACTCAAAGCCATGATAGACTAATAGTTTCAGCTAAAACAAGCTATCCAATTAGCATTCATTTGCAATTTTCACTTCTATATGTTGATCTGATTGTTATAAATGCATGGTAGTTCGATCACTTGTTCAGTTGCAAAGCTCAGAAGAGCATGATGATTGCATCTTCCTTTCTCGGCCCTCTTGTAACATATAAGGGCAACATGTCAGGCTCTACCCTTGTGGGAGCCCATTTTTCCCCACGTGCTTGGTCTTCAAAAGGTAAACAAATACATGGCTTTCCCTATACCTGCGAAAGGAAACAAATAGTATTAGCATAAAAAAATATACATATATCATGATTGTGTTGATGTTTCTCCTTCAGCTCATGTCTCTGCACTTTCCTTGATGTTTCATTGCATGCTTAGTAGCATACTACATTATCGTTGATGGTTTATATAGGTATATTCATAGTCAGAGCCTCTGACATCCCTCTCTTCCTTTCTATAGGTCAATGGAGCTCAAAGAAGACAAATGGTGCACCACTTCTGCATCGGTCATCAATCGATTAGGCAATGATGATTATGTTTGTACTTATGCAATTTTTTCCTTTTATGCATCTTCCATAGTGTAGTGTGTTGTTTATGATGCACTGTGACAGTCACATCCATGGCTTGTGTGGATATTTGATTTCATTCTTTCTGCTTTTCATCTGGAAAATAAAAAATGCATCTCAATGCAAATTTGTACGAGCATTTGAATTCTCTCAATCAAATGAAATGTTGTAAATATGAATCACTTTATGAAATAAATGAAAGTATTTGAAAAGATTTATTGTTTAACGCTCGGTCCTATACTTCATTTGACTGTAAAGCATTGAATAGAAAGTTTTGAAACCCTGATTCCTCTTTTCAAAGCATAACTATCACTTAATGAACTAAAATGAAGTGCAAAACAACACTCAAGCATATTCAGAAATAACTGCATTTTCACTTTTAAATTTAACAACATTTAAATCAGCTTCACCATTTGAGCTGTAGTGAAAAATTGGTAACAGTGATGATACAAGTGCAATTAACATTTCCAAGAATTTGGTAATGCACTCAAGGACTAAACACATCTCAATCCAACATCACTTTCTGGGAGAAAAGGTTGTAAAACACAAATTTAGAATGGAGTATGTGCCTACCAAGGACCGGATAACAAAAAATTTCACTAAGGCACTTTCAAATGATATTTTTTAGTATCTCCAACAGAAGTTAGGGTTAATTTACCCTCTTTGTTCTAACTATCTATGCATAATTGGTGCATCTGTCCAAGGGGATAAATTCTTGTCATATCCTTTACTCCTAGATTGATGAGTGCTAACTCCCAGGAGGATATGGTAGAAAGGGGGAGTCTTGAGGTTGTTGTATAGTTTTTGAAGAAGTTGTGTTGCTAGTCAAAGGGGGAGTATGTGTTGCTACTTCAATTGAAGATCTTTTTCCCTTTGTTCCTAAAGTTGGAGAATGTCTGACCGCTTTGTGTAGGAATGTATGAGCATTTTTCCTTGATGTCAAAGGGGGAGATTGAGTAGTATGTGTTGCCATAAATGCCAAAGGGGGAGATTGTTGGTAGTTGTTATCATTGATTTTAACACTAAGGAGATTGTTGGTAGTTGTTGTCATTTTTTTCAACAATGATTGTTGTTTGTCATTGATGTCAAAACTTGAGAAGTATGTTGTTAGTCCTTGCTATCGGTTGTCATTGCTATATTCAGTTTAGACTAACATTGGTGTTGAAGTTCATAGTTGGATGTCATGACTTATCAAAGAAGAATTATTGAAGTTCATGGTTGGATTTCATGCCTTATCAAAGAAGAATATTTGAAGTTCATGGTTGTATGTCATACTTATCAAAGATGAATTTTTGAAGCTCATGGTTGGATGTAATACCTTATCAAAGGAGAGTTGTTGAAGTTCATTATTATTGTTAGTAGAGTTGATATCATAATGATATATTAAGCTAAGGATTAGAAGAATGAGTAATGGTGGAGAAATGTTGTAGAAGGTCTACAATATGTCTTATTCTCTCTCTTGATTTTCTTGATGAAGTATGTGTTGCTAAAAGAAATTTTTTGCCTTTGCAAGTTGCTTAAGTGTTTCTAGTTCAAGAAGCTACATTGAAGTCTATCCGGGAGAATTCTCTAACTCCTCCACTATTGATGATTTCATCTTATAGTTTGGTATTCAATGTCAGTATTTTGTGGATGTTTCACTTCTAACTTTTCAATTCACCTGTGTTTTTGAGGAGAGTTCTATGAATTGCAGAAGGTTGGCAGTGTTGTTGGTTGTCTGGATTGATTTGAGAAATGTTTTGCATTTATCCACAGTGATGTCTCTACTCCTCCGAATTGGTGAATATTCTCTCAATATTTGTGTAGTGTCTCAATTTTAATCTCATGTGCTAAAGTGTTCTACAATTTGATATGTTAATGTTATATCTCATGATTATGCATTATGTGCTTCTTGGATAAAGTATTTTGTACCTATTTCACTTGTGGTGGTTGTTGATGGTATGTCACTATGAAATAAATGTATGAAGCTATTGTTGGATGTTGAATGAACATCCCCATGTGATCCACATGTTGCTAATTGGCCACTTTGGTGTTGCATTACATTTTGAGTTAGATTTATTGGTCTTTTGTGGATATTTGGCCTACAAGGCTTGTTCCTTTTCTTGGACCATGTGCTTGGGGGGTGTGCCAATAATAGAAGATGTGTTATGATAGATTTGGGTCTTGACCTATCATGTATGGGACCACATCAAGTAAATTCAATTGAATGTATGTCTTTGAGTTGACTGGTTGTACGCTTCAATATTTCATCCACATGTTTCCTTAATGTTGACTTAGGTTTATGTGTGCCTGTATGTAAATTTTTTTGGATTACATTGGAAGAAGTGCTAAGATTTTTTTTGGTCCTCTCTATCTTTTGGATAGGATCACATTATGTTTTTGGTGGCCAACCAACTGAATTCTTTGTCTATTCTCTTCCTAGACGTTCGAATTGAAGAATTGAAGTGTTGTGGTGGATATAAATGTAAGATAATTTCAGATGCAACAAAGAGGAGAAGTGTACAAGTGCAAAGAAGTGTGTATGTGAAATTTAAATTAAATATACAACAATGATAGTGCTAAAGTATGTGAAATGAAATATCATTTGTGCTATAATTCCTCAATCAACAAAGTCTTGTGTTGGAAATCATTGTAATTCTCTATATCATATTGTATCATGCTCTGAGATAGTGAATCTCATCAGGTCCATGTATCTTGCTCTTGAAGTTATGTTTTCTTTAGTTCAACAAGTCCTTTGTATCTTTCTCTAAGGAAATGAGCCTTTTTACAATTATTTTTGGCAGTGAGCCTTATATTGTGAGTTAACTCTCATTGTGGTTTTTCTCTCATTGGGTTTTCCACGTAAATTTAGCGTTCTCCTTGTGCATGTGTGTGTTCTTTGTTTCCCATTATTGTTGATCTGGTTAGAAGTACAATTCCTATATCTTTCATTATTCTACAAGTGTTGAAGTTGTTCAGGATTCAATCTCCTATATCATTCCTTGTTACTATTCCTCTTAAAGGTTTCTTGATATGGTACAGAAGGTTGTCTTGTGCTAAAAGAGTTAAGTTCCAAAAGGGATTAAGTTTTGATGACTGATTTACCCCCCTCTTAGTCTTTGGAAGTGTTCAATAGGACGCTTGGTCGGTTAAGTTGGTAGTTGTGGTAAGTTGTTTAAATGAAAAAGAAAAGAAAAATTGTAGCACCTGAGGGGTAGATCTTACACTTGAAACTATAAATTATATCAAAATTCCTAGTTGATATTGACCTCAAAATCTTTATTTACCTAGTGATATGCTAAAATCTACCAGTCAAAAGTCTGTGACTTGAGCCTAAACAAAAATCCTCAAAAATAGATTAGTTCAATATGAAATACTATATAAGGCATAAAAATGTAATTGGCATGCAAAAAAAATTATAAAAATAACCAAAGATAAAGAGTGGATGAAAAGAAGAGTACAAAGCCTTGTGGTTTTATGAGCAAACCTGAGCTATGAGATTTTGGTTTAACCAAGGTCTATTTAAAGATAAAAATTTAGATTTAGGTTTTACATTAGAGTTTACAAATTTGGAACTAATTAGTCAAATTATATCATATTATATTATTTTGATATTCATATTTGGTTGTCAATATTGATTCTTTCCAATTCACATTATAGTAATGATCCTTTTGTTAGTTTTCATTGGTTTTCTCATCCCATTACTACATATCTCTATCTAATTTTTCTTTGTATCATTCAATTTGTAGCTATTAGTATCTCTTTTTTATTACCTAACTAATTTTGATTTTTTTGGTAACTGAAAAATTTAATCACATATAATTTTCACTGTTCATTGTCACTCATTTTTTGTGCATTATGATGCATACTCCATTTAAAGTACCAATTTTTTGTGTATATGATTTGTCAACCTTATCTCTGACTCAATTTCTTCATTTTTTCACTATTCGCATTTTTTTTTCACATTTCCTCAGTTGTATCTTTATGTTAACTCTATTGTGAAAATTCCTTTACACATTCCCTCTTGTCGGCAACCATGTTGTGATGAGTATTATTTTCATGATAAAGAGTTCCACTATAGTTATTTCTTTATCTTTGTTTTGAGTTCTTATGATATTGCTTCACCAAAACTTTTAGTGTTTATTTAGTACTAGAAATTCCATACTTTATTTTGGATTTTCATTTTGTTGTTTTAACACATAATTGATATTTATTTTGTTTGTTAATGTTTCAGATTTGGGTTTTTTCAATTGATGAATATTTAAATTCTATCATAACCTAGAAACACAAATAACACGATCATCAAGAACACAATTTTAGAACTACAAGATGAAAGACCAACTTACATTTCCTTTATTTATTAAATATGACTACCTTTAACATACTGAAGTTCTTTTTGGTTTGGTTTAAGCTTCATTGACTATGATGATATTGTAAATGAATGTTAGCATAGTATATTTTGGATAATAATCTCTTTTGGGTATCATCTAATGTGCTCAAACATTTACAAATTTTTTGGCTCAAATGGCAGTTGGCAACTTGGAGAAACACTGCTTTTCTCTCAACATTCCAATGATTGAAGTCTTAAATCCCTGAGTATTTTAAATTTTTAGTTACTAGGAAGCTTCATTATAGAAACATGGATTTAATCTCTATTTTTGTTTGGTTTTCCAGTTTGATTTGCAAGGACTTGATTCTCATGCAATCTTGCTTCAAGAACATCTAATCTTTTGAACTAATCCTCACCCGAAATTCTAAAATCTTCCTTATGCTGAATTTTCCTTGGTTTAATAAAGCTTCCATCTGAGCCTACATTTGTGTCTTACATATCAATACTTCACTTGTTTTGAACTGTTCTACTAAGGACTGAAGTCTATTTCTACTCCAACTACTAGATAAGATAAATTATTAATTTATTTGAGTTCATTTGTAAACATAGTGAGTACTTTTGATATTTGGTTATTTCTATAAAAAAACGTAATGAAAACATGGTAGATTTAAAGAAATCGGAGAAATTTTCAAGTCATTTTATTGATTTTCTTTTTTATCATGCACAAAACAATACGATTCTATTTAAGTATTCAAAAATATTTATTTGAATGCTACATATTATTTTTTCATTAATATGAATAAATAGAAATATTTATTGACATATTTTATTTATTTTGTGGTGTATGCATTTTATTTAATAAGATAGCTATATCAACATAATATGTCATATTTATGATGAGTGTATTTGATTTAATTTTGGAATATTGATTATCATGATTGGCCTTTTAGATAATGGAAATAGTGAATTTCAAATCAAATGAATCATACAATTCTATAGTCAAGCCATTAACAATAGAGGATTCAGTTGATTCAAATACATTCATTGAAACCTTTATAGAGAAACTCACAAAATCAATTACAGAGCACTCACAAAAGGTTATAGAAGAAATGGAATTGATGTCTTGCTTGTTGTCACAATCGAAGAACATGAGATTATATAAATACAAGACATGATAGACAATTTTAACAAGACTTGCACAAAAGTTGCGGCCTTTTGTTCATTTCTTAAAGAATTATATTATAATGAGCAATATGAATAGGGATCCTCCAAACAGATAATTGAATAATTTATGTTGTTTTTAAATCATAACTAGTGTATAAAGGCTAAGATAATATATAGTGTTATTTTTAAATAGTAGTTTGATGAATATTTTGATGTATTTTCTTAAAACAACTCATTTTATAAATCTTTTATGTAAATTTATTTTAATCTATATAAATAGTTGTATTTTTTTTTAAATATTTCTTATTAGTTTCTAATTAGTTATTAATGTTTTGAACTTCAACCAATCAAAATTAATTATTATTTTTTATACATTATATTTGAAGTTTTTTCTAAAGTTAAATACATGTTTTTTAACTTTTTTAATTTTGAAAATTATTTTTATTGAATATCATTGGTTCAAAAATTTTGAGCGATAAAGGCCATTTCCTTGGCTCCATTATCACAGTTGCCATTTTCTAGGCTCCATTATCACAATTTGCAAAATAGTTCCAATTTAATTTCACTAATTTACTTTTCCAACACTAATTCTATATATATATATATAAATATTACTAAATTGTAAAATGAATTTAACTCAACTATTTTAAACATATAATTTAAAAAAAAATTATAAATTTAATAATTACTAACTTATTTGGAAATAAACTATCTTTAAGACTTGTTTTTTCCAAATGTAAATTTAACTAATAATTTTTGAAAATGCACTTAAGTATTCAAAACATTTGAGAACTAATTGAATGAATCAAACTAAAAAAATATTAATATTTCAAATTTTATCTTTCAAATAAATTCATCAATTCTAGACACTTAATGATGTTTCCTAGTGACTAATTTATTATTAATTTAATCAATCTTAATTACTTAAAAAGATTAAATCAATTATAAAATTCAAACTAGTTTCGAATATAATTTTAATTAATAAATTAATAAATTTATCCTTAGAAATCATTATTATTAAATACAAAACTAATACCAATCATTATTATTATTTGGACTAAATTAAATATTATTTTTAAATTAATCATATGAATTTTAGCTAATTTTAAATAGCTACCTTGAAATAAAATATTACTAATAATATTTATTTTTAAGAAAATAAATAAATAAATATTATTTGAAAATAATCTAGAATAAACTCAATTAATAGTGTGAAAAAATTATTAAGAAATCAAAATACTTAGATTTATTGTTTTTCAAATTTTAAATTTAAACCTCCCAAATTTTAATTTATTATTATTATTATTTTTAAAACTTCCATTATTCAGTATCATGAGTTGATTAAAGAAAACTATATTATCTTATAAATAAATTTATAATTTCAGTCATTATTTTTAAAAATAGATAATAAATACTTTCTAAATTTTTAAAATTAAAATTTAGTTTACTTTTAAAATTAAAAGCTTTAAAAATATTTTGTTGATTTTTTTTTATATGATTAATAATTATTATCTTAATAATACTTCATTTCATTCACATAGAAATAGAATTCTAATTTAAATACTTATTTTTTAATATATATATATATATATATATATTTACTCTATGATTGATTATTCAAATTTAAAGAACAATATACTAATTGAACTCAAAAATACAAAAATAAGCATGCAAAAAAAATTGAAGTAAAATTTAATGTAATTTTAGAAAATAAAATAATTTAGATGCAAACAATTATATATATATTCTTAATTTATTCTAAAATTATAATTGATAGTTGTTGAATTATTTTAAAAATAAAATTTAGTTTTAATTTAATGTATTTGTAGTAGATAATTACTATATTTTAAATGATTATTTTCAAAACTAGATAATAAATACTTTATAAAATTTAGAAATTAAAATTTAGGTTAATTTTATAATTAATTCTAAGCTTTACAAATATTGTTGTGATTTGATTAATTATTTTTTTATGATTAATAATTTTAACTCTAATAATACTTCATTTCACATACAAATAGAATTCTAGTTAAAATACTTTTTTTTGTTTGTAATATTTTGCATTAATGTTGAATTCATAAACTAATGTTAAGACACTAATATTTCTAAGTCTAATAGTACTTAATTTCACATACCAATAAAAATATATACTAACTTTTCTTTGTTTAATATATTTATCATTAATGTCAAATTTATAAACTATCAAGAAATAAATAACCTTAACCCCAAGATTTATACTACAACTCTAATTAAACCCTAAACCTAACCCTAATTCAACCCTAACAATAGGATTTAATTACGATTAGACTTAGAGCGAGAATTTAATTATGGTTAGTGTTAGGGTTAGAACTAAAGTTTAATTAGGGTTAGGGTTAGGATTCAATTATGATTATAGTTAGGGTCAAATTGTAAAACCCCTCTGTTTTGTCCTTTTGATCGAACAGTGTTCTGCTCTTTTATGTTGTATTTTCTGTTAGTACCTTGAATATGGTACTCGGCTTTTATTTGATCACTATCTATTAAGCGACGTGAATGTTATCTTTTGTTGTGATGGTATTTTATTATGATGTTATCATTATGGCATGTTTTGAATTAGAATAAGTGGATATTCGAATTAATGATGTATTATGCTTTGGATTAAATTATTATGTTAGATTTGTAGTTAGTTACACTGTATTGGTGAAGGGGACGGTATCGCATCACTTGCTTGTGAGTGCCCTACGATTCTGTGATTTCTTCTTCACGGTGTGTTTTAATTGTGACATATATATGCACGTGGATATACTCTTTGTTTGAAGGTTGACAGGTACAGGACATCGACTCCACCTGGTTTCACAGGTTTGAGCGCGTCCATTTCCCAACGGTATTCGATTGGGAGATAGTAGCTAGGTTTTCCATGCCAAGTCATCACCCTAGTCATAGTGTGTAGTCGGGTTTTAGTCGGGTTAAGTTGCTTTTATGTTGTTCATCTTGCCTTGATTTTATTTAAATTTCTAGTTAGAAAAATGTAAATAAATGGCTTATATATTTAAGTGGTTGATTAAATTAATCTGGTAATGATGTTAGAAATGTTATTTGATTTATTAGTTAATCTAATTTAATTGATAAAATAATTTAATCTTAGATTAGAATTATTTTATTGATTAATTAAATTAATTGTGTTCAATTAAATTGAGATATGCATTTTGAAATTTATGGATATTTTGTGTGAAAGTGGAAATTGAAAAGATGAAATTGAGAATTAAAGAAAAAGGGTTTAAATTTCATTTTTTTTAGAAAAGTTTGAATTCAAAAATTTAAAAAAGAAAGATATTTGTTATTCTATTTTTTAAAATTTATGAGGGTGGTTGCATGGATATTTTGAGAATTTTCTTTATTATTTGAAAAAAAGATCATAAGTTTTTTCTCAAGAAGTATGAAAATTTGAGAAGAGAAGGAAGGAAGGAATTTTGCATTTTGTGGGTTTTGGACTGAAGCTATGGAATTTGTTGAGCTGAAGTTGGAATCAAGGCAGGAACCTATGCACCATCTGGATCTCCTCACAAACTCAAAAAAAAAAAAACCAGGTTCATGTCTTTAAAATTAGTTGTTTTTGAAATTTTAATTGTATATGTTGTTGAAAATCAAGTTGAAAAGCATTTAAATCTTTTGTATGATTTGCAAAATAAACCCAGTTTGATTCTTGTTTTCCAAAATTTGAAAAAAAACCTCTATTTGAAAAGGAATCTCTTCCAGAAATGAAATGAGTTCTTGGCTGTAAATGGATTATTTCAGTTTGATTTGCTCAATTTGTTTCTTCAATCTCTTCTAGGGAGGTTTAAATCCATTTTATATATATATATATATATATATATTCTTTGAGGGTAGGGGTTGTCCTAATAAAATAAAATAAAAATTATAATGCCCCTGTGTGAGGGTGCGGATTTCCAAAAATCCGTAGGTTTTATTTTAAGCAAAAAAAATATATTAAAACTATAAAAATAATAAAAAAATAAAAAACAAAATTTGTTTTGGGGAGGCGTTGGGGGCTCACCCCCACCGCACCCCCATGGGAGGCAAGTGGGGGGAGCCACTTCCAATGCATCCCCCACGAGCCCCACCCGTGGTCGTTGCTAACACAGCCGCCACCACTGGTGGTGGTTGGCTGTGCTAAGCACAACCGCGCCACCAACAGGGGTGGTCGGTTGTGCATAGCACAACCGCCACCACCCCAACCCAGCCCTAAAAGTAAATGCAGTCCCAACCCTTTCAATGGCGCACGGCCCAAAACTAGTATGTGGGGTGTTTTTTTTAAAAGTCAATAAAATTAATTTTTTTATTAATATTTTATTATTATAATTTATAATATTAAAATATTGATATATATTATGGTTAAAATAATATATATTAATATTTAATATTATATTATATAATAATATAATATTATATATATTTTATAATTAATTATATATATATATTTATATAAACACATAAGTGTATATATATATATTATGTGTATATGTATGTTAATATAATGATTTGTTTGAGGGCACAAATTAAATTTAATTGAGGAATTGGAAAATATGATAACTTTAGTTAAATCATTGTTTTATTTTAAAACATTATTTTAAAGGGGAATTAGTTTTGATATTAAATAAAACATTTTCAAGACAAGTTGATTGTTTTTAAATGGTTATATTGAAATGAGGAGGCAATATTTATTTTATAACAATGAAATTTGATTTATATGATAAACTGGTTAATTTATCATTATTTAAATAGAAGTAGGGAAATTAAATAAATAGTATTAATTTCTCCCTTATCTGAAAAGACGTATTTTAATTCAATTTATTTAATGTAATAAATTACTGAATGTTAATGAGGAAATGGATTTAGTGAATCCAAAGTAGATTTAATTCTCGTCTTGATTGTGAACTGTTTTTATTTTCGTTTGGGGGAAATCGAGTCATAGAGAACGATAAGTCTTCCAGATGGGGTTTTAATATGAGGGTCGTCGATTTGTTATGTCAACCTATTTTGAATCCCTTGGGTAGTGCATGGTGTGTTTTCAGTTAATTACCGGTCTCCACGAACGAGGGTGTTTTGTGCTTCCTTGGATTAGGAGTGGATTATGTGAGTTGTGCATCCTTGTAAGGAGTGGCTTTGTTATCTTGTTACCTCTAGTGTTTGGAGAGGGTTTTGAATTATGTCTCCTCCTGAGAAAGGGGTGGTCGGGATATCTTGTTTGTTTGCACTTTGGTACCCTTGGTGCTTGGATGGTTTTGTTTGGTATGTTGTCAACTGAGGCACCTAACCCGGCTTTGGACAATTTGTTGCTCAACTATCTCCCTACCATCATTTCCCAAGAAGATAATATGGGGATTCTCAATGTTGTTTCTTTGGAAGAAGTTCGGTTGGCTACCTTTAGTATGGGGGCTTTCAAAGCCCCAGGCCTTGATGGTTTTCCTCTTGCCTTCTTTCAGATATTCTAGGATACTGTGGGTGGGGACCTTGTGCTAGCGGTTAGGGATTTCTTCAGATCTAGTAAAATCTTTAAACAATTGAATCACACCTTCATTTCCCTAATTCCTAAGATTGGTGAGCCTCAATCCATGACTAATTTTCAGCCCATTAGCCTATGTAACACCTTTTATAAAATCATTTCTAAGATCTTAGTGAACCATATCAAGCCCCTTCTAGATAAAATCATTAGTCCTACCCAAAAGGGTTTTGTCCCCGGGCGACATATTCTTGATGCTACTTTGACCACCCACGAGCTTCTCCATTCTATGGATAGATGTAACTATGCAGGGATGGATCTCAAACTGGACATCTCTAAATTTTATGATAAAGTTATATGGGATTTCATCCCAAAGGTTTTGGCTAAGTTTGGGTTCAATAATTCGGTTATCAAACTCATTATGGAGTGTGTTAATAGTGTAAAGTAATCTGTTCTTGTTAATGGGTCCCCCTTTGGGTTTTTCTCTACTGGAAGAGGGATTAGGAAAGGCGACCCCCTATCTCCCTATCTCTTCATCATGATTGTTGATGTGCTGAGCGGGAACTTTACTAGTCTGTTGTTAGAGGGCTCCATTAAGGGCATCAAAGCGGCTTCATCCCTGGACCCGATTGTTGTGCAACAATTTGTGGATGACACTTTTCTTTTTGGGAAATCCTCTATGGTGGAAGCCAGGAAATGGAAAACTTGCCTAAACTATTATGCCTCATGTTCTAGTCAAAGTATCAACTACAAAAAAAGCATGATCTATTTCTTTAACAACACATCTAATTTGCAAACTAGAGTGATTGTGGTTCTGGGATGTTTAAGTGGGTCCCTCCCCTCGGTTTACCTTGGGCTCCCTCTCACAATTAAGGAGGTTACCCCTAAATTTTGGAATTCAGCGCTCAAAAGAATTCAAAGGAAATTGGCTAGGTGAAAAGGTTCCATCCTAATCCACGCTAGCAAGCTCCAACTTCTCACAGCGGCTCTTCAAGGTATACCAACTTATTTCCTTTCCATTTTTAAGATGCCTAAGTACATTGCTGATAAGTTTGAAAAAATCCAAAGGAATTTCCTCTGGTCTAGGACTAAGGATAAGAAGAAACTCACTCTAGTGAAATGGGAAAAGGTCTGCCAGGCCAAAAATTGTGGTGGCCTTGGAATCAGAACAATTGTCAACACTAACAAGGCTCTGATGGCCAAAGTTGGTTGGGATCAGTTAAGGAATACAAAGGGTTGGTGCAAAATATTGAACTCCAAATATCTTCAGGACAGGCCTTTGATCAATTTCCTCTCAAAGTCTCACCCCCAGGGCTCCTTGGCCTAGAGGAGCATCTACAGCACATAATGCCTACTAAGGAATGGGATTAAATGGAAAATGGGCAATGGAAATCAGATCAGATTCTAGGAAGATCTGTGGTTAATTGATACCCCTCTGGTTTGTTCTAACTTTAGGATTCTCATGGGATCGGCTCAGAGGTATTTTGGTACCCATATCAGTGATTATGTTTTTGGACCCCCTGGGGCTAGGGCTTGCAAGGACCTAATCCTCTATTGTCCTCAGTCTTAAGACCTTTGTTGTCTAGCTCGGTCCCTCCAAGAGGTACTCTCTCTCACCAGGCTTCCCTCCTATGACAGAAGATGAGTTTTTTTGGACCTTTCACAAATAGGGGGATCTATCTATTAGGTCCACGTACAATCTGCTGACTAACCAGAGTACTGCGGTGGAACCTTGAAGGAAGATATGGAATCGCCACATGATCCCTAAAGTAAATTTCTTCTGGTGGACGACCTACCATAATAGGATTCTTACTCAGGACAATTTGAGGAAATGGGGATTTTATATTCCCAATAGATGTTTACTATGTAATTGCAATGAGGAAACTGTCAGTCATCTGTTGTTACACTATCTGTTTGCTGCTGAAGTTTGGGGGTTGGCCTTTGAAAAACTGGGAGTCTCTTGGGTTATGTGTAAGGATCTCATATCCTTCATCCTGGGCTGGCGTGGTCCCTATTCCCAAACCCTATCTGGTGAAATTTGGAATTAGGTTCCTCCTATTATGGGTTGGTGTCTGTGGAAGGAAAGGAACAACAAGGTCTTCAGGAATATTGAGAGGAATCCTAGGGATGCTTTTGGCTTAGGTGTCCAGCTCATTGAGGAAAACATTTTCCTCTTCAATGGGAAACTCCCGGAGATGGGACCTCTTGATTACGAAATAAGAATGGCCAAGGCTTGGCATTAGGGGTTAGAGCCTAACTCGTTTGACAATTCTAAATCCTTAGTCAGTAAAAATACCAAATGGGAGCCTCCGGATAGAGGCTGGTTTAAACTCAACTTTGACGGGGCTGCTAAGGGCAACCCAGGTAGGGCTAGTACTGGTGGAGTGATTAGAGACCTCGGGGGGGTTCCGGTTGCTAGATTTACAGGAGGTATTGGTTTCCAATCTTCTATTGTGGCAGAAGCTCGTGCGCTGCTCATGGGCCTCCAAATTGTTGTCTCTCTAGGGATTGCTAATCTCCACATTGAAGGGGACTCTAAGTCCATTACTGATGTTGCGAATATGGACAGAATAATTGGCTGGAATACTAAGGATATCATGTTGGACACTAGGGTTCCTTTTATCCAAACTCGGGGGTAAAAAAGTGACACATATATTTAGGGAGGGAAACCAAGTGGCGGATGTCTTGGCTAATCTTGGCACTTTTTGGGGTTACTCTAAATGTTGGAGGAGTATGGAGAAGTTACCGCCAAGGATTCAAGATATCATCTTGAAAGACCAAAGCAACCACTTATCACGATGAATTCAAATCTTTGGGTGTTGGGTGTTGGTTGGGGGGCCCACTTGATTATCTTTTGGGCCTGGTGGATGAGCTCTAATGCTGAGATGGCTGACAGGTGGCGAAATTCAAATTTTATTTCTTATCACGTGTTTAAAGATCTTCGGGTGTTGGGTGTTGGTTGGGGGACCCATGTGATTGTCCTTTGGGCCTAGTGGATGAGCTCTAATACTGAGGTGGCTGACAAGTGGTGAGATTCAAATTTTAAGGCTTGTCATGTGGAAAAAAAAGGTGGCTTTACGAAGAGATTAGGAAAGTACGAGACTTTGATGAATTTGAGAGGTTGTATCATGCGATCTCTCCTCTTTGGGATTGTGTGATATCTTGTTTTAATCCATCATGGCCTCCGCAAGACTACGATTATGAATGCTGATTTGACCCCTCATTATGAAGGAATGCTACCTTCTAGTGCCTTCGTGCTTGTTAGTTTAGCGTGGGATTCTAATTATACTCACATGAATGTTTCTAAATTTAGCCATACGACCAACTTGTCTTGGTTTTCGTGTGACTACGCCATGGCCAAGGAACCCTGCATGCTTGCCAATTTCTAGTTATCTTACCACAATCTTCCCAAGATCCACATTAATACCATTATCAAGTCACCTTGTGGTGATTTTCCCTTTCATGCGTGTGACCTACACACTGGCGTCATTACCCGACGCTGCATTTCTCAACTTAATGCCCACTATGTGATGAATTCCTATTGCCCTGCTGGCTTTTATAATTTTCACTTTCTGCAAACTCTTTGGTTCTCTGTGTAGGTGGAAATCATAGGTGGCAACTGCATTTGGACTGAGCTAGACAACGGCAAAGAATTTTGGAAGAATCCATTAGTCTGGCATATCTGTGTTGAAGGTGGCCTTGCTCTTCTCATGGATATTTTGGTTGGCGATGACCCTAATTTGTCTAGTCAATTTGCTAATTCTTGGAAGGATCGAAGGGTCACGATGGGTGGTATTTCCTTTGAATTTAGTGAAGAATTTATCGTGCAAGCCACCAGAATGTTGTGTACCAAGAAGAAATACCCTAAGCACACTAGGACGTCAGATAATGAAAGCTTGAAAGCATTCTTCATGGGGAATGAGGAATTGGTCTAAAACCAATCGAGCTTTGAACCTGAAGCCCTTCTGAATCCCTGGGACCAGGTGTTCTTAGCTTTGATTAAATATGTCATTCTGGAAGGTAGGTTCAAAACCTATTTCTTCTATCATTTTCCCCTTCTAAATCATTTGAGGCATAAAATGTTTGTTAGCTTTCCCTTCATTTTGCTCATGGACCTAGAAAATTTGGTTGAGAAATGCAAGGAGCTTGCCAGCCTTAACCTGAGTGACCTCCCGCCTCTTCTACTCCATCAGGGGCTCATCCTGATACTTTACCATTTTCACCTGGCCCTTTGTCCTCCAAAAGCCATCTCGATTGTTCACATTGATGAAATTGAACCCCTGACTGTTGCGAACATTTCCCCTACTGAGTCAAAAATCCCTCCTCGAAAATCCAATCTGGGTACTGCGGGAAACCCCAAAGCTAAACTGGCTACCAAGAATCTAAAAGGAGGGATGGGTAATGCACATGCTAGTGTCACGGCCAACCTCTGTGATCTCAAGGCCACCTTGGCAAAGTCTGCCTATAGAGCCAACACTACCAAAAAAGGTAAGCATGGTAAAAAAGGTGTGTCGGAGCTGATAGTGAAGGAGGGGAAGGGGAAGAACATAATTGTAAAAGATTCTAAAGGAGATACTATTGTGGAAACCATGTTCATGACTAGAGGGGAGAACACCATAAGGAGATCTGGGAGGTTGGTGAAAAACAATAAAAAAAGATAGATTATTGAGGACTTGGAGGAGGAGTCATTTGATAGCAAGGAGTATAAGGATGAGGAGACTGAGGAAGATGAGGACAAGAACATGGAGGGGCCCCAGTTTACCCTGAAAGACAACAAGTTTTTGAAAGAGACCTCGGCCTCTCATTCTTCACACCCTCAGGTTGTTGAGCCTGTCGAGATCTTGGGGACTATGGATGTTGGAGAGGAGCCTTGTGCTTTGGAGAAGAAGATGGACATGTTCAACAAAAGGTTTCATGGATTGACCCACTTCACAATGAAGTTGGGCCACTTCGTTACCAGCACCTTGTCCACTATTATCAAGGAGGAGTTGGAGGGAAATAATGCCCAGGAGAACCAAGACTGGATCAAAAGGTTTCGTGGATTGACCCTCTTCACAATGAAGTTGGGCCACTTCATTACTAGCACCCTATCCACTGTTATCAAGGAGGAGTTGGAGGGCAATAATTCCTAGGAGAACCAAGACTGGATCGGTGATGACGTTGTGGCCCTCTTGTTCAAAAATTGGGACAATGCCAGTTAGCTGCTACCTGCACCGGTGTTCTGTTGTTTGGCTGTCTTTCTATGGTTTATGTGTTGTTAAAGTGTTGTCTCTGTTCCTTTTTGTTTTACTGTTATCTTTTTAGACTTGCTCCTTTTTGGCCCTTGTGGCTCGTTGTGAAGGGTACAACACCCTGTAAATGTTGCTTATCTTTTCAAAAAAAACTATTACTTTCTATCATTACAAGTCACTCAATAAATAATTCCTCAAAATAGTCGTTACATATGGTCATACAAGGAAATGAAGGCATTGGAAGATCCTATCTAATCAAGTGCATAAGAAATGCACTTCAAATTTTGGTACCAAAAATAGTAAACCCGCTCCTTGTTCTTGCCCCAACAATAATTGCAGCATTTATAATAGAAGCCTCAACTATACATGCAACCCTCAAGATTACAATTAGAGAAATGCAACCATTGTAGGGACAAACATTGACAACATTTCAAGAAGATTTGAAAAACATAAAATACATTCTCATCAATTAAATGACCTCCATTGGATAAAAGATACTATTAAAAATTGATAGCAAGCTATGTGAAACAATCCCTCAACAATAAAATATCTAATTTGGTAGAATTTCTATAATTCTTATAGGAGGCCTTTCCCAACTACCACTTGTTATGAATAAACCTATTTAAGCATCACACATAAGAAATCTATGGCATAAATTTAATATGATTGTTATATTACAAATATTTTTTAGACAACAAGGAGACAATCCAATTCAAATATAATTTTGTCATACATTACAAAACATATGCAATGCAAAACCAACACAATATGATTGGGATATTAATGACTTGCAAAAACAAACAACTAACAACAACTGAATAAGAATATTTTGACCAATTGATACACTTATTTGCTAGAAATGAGTTGGTAAAATTACACAACAAAATATATTAAAATACAAAATCTATCAATTGTGCACTCAATTTTTGTAATAATACACAACATTGGGTTATGATAATACTTATGAGAAACTTTCCTTAGATATTTTACTAAAAAACATTGGCATATCATGCTTACAACAAACTTATGGATCCAAGATGGACTTGTAAATGGATCTCTTGGAGAGTTCAAATATATTATATCTCATCAAATCAAAACCACCACAATTTTTGGCATACATTACTCTAACATTTAACAACTATAATGATCCACCTTGGGATGAAATAAATCTAAAAACTATACCAATCCAACCTATATCATGAGGAAAACATAGGAAAATACCAATATTCAAGCATGTGCTATCACTAAACACAAAACACAAGGCCTTCCACTAAATAAAGCCACAATCGATATTGATAAAACTGAAATACAAGGCCTCACCTTTACAATAATATCTACAACCAAATCCATAGAAGGCCTTCATATAGAGTCTACCTTCTCGTTTGATTTCTATTCCAAAAAGAAAGAAAAAAATCCATACAATATTATTAGAAAGAAAGAAGAAGCTCACCTACAATTACTCTCACAATAGTAGATCCAAGTACGTATAATTATTTGCACACTCTATCAAAGCTATAAACTTTTAATTATCATTTTCTTTAAAATATAAAGAAAAATAAAATAATCAATTACAATGTTTATCGTATACAGGTTGGAAAACGATAAAAAAACAAAATATTTAACCTCCCTCTCAAGAATGTATTTTTTATTACTAAATTTATATATACATAATAAAATGGTTATAAAATAGTGTTCTTCCAGCTAACAATATTGTGTTTCAATGAATAGAAATGATGACTCTAAAAGAGGAGATTTAAGAAAACACATGTAAATTTGATCGATACAAAATGGATACCAGTCTTAATTCCAAATTGAAGAGAAGAAAATAAATTTTCCACAATCAATTCCATCATGTTATTCATATAATGACATGTGACTATTTCGATTATTCACAAGAATCAAGTTCTTTCCAAAAAAAAAAAATCAACAAAAAATTATAGCTAATTATATGATACAATGAATATTTTTATATTTAAAATTAATCCCTATATTCAAAATTTGTCTTCATTTATTTATTTTATTGTTGTTCCTAAAAAAGGTAATTGAATACTCATCTTTATTTGGTATACCATATTTAAATTATCTTACCATAACATACAAAACTACTATGTGTGCCTTAATATAGTTTACTCATTGGAGCTTTTCTTATATTGTTGATTACTTAAATGAATAGAAGCATGTTCAAAATAAGTAGATTATAGACAAAAATATCTAAATTAATATAAGTGATTTTTTTATACATTTATATTGTTATATGACTAATTATATAATGTTAAAATACATTTAAGTCTTGTCTTTACTTTCCTATTGCTTGTAAAACTTGAACCTTCTAGATGCAAGTGCTAATTTAGTTTAATCCAACTTTTTATTGTTGGAATATTCTCTATTATAAGCAAAGGTTTTTAGAAAAAGCTTCCACTCCCCTATGCAAAAATACACAAGTAAATGTAATTATTAATAAAAAAATTCAAACATATAAATTTTAATGTTTTAAATGTATGTTATAAATCTTGACTTTATATCAAGATAAAAAAAATACTCATTGTAATTCATTTTCAAACAATTTATTAATAACTATCCTCATTGATTGCAATAATATTTCCTAAGGCAAGTACTAATAAGATTTTGAAGAAAAAATAATTAGAGAGAGGGATTAGTCCTACTAGGCATGTCAAAATGTAAGCATGCAATTTAGAATAATATAAAAGATAATAATAAATATCAAATCTTATTTTAAAAACAATGCAAACTTTCAATTGAGCATATTCTCTTTTGAGAAGATGAAATATATACATCCAACATGATGAACAATGGATGATCAAAATGATTCAACAATATTTTCATAGATGATTCTATTTATAAAATGAGGTAGATTTATAGGTATTTAGACGATAAAATGAATGGTTGTAATTAATTCACTTGATTTAGAAACTTAAATTTACTTTAGTTTTATTTGATTTTTTATTTTTTTTTTATTTTTTTTATTTGCTTTTTTCAAATTGTTTGTCTAACTTTTGTTTAATTCAATTTATAGAATGATAACAAGATAGTTAATTGTGTGCATGAACTTAACTAGGAATTGATTAATTAATTATTAATGATAAGTTATTAATTAATTATGAAGTAATATTGGTGGGTTAAAATTAGATTAATTAATTAATATAATTAATTAATAAACATGAATTTAATTAAGAATTAATTAACAAATTATTTAATTAAATAGTTAGTGGAATATGATGGAGCACATGTGTAGATTTGAACATGTTGATGTTTGGCTAGGATGAATTAATGTGTAGGATTTAAAACAGAAAAATCTATGTCTACACCTCGAAAACAAATTATTGCTCTCTTTAGTGTGGTATTGCCTTCTATGAGATCACCTATCATTTACCCTTTCCCCACACCCTTTTGGTCCCGCAACCTAATAACACTCCATTATTTTAGTTCATAAAGCAATTTTGATCTTTCCAAGAGGGAATGATATAGGAACACTTACAAAGATCACCTCAACCTTCTCAATATGCAAATTCCAAGCTCAAAATGGTCTTATCCAAGTTCCTAGCTCATAATCTATGGAATTTTGATACCAACTACAATGAATCCTATAAAGGACGTATGACCAAATCTCTTGAGGTCATTTCCATTCACATCTTATATTGAAGTGTTATTCACTTCTACCTATTATATGGATTAAAATTTGTTGTATTTTGAGTTAGAAGAGACAAAAAAAAAATTAAAGCAAGCTACTATCAAGATAACCAATATGCAGCATCTATCGAGGTCACATGTTGACTCTGTTTCATAGTGAAAAAGACAAGGGTCAGTAATATTGTATCAATTCCTGCGCCGCTGATTCAAGATATAAGAATGGACTTCGTCCTTAACCTCTTCGAAGTTAGATAATTTTTTGCGTATCCTGCCGAATTGTTGCACTCTGTATTTTTAATCCACTTCCCACTGGTTGAAGAAGCTATTATGAATGTTCTGGGTCAGGAATGGCTCGAATTGCACCCTATGGCTCTGCCTCACGAGTTAGCTTCTCTCTTTGTCTCAAACTTGATGGGCATGTTATGGTGTAATGAGACTGTTAGATTCATTGCAAGGAGTTTTTTGCTTCCTCATGTTTGCCCTATGTTCATCCTGGATACGGCAATGGAAGCCTATGACCTGCGTGCTGGAACAAATCTTCTAGCTAGGTGGTGTTATTTGTAGAGTACACATGTTTTTCTCTCATGCATTGCAGTTTCTTCTTTGTGTTCACTCTTCCTCTTTTCGCAATCATCTTCGGGCCCTTAGGCCACACTTGGGTTGCTGCCTTGTGAATAGTCTGTTCTCTTTTCAAAGCGTTTCCTTTCCTTTTTCAAGCTTTCTCTCAATGATCCTTTCTACAAACCTTATTTTTCCCCACTGACTAACATGGCCTCCTCTACTACGAGTAGGGTGTAATGAATGGTGTTTTTCTTCTTCATTCTGGCTTGGGCTGGTTTCTATTTTTGCGTCTCTCTTTTGTTGGTTTGCATTTTTGAGCTTAATTGTCACTTCTATTTTGGTTGCTTTATGGACTATCCATAGTTCCTCAGATATATATTATGTATATTCTGGAATTTGTTGCTCTGGTCTTTCCTACCATGCTCATTCTGGTAATCATGATGTTTTTCACAAGAATATTTTGTTCACTCCTACTTATGTAATTTTGTAAAAATCTTTTTTTCTAATATGAATGGAAACTTATTGTAGTGGCTCAACCACTTTTACTCAACAAAAAAAAAAAAAAGATAACCAATGTGCACTCGTAGATTGAGCACGAGAAGCATACAAAAAATAGCTTATCACTTCCAGGATCACGAATTAGATCTCAAAATAATATGGTCAAACAACTTGAAGATAATCAAACATAATAGGTTTATTTCAACAAATAAAATCAATCACTCCATGAGAAACTTTGAAGCTGGAAGAAAATTAAAAATTTAGAGGATGTAGTGACAATCTCAAATAATGAGTGACCTCTACCTAGCCACCCAAAAAAAAGAAAACACTATTGTAATCCTCTTGTTTGAGTGTTTCTTGATAGGAGATTATCTCTAGAAAATGATTGAGCAAGCCCAAGAACTTCTTCTCACCCTAAAAGTGCACTATTCTACTTGGTGGACTAATGCAAATGAAATGACTAACCTATTTTTGTGTTCTTTATAGTGGGCATGTCAAAATCCCTAATCACTTTGAAGTGGAAAAATTGATCACTCAGGTGTTCAAATACACTATTTAAATTGATTCCTACCCAAAAATATTGAAGACAATGCAAGAACACAAAAGAGGATTATTGGTTGAAACCATAGTTTTGATTGAGAAAGGTACTTATTCCCCTTCGTATGGTGTTGGTAATTCCCTCTCTACATTGAATCCTACCAAGAGTTATTTTCTAAGGAAGTGGAAGGCATGATATCAGTAATTCTGAATACACCATAGATGATGTTATCGTTTTAAGTTCATGGATTGTTTTAGAAGTAAAGAACAATGCATGAAACATTTCACATTCTCTACTTCCATAAAAATCACCAATAAGGTTGATATCTATAATTATTGTCACCAATTCTTTACTTTTATTTTTTTAAATTGAGTTGATTCATCAAATCCTTTCTTAATAAAATTTTGGCTTCTCCAAAACATTATTTCCACCTAATGGAATTCAACATGTAAATTGTAAGAGTAAATGGATGAAAATATTCACACTACCTATGTTTAAATTTTAAGATTCTAAATGTTTTCAACACTAACCAAATCTTAAAATAGTTGTAAAACTTGTTTAAATCATATCAAAACATAATCAAGTACAAGATGTGTTTCAAGATTTATGGATCTAATCATTAACACAAAATTAGAAAAGTGTGAGATTGCAAGTGTAATTCACACATGCAAAGAAGAGGCATACCAGGTCAAGAATCAATTAGCATGTTCCTAGAGGATGATCATTTACATATAAATACAATAGCTCAACGACATTCCATGCATAATGAAACGATGAATATCTTCTCTCTAGGTCTAATGTGTTTTGAAAGTAAGGAGAACAAAGAAATGGTTCTTCAAAATTACAAGAATTTATATTTTTGTAATCTTCCCATAAACTATGAGTAGTCTCCATAGATGTTTCCCAATAGAGGCTCAAACCTATTGTCTTCTTTTCTAACCCCTCTCTTTATAGATATTTTATTATTTGGTTCTTGTTGCAATGAAGAACCAATGCACACAAGAATATTGGTTGGAATTCTCAAGTTACCTCCCATTTTCATAAGGGCCCAATTACTGTGTATGTTCAGTAGCATCAAATAGACATAAGCAACCCATCAACAAAAGCCTAGACATCTTTACCCAACTTAACTAACAATCATCTGAAGTTCCTAGAATTGTTTGTGCACAAACATCAACCCAATAGATTTTTCCTAGGCATGTCCCCCTAACAATTAGTGCAAGTGAAATATCATGAAGTGTTCTCATCTAGAGGATATATCTATTTGTGTGCATATAAATGTGAACATAAGTTGAACAAGATAAATAATTAACCTACTCAATTCACACCAAGATACAAAACTCAAAATTAGATAAAAGAAAACAAAAACAAAATAAAGCACACTATTCTACCTTTTTTAAGTCTCATTGTTACACTAGCATGTAGTGATTGTGTCCAAACATATTGGAGATGGTTGACATTATAATTCAAGTGCTCACACTAGAAACATAAGAATAAATTTAAAAATTATATGATAATGATAATGGGAGCCCTCTATTTATAGATTTTTGGCATGTGCAAGAGCTAGGATTTTTTGGAAAGATGAAGGGTCCATAATGCATGAGATGTGTTAGAGAATGGTAGATATAAAAGTGTCTTGATTTCATTGGTGAGGATGGAAGCTTCATGATTTAAGTAGAAATCAATGATGGAAAAAGTTCTTCAAGTGAAGTGGATAGTGCAGATTAAGAGAACTTGGAGGTAATTTGATAATATTTTAAAAGTGGACTTTTGGAATGTTCACATGCCCCAAGTAATTTTGGAAGAAATCAAAATTAGTACTTTGGGAGTATGTGGATATTTTTCTCATACCTCAAGTACTTTTGGGTTATGTCATGATGTATAAATTAAGGTGTGTTCCAAGTGGGGAATTGATCAAATAAAACCTTGATTAATCATTTTTTAGGTGTGTACAAATAACTAGAGAAGAATTAGGTGATGTGGTTAGGGAACTAAGAAAAATCATAAAAAAACACCAATTAAATAAATGGTTATTGATTTAATTTTTGAGATGGGGAGAGGGTAAGATCTAAATAAATAAATATTTTTTATTTATTTTATCAAGATTAGACCATAGAAGAAGGGAAAATTTAATATTTTTAAATTATAGATGGAAGACAAAAAATAATTAAAGTATTAATTAAAAAATATAATATTATTTATTCAATAATAGAAAAATAATTAGATAGTTAATCAAGTGCAAATGATTAATTATAGAGGAAATAATTAAAATTGATGAGGTGAAAAATTTAGGTGTCTACACTAGTCTCTCATTTAGGTTGACCTCTAAATATATTTCTTGTTCTACTCATCTACCTCCTCCCTATTTGTGTTTCATTTTCTATCACAAGAAAGCACTCAAAACTTTAAGTAAGAAACCTCACAACCTATGGTACTTCAATGAACATACCTAAGAACTGAGTGAAGCTTGTTCTTTCTCAAAAGGATCATTCAATGTGAAATTTATTAGGATTAGATAAATGGATTGGGCATACACTCTTATCCCATTTCTCAACTATCCATCTAGGAAGAGAAAGAGGAAACAATGTGATTTTTTTTTCAAAGAGTATGAATCCTATCCAAATGGATAATGTTTCAATGATCCCTATCTTCCAAGAAATATGCCCCCATGAGTTAGTATAAATGTAGTGTGTTTTGCACTCATTATATTTATATTTGAAAGAAGACATGTCAAGCCTTTTTTCAAAATCACTCATTCTTCTCTAGATGGATTCCTCTAGTTCCTTTCATGTTGAAATCCTTTGAGCTCTAGATTCTCCTTGATAATTTTTGGGCTTTCCTTCTTCAAGTTTGAACTCTTCAAAATAATATGCATGAGTTTATGTTCAAGTTATAATAACAAAGGTGTTAAAGAGTATTTCTCTAGTTTCTATTTCCTCAATGCTTCTCACAACCACTTTTTGTTGCTTCAATTAAGTTGGTAGTTGTGAGCTACTTTTCTAGACACTCATTATCAAATCCACTAGTCTATAATATTTCATGTTTTGAGCCTTCCACTCATGTGTTTCTTGTGTTTCCTCCTAGATTGGATTTCATAGCCTTTGGTCTCCTTCTAATGACTCAATAACTATGACTCCCCATGGTCCATTCATTATTAGATCCAATGGCATGGTTGATTTTCTTCATAGTATTATGGTTAAATGGATCCAAATCCTCTAGTTCCTTTTTCCTTTATAAAGGTTCCCCAAGCCTTTAACATGATAAAATCATATGAGTTGTGTTAATCATGTATCTAAGGTAGTATCTGAAAATGAATTCTTAGTGCATTTCTCTCATAAACGGTATCAATCCAAACACCATCATGAGCCTTAGATCTCTTTTTTCATTTTCTCCTCTACAATACATTTTAAGTTCCTACCACTCATATCCTTCTATTCATGTTGGATATTGATGTAACAAATGATCTAGCTATTTTTTTGAGCTCTCCTATGTAAAACTTATTTGGGCCAAGCTACTCCTCCTTGTGACGACATCAACATATTTTATTCTAGGCAATTTTATTCGACCCTCCAAGTCAAATGACATCAAATCAAGATGGTTGTTTTAGAACCATGCTAAACACAAACCTCCACCACTCCAAAAACCATTATTGCAACTATCATCAAATATTCCTCTATGAAAGGTCAATATTTCTTCTCTACCAAATTTCCTGGGCTCCTCTCACTAGAATATTTAGATGGTGCATGCATATAACAAATGTCATTGTGGCTCCAAAGAGTAGAATTAAAGTTCCTAATTATCTCTATGTTATCATTAATCGCTTATATATCATGTGGAGCATCAAGTAGATGTCATGGTCCTTCAATTATATACACCCTCATCTCTCATTATTTATTCATTTGTAAATTACCTTAGGTTCCTTTTAGTTTTTATTGAACGAGAATTGAACCTATGGTTGTATAAATATGGGATTAATCCATTTCAAAATATTTGTTGTCTCTTGATGAATAAAAATACCAATAATGGCTTTATCATATCTCAACTTGGTGAGTGACCCTTGGTGCAATTTTTTGAATGTGTTTATGTTTTCACCACAACTAATAGTTTTGTGGTTGAACCATCTTCTCTATTCATTTGTTTTGATGCCAAATCAAATGTTTGTTCACTTTTGGCTCCTATATGGAACTATATTTTCTATGCATATTTTAAAACCATCAACTATGATGATGTCGATTGAGGTAGTTCTATACATAGGCAACTTTTTGTAAGTAATTTAAGCTATCCCTGCCATTATAATTTACCATTCAATAATAGATAATAGTTATGTTTAAGAAAGGGTGAATGTTCACTAATTTTTTGTGCATTTATTACCCCCTTTTTATTGCATATATCTATCTCTACCTTATTCCTAACTCTAATCCTTATATCCCTTTTTCTTGTCAAGCTATAATAGAAATTAGAATAACTTATATTTTACTTTCTTAGAATAAGAATATTTTATATTGGTGTTAGATTAGTAGTACAATAGAAGAGGAAACTAGATTTTTCTAGAGATTCTTGGTCAAGTTTTTAAAATCTAGAGATGCACTAGTTTTCTTGGATCCAAGAGGTGATGGTCATAGAATTAGGTTCTCATGACCAAAAGAATCATGAACCACTCACTCAGATCTATGACCATATATGTCCCTAGGCTATATCCTTCTCATGAGAACTCTTCCCTCGAACATAGTAGTAATATACCAATATCAAACAATGTGTTGATATTGTAAGAGAGAGGGACCAACCACTACAAGGCCCTAGTTCATGAAAGTCCAAGAGCGATAAGGCTTCCCTAACTTACCTCAATTAAAAGGAATGTTAGGATAAGCAGGATGAGAATGATGTGAACTATGGGGTCCTTCGATCACTCTACAAACCCGAATTTTGAAAGGAGCCTAGGTGAGTCGATCTTCAGAGTCAACTATGTGCCTCAAGTAGCTTTCTTTCAGGGGATAGAAGCATGGTTTTGGGACAACAACGTGACACACTAGCATCTCACAAGTGTGCTTACATCCGTATAGCCAAAAAACTAGAGAGATAAGGTTTAGGTTCTGAAAAAGGGCTAACAACCTAGTTTAAGAGTTTCGGGATGTGTAGAATAAGACTAAGAAGAGTGAAATGTATAGACGAATGTGATAAAGGAAATATATTACCGCAAGGGTGACGAAGATGATTTCGTACAACAATCCTCTTGCTAGCTTGCTCCAAGATCTTTCCACCTGCGCACAACAAAGAGGGAAAATGTTGGGGGTTTTTTTAGGGGTTTTCCTTAGTCAAACCCCTAATTTGGTGTTTCAACCTCTACGGACAACCAAGTTTGCAACGATAGAAATAATGATAAAGAAGGGAATACAAGCTACGTAAAAAAAAGACACTACAAAACAGTATGTGCTTACTCAACCAAAAATGATAGATAAGATAAGATGAGATTACCACCTTCGTCTAAAGTGCTCAAGGCTTGTGGAGACTAAATTGAGAGGAACTCAAGCCTCTACTGCAATGGTGTTTATCCTATGCTCGCACTATCAAAGTGATGGAGTAGTGGATTATTGCTATGGAGTGTGAAGTGTTGCTACAAAGCTTGAAGTGAATGAATGGAATGGAGAGACTGCTCAAATGATCTTGCAAAACTTGAGAATGGATGAGAGAGTGAAGAATATGAAGGAAGAAGATGAAAAATGGCCATATTCAGGTCGGCCATCCAAAGGGAGGTGTTACACTTCAACTTCCAATAGGAAGTGTAACGTCTCTATAGACTCCAGCCGCAAGAATCTTCCAAAGATGTAAGTGTGTTGTGCGGACGTCTGTACATCGTGCAGGCATCCCCAATAGAAACACCCCCACCGACACACAAAGTAAGTGCCAAGTGTGATGTGAGCAGCAGGCTTAAGTGGAATTAAGCCTCTGCCTTAGGTTTTCTAAAGTGTAAGGGGGTAAAGAGGAATTTGTGTTAGGGGTGAAAATTTTCTCCTATACATTTTACCCCCACTTTAGCGAGCACAAGTACTAATGAGTGCTTTGGTAAATTAGAGTGGCAAGAGTAATAAGGTAAGAGATGTATACCTGAACCGATGAGGAAGCAGAGCATGGTCTGACGAACTCGAAATCGCAAGAAAGGACTCCATAGTTCTGTGGAACTATAGAGCTGAAAAATGAAAGTACATTATAGGCTTATAGTCCTGCAAGGGACGTATCCTTCAAGAGCTCTCAAATGAAGGAAACCAAGAAGAGCACCTTATAGACCCGCAGACTTGCAAGGAAGGTATCCCCCAAGAACTCCCACATGAGGGAGACCGAGTAAAGGGGACTTTGCAGAGTCAGAGAGGGTGGCATGTTTACCCATAGATAGAACATGTCAGGAAGTGGTCACGCAGGCTAGTGAACGAACAGTCACACAAACCATCACTAAGTTGTAATACTTTCAAATGGGTCCCTCAGGAACCCTTCAAAAGGAAGGAGGGTCCACTCAAGGGATGCATTGTTTGAAAAGTGAAGTCTATTTGGGTTGCCCCCAAGCTAGACATAACGATGTGAAGCACGTCTAGTTAGGCTGCCCCCAGACTAGACATAAAGAAATAAGACTAGTCTAGTCGAGTTGCCCCCAAGATAGATGCAAGGATGTGAAACTGGTCTAACCGGGTTGCCCCCAGGCTAGACGCCATAGGATTTTGCTGAGAACATTCGAAGGGGTCTCTTGGGAACCCAACATGAGAGGGAGGGGTCCAATCAAGGGACACATTGTTCGAAAGATAACGTCTTCTTTCTCGAATTGATTCATCATCAAGGAATACTTTTGAAATATGTTCACTTCATCAAGGAATTCAAAAGGAAAGGCATGCCCCCATGCGAGGGGAAGATCAAGACTGCTCTCGCTTTGGAGGAAGCTTCCCAAGTCCTTTCTTTACAAACCCATGATGAAGGAAACATGTTCTATTAGGATTTCAAGTCGAGAATGCAATTCTAACGAAGAAGTGTGTGAGGGGTCTTGAGAAAAGATTTGCTTGACAATGAATGTGTTTTCTAAAGACCAAGTAATGTAGAAGTGTGTTGTCACATATAAGAAGGACAACTGGGTAAAAGCACAGTAGTGTGTCACACTTTTGGCCAAACAAATGGTTTCGATCGAGTGGTTTCCAGTCGAAAGATTTTTGAATGAACACCTTTCGGTTGAAACCATGTGGCGGTGATTTGGCATCGACGTGGCAACCCCCTTCTAGTTGGAAGGGTTTCGACCGAAACCTATTCGATCGGAAATGATCTGATCGGAAGGGTGAAAATAAAAACAAACAAAAAAATGTGTGCCCATTCATTTGGGTATGCTCGGTCGAATGGTCTTTTGCGTGAACATGGTTGGCCAAACACAAAAGGGTGGATATAAACATTCAACGACGACCCCAACAGCTCCACATTTTGAACGTCGCCTCCCAAGTTCTCCTCTTTCACTGATTTAAGTATGGAAAAATGGAATTATGGGCAAAGTGTTTGATTGAATTGGGTTTGTTGGTCTATGAAAGTTTTGTTGGCCTTCATTGTTGATTTCTTGGAAAGAATTGAAAGATTTTGAATTATTTAAGTTCTATGAACTTGGAATTTGGGGTTTTGAGTTTTTTCATAAAAGAATTTGCAAATTTGGTGTTTTTGATTAGGGTTTTATGAAAAATGGTTGCATGAAGGATTTTATGAAAAACTTAATATCTCCTTCAAAATTGCATAATTTTTAGATACCCTTTAAGGGTTTTCAAAACATATCAAAATGGTTTTTGAATCCAATAAATAACCAAACCTTTTTACACATTCAATGTCACCATTTAGATAGAAATAATCCCAATACAACATTTTCAAGGTCCTCCCCTACAAAATAAACTCAACATCTCAAGTTACCCAAGAGACTTTACCGTGTCAAGACCTCAACATTGCATACAATTTGGATTTTTTCTTTCTCAGACTTGATCAAGGCCACCACTATGTTTTCCATCATTTGAAAGCTTTAACTCAATAAAAAAAAGAAATCCTTAAGGCTTGCATATTCATCTAATCTCAAGTTCTTCCTTGGTCACCCATATTCCTAATAAGTTTACACAAAGGACTGTCAGAACGTAACTTTTGTAAATGACCTCCAATTAAGACTATCAAGAGCTTTTTAGATACCCATTAAAGGTTTTACAAACATATCAAAAGATTGGGGTGTGTTGTTTTGACAAAAAGGTGCAAGGAAGAAGAGAGCACACCAACAAACCATAAATAGAACTAGACTTGCATATGCATACTAATCAAAGGTAAAAGAATTATGCAACTAAACATGCTTAACAATCCATTTCAAAATTGCAGAAACCCATATGAAACAAGAGAAAACCATTTTAAAAAGTTTGTAATGCATTAGAACGTTGTGACACATTCATCTAACTGAAATATAGCAAAAGGGAACCTACAACTAGGTTCAAAGATTCCCTTAAGTTACTACATTCTACCATGGAGACACTCAATTACAAACACAACTTCAATTGACTAACATTCCTATGATTTACAAAGCATGTTCTTTTCCCTTACAAACTTGTCTTGCACAAATTAATGCACTAAAATAACTTGAGACATGTACATTCTATCATGGAGACACTCAATTACAAACACAACTTCAATTAACTAACATTCCTATGATTTAAAAAGAATGTTATTTTCCCTAAATCAAAGCATGTTATTTTCCCTTACAAACTTGTCTTGCATAAATTAATACACTAAAATAGCTTGAGACATCTATAGCCAGAAAGTTCACTCCAGACCAATTCCTTGAGCACATTACATCTTTGTATATATAACATTTCATTTACATTGCATTCAGTTCCTTCAGTGGTTGCAAAGATTTCTTGCACAATCAATACATGCCATTCACCAATACATCCCACCTACATGAGAAATCTCCCTTGGATCTTTTGATAGGTACCTTCTTACCCAAACCTTATTGGAGAAGATCAAATTAAACAAGCAACTGAATTTGCTTCATTTAGATTCATCAAATTCATATTGTTTCATTTGGAAACCTCAATGCAATTCAACAATCCAAATTGATAGGTACCTTCTGACCCAAACCTTATTGGAGAAGATCAAATTAAACAAGCAACTAGATTTGCTTCATTTAGATTCATCAAATTCATATTGTTTCATTTGGAAACCTCAATGCAACAACAAGCCAAATTGATAGGTACCTTTTGACCCAAACCTTATTGGAGAAGATCAAATTAAACAAGCAACTAAATTTTCTTCATTTAGATTCATCAAATTCATATTGTTTCATTTGGAAACCTCAATGCAACAGCAACCCAAATTGATAGGTACCTTCTGACCCAAACCTTATTGGAGAAGATCAAATTAAACAAGCAACTGAATTTGCTTCATTTAGATTCATCAAATTCATCTTGTTTCATTTGGAAACCTCAATGCAACAACAAGCCAAATTGATAGGTACCTTTTGACCCAAACCTTATTGGAGAAGATCAAATTAAACAAGCAACTGAATTTGCTTCATTTCTTCATCAAATTCATATTGTTTCATTTGGAAACCTCAATGCAGTTCAATAAGCCAAATTGATAGGTACCTTCTAACCCAAACCTTATTGGAGAAGATCAAATTAAACAAGTAACTGAATTTGCTTCATTTCTTCATCAAATTCATAGTGTTTCATTTGGAAACCTCAATGCAACAAGCCAAATTGATAGGTACCTTCTGACCCAAACCTTATTGGAGAAGATCAAATTAAACAATAAACTAAATTTACTTCATTTAGATTCATCAAATTCATATTGTTTCATTTGGAAACCTCAATGCAACAACAAGCCAAATTGATAGGTACCTTCTGACCCAAACCTTATTGGAGAAGATCAAATTAAACAAGCAACTGAATTTGCTTCATTTCTTCATCAAATTCATATTGTTTCATTTGGAAACCTCAATGTAGTTCAACAATCCAAATTGATAGGTACCTTCTAACCCCAAACCTTATTGGAGAAGATCAAATTAAACAAGCAATTGAATTTGCTTCATTTCTTCATCCAATTCATATTGTTTCATTTGGAAACCTCAATACAACAACAATCCAAATTGATAGGTACCTTCTAACCCAAACCTTATTGGAGAAGATCAAATTAAACAAGCAACTAGATTTGCTTCATTTAATGCATGGTTTTTCTAGATTCTTCATTGTAGATCTATAAACCCAAAATTGAAAAACCCAAATTTCTAATTCACTGTCCATGCACGTACATGTATGTATACATATGTGTAATATGTATGTACATGTGTGTACATATATGTGTATGTGTGTATGTATATGTACATATATGCACGTACATGTGCATGTACATGTGTGTACATGTATGTATGTTTGTATTATATGCATGTGTATGTGTGTATGCATGTATACATATGCATATATGTATGCACGTATGTGTGTATGTATGTATGTATGTACATATATATATGTATGTTTAACATGTGTGTGTGTACATGTACATGTATGTATGTATATATGTGTGTATGTACATGTGTGTGTGTGTATGTATGTGTATATGTGTATGTATGTATGTACACATATATATATGTACATACATGTGCATGTGTGTATGTATGTGCATGCATGTATATGTGTAAATGTGAGTATATATGTATAATGCATATATGTGTATGTGTGTATGTATGTATTTACATATATGTACACATACATGTACATGCACATATGTTCATACATGTGTATGTATGTACGTACTTGACTATGTATGTATAAATATATGTACGTGTGCATGTGTACATATATATATTTATGCATACATAAATTCAAGTATATACATATGTCATGTACATGTTGTGTACATGTATGTATATATATACATACATATGTATGTATATATATGCATACATACGCATATATGCATGTACATACACATATATACATGTATATGTACACACATACACATATATATGTACATACACATGTATTATTGTATATATAGATACATATGCGATAGATTTTTTTAAGGGAATTTTTACTCTAGTCCCATTTTTTGGAAGAGAATTTTGATAAGTTTAAATTACAAATGAGCTTATTAAATTGTAATCTTGCACTACGAGCTTTGAGTTGTGAATTAAACTATGATTTACCTAGCTTGAACAAAGAATTGATCATGAATAAAAATATGATAAGAATATGAGGTTTTCTATAAACCATGAGCTTTTCAAATGTTAATTTTAGATTGGGTCCTATGAGCTTGGCCCTAAAATGTGAGAATATGTTTAGAGATAAAATGATAATTTATATATAGGAAAGCTTTGACAAGACTAAATCATACAAGGAATTGAAACTTGATTTCTAAATAATTATGCATTGAAAATTTACTTGATTGCTATTGTGAGATTCATGAATATAATTAATGGTTTATTTTATTTTATTTTATCTAATGAATTGATGGTAGATAATTTTCTTTCCCAATCTATCTTTAATGGGATCACATAGAATTTTTAAATGGTTTTAATTATAAAGGGTTCAAAGCTAGTTTTGCAACTTTTATAAAATTTCATTTTTCTTAGGTAAATCTATTATAATTTCCATTTGTGTTCCAAACATATGTTTTATGTTTTGATTACCTAGATATCTAGATCTATATATATTTGTTTTAGTTTTGAAATTTGATTTAAATTCAAGTTTAATATATGTGTTGTTCATGTATATTTTGTTTTAATGATATGCAAATCTCTAGATTTAAATTTACATCTATATATATCATGGTCGATGAGGGATCTCACCATTCCCCTCGTTCTAATCAAGAGGCTCAAAATAGATCAAATTTATATCAGGATAGTACTGTTAGATTAAACAATGCTCTAAAATGTTTAGAGAAAACAATTCACAACTCCCCCAATTTGGCTAATCGAGATGGATTAGTCACTATTAGAGATGAGATTCATTGAATGATTGAGACAATTCAATCATTCAACCCTTATGATGAGATCAGCATTGAAAAATTTTATGTCTCTTGCTAGGAGTGTTACTGGCACAATGAATTATAGAGAAGTTTCCAAATTAGTTTCAGCTGAAAATGTGTTAACCATGTTCCCTCATTATAGAGGACAAAATAGAATTAGAGGATATGTGGTTATGAGGTGTGTAGATCCTCTTGTTGCACCATTCATATACCCTAGATGGTTAGCAGTGTATCATAGATGGCCTCACAATGATGAGCTGCCAGCATATTTTGTGAAACAGTTATATGCAGAATTTCATTTACAAATAGATGTGGACTACACATCTCATCCTGAGCATGTTGGCCAAGGTAAAGTCAATTTTTCTAAAAAACCACAGTTTAGACATCCAAGTTCTCCACCGCCTATGGACAAGAGGGCATTAGTTGGCCCAAACCTTTTGGTTTTACCAAAATGTGTGGAATTGGCAATAGCAGGGGAGTCAGTAGCATGCTCCACTTGATCCCAAATTATTGATAATATTGCCTCTATTACGACACAGATTGATTATATTTCATCTGATCGAGTTGGTAGATACTTATTACACCCGTGGATCAGCCTTCCTCCCACATAGGCTACATCAGCATCTTATGATCCATTTATTCATGTTGATCTACCTACTCCTTCAGATATTGAGCATATGAACCACATGACTTTGTGTAATGT
This sequence comes from Sequoiadendron giganteum, assembly GCA_007115665.2. Taxonomy (NCBI): domain Eukaryota; kingdom Viridiplantae; phylum Streptophyta; class Pinopsida; order Cupressales; family Cupressaceae; genus Sequoiadendron; species Sequoiadendron giganteum. Next base: position 337,978,223 of record CM021105.1, on the reverse strand, counting down.
GTGTAGAGTCTCAGTTTTAGATTTACTAGTAGCATATCGAGTCATCAGCGAGGACCATGGGATCTCTCTTGACTGTGTACAAGAATTTATTAGACAACGATATCCCGGTAGACATTCGAGCCACGGGATGGCAACTCCAAGGGATATTCCAAAGCAGCCTATAAGATCCCATGCACATCATGTTTCTATCGATCCTTTAGCTTGTCCAAGTCATCAGGATGTTACATATCACATTGCTTAGGTTACTGCGGCACCTGATGTTGTCCATGGTGCATATACTTAGCTTCTTTTTGGCACTGATACTACACATGCTACAAATCCCTCTACGATATCCTTACATTCTCATGATCTTAGTGACATTGGTAGAGCCATCGATCAAGCACAATAGGTACTTGAGTAATTTATATATATACATTTAATTATTTTCTTAAAAAATGTGTACGATACATGATTAACTCCTGATTGAAATTGTGTTACACTTGAAAAAATTTAAGCAGTATGGTGATTTGTTAGAGTTTGGAAATTTGGCACATGATGGTGATCCCATGCAGCACACAACTAAGGTACATTTATAGAATTTTTTACATATATACATAATGTACACACACACACTTAAATTAAATTAAATTTTAAAAGTTCATGAGTGCACGTACTTGAACACATGCAGGGCTTAGGGCATAGATCCAGAGAGATTGGATCGGGACATGGATCCACACATGATGGTGATCCCATGTAGCACATAGCTGAGGTACATTTAAATAATTTTATAATTTAAAATACAATTACTCGATTTGTAAGTTTGAACACATTGAAATTTTGTATGTACATACAAGTTTAGATAATTTCATGTTTGTACTTGAACACATGCAGGGTTTGGGACGAGGCTCAGGACATGGATCCACACATCTTCGATCAAGAGAGGGATCATTCCATGGATCGAGGGAGAGATTAGTCCATGGATCGAGGGAGAGATCGAGGGAGATAGGGAAAACTTTAAGAAACCCCCCCCTCGGCGTAGGTGTAAAATCCTGGTGAATCTTGTTTACTTCCCGAAGAAAAATATTAATTTTATTGGTGATTTTTTTTGTTTTTTGGGATAAAAAATAATCCCAATTGGTGAATCTTTTATAATCCCTGGAAGTTCGTGGAAAATCTTAGAGAATTGCAAATTTTTTTAATCGAATGAAATAGTTTTCATTGGCGATTAAAACCGTTTTTTAAACCAGATTTTTTTTCCATTGGCGATTAAAACCTTTTTTCAAAGCAAAAAATATATTTTCATTGGCGAATTAAAAAGAATCTCAAAATAATAATAAAAGCCAGTGGTGAAATAAATAGATATGGCAACGAAAAATCATAGGGGTCGTTCGATAAATGTTCAATGGACGACTGTAGTTGCATTCCGGAAGTAAATCTCTAAAGCACTAGACTTGCGATTTGAAACCTCTGGAATAACACTAGAACCATTAGATTTCTAGAAATCAATAGTTGAGATTTTATTACCATACAAATGGATATAAATTTTTGTTTCTCAGTGATTGGGCGACCTCGCCAGGATGCACAACTTTTGAAGTGTCAACTCATTTAATGAATTGTACGGTGCCATTAAGGGATGTCTTCTCAAATGCTTTCAAACACCAACTGGATAGGTTTAACATAATCTTTTAAATCCTCTGAAGGGATAGATCTTAAATAATGAGGTTGGAGAAATGGATTTAGTAGCAGATTGTCACTTCCTACTAGTAAAGTTAAGTGAGCCTGCATACGAGGAAAGGTGGCAGCATTTTGAACTCCATACTCAAAGTTTCCTCAAAATGGTACTTCCAATCAATATCAGGGTATGGGAAGATGAACTTGTGGCCGTCATGCAACCAAATTTGAATTGGCCTAAAGAAGAGAAACTCGACATCATTTCCCAGCTATGTTCAGTGGCGTGGAAAGAGAAAACCAGCTATGTCGAGTACAACAAGGTGATTTTCGTTTTAGAAGAAGAAGAAGAACGCGCCGAATTTCATAATTTAGTTATGGAAATGCAGTTGGAACTGTACAAAGTCTCAGCACCTCTAATAGTTTAACAACATGCATGAATCCTTTTTTGAATTGTGAATTTGTGACACGTAATGATAAGGGGGCATAGTTTCAGCTTTTGAGCGCTTTTTGAATTTTGATTGTACAGCGTATGGGGTGACAGGTCCGTGAAATCACATTTTTGGCATTAGAGAGATAAAAGAATATATTTCTAAATCTATGTATTTATTAATGCTTCCTTTTAATTATGAATGAATTGTGTTTCTTCATGATAATTGTTCAATGTTTATCTGTTAGGTCAGATTCAAAATGCATATTTTTTCATCTTTAAGACTTTGTGTTCAGATTAATTCATTTGTTAAAAGAGAAAATATCACTTTTCTTTACTGATTGTCATAAAAACGAACTTTGTGTCATTTGTTTTAAAATATTTTGCATCTACTTTCATGGTTAAAGTGACAAATATGTACACCAACAAGAAAAAAGAGTTGCATTTCGGAAGTAAATCTCTGAAGCATTAGACTTGTGAATTGAAACCTCTGAAATAACACTATAATCGTTAGATGCAGACATGTGGCGAGATAAAGGCCCATCGGTCATCACCCATTCAGTCTTTTCAATGCCTTGATGTTGTACATTTTATTTAATTGAAATTCTCAATCTTTTTGAAGAAAGTGTGGTTGGCAATGGCAGTGACGGTGATTAATGTCATATGTGATATGAACATCCGAAGCACTTTCTTGGACAACTCGGCTTTAATGAAATAAGATTTGTAATGATTTCATATCATTTGAACTTTGAGTGGCACTGGTGAATCAGTGATTTTGATAGCTTGTCAGCTTGAGGTACAGTTGGCATGTAGCCAGACATCAATCAAATTAAACATTTTAATTATACAGGCTGGTAGCGGCACTAGTGGCCCATAAATAGGGATAGTGATTCAGTGAATAGTGGATAGTGCCATAAGGGTTTTTATTTTCTAGGGTTAATAAGGATTCATGAAGAAGATGATGCAGTATTGGGGATACTATAAATTCTCCTACCTACAGTTATGTAGTTACAGAGTAATTAGTAAAAGATGAATTTCCTTCAAGTTCAGAATGGGTGGAATTGGAAAGAAGTTGATTTGCTTAACTTGACTTCTCGGACAGGTTTTGAACTAGGATGAGGAGCTCTGATGGAGGTAAGTGCTATACCAGTGCATGGAAGTTGCATGCAAAAGATGGGAGAAGATTTTCTTCTCAGGTCTTGTATTCTAACAGCTCCCATTTCCCCAGCATGGCTGGCCAAGCAAGTCCCATGCATTTATTTTCAAAGAGACATTTGTATTACATCTTTTGTATGACTCTGTTTCTCGAAGGGGATAAGTACATTTTGTATCTTCACGGATCCCATTTCCCCAAGATTGATTAGAACCCCCTTTCCCTAGCATGGTTGGAAAATCCACCACCAGAAGCTTGGAATCATGAATTTATTTTCAAAGCCACATTTATATTACGTTCTCACCAGCAGAAGCTTGGAATCATGCATTTATTTTTAGAGTTACATTTGTAGCAAGTTTTCAGCAGTAGAAGCTTGGATATTGGAATCAATTTGTAATCCATTGTAATGAGCAACAACTTGGAATAAATTATTAAATTTTGTCTATGTAAAGTACTAAAGTGACACACCGACATATGTTATTTATACAAAATAGGAGCTACAGTGCTACTCGTCTGTAAAAAGATATGTAATAATGTGACATTGAAATTCAGTTGCAATAAATAAATGGTTGTGTTGTGTTATTCTTGAATCTTCGTTATTCATTTACGCTTAAGAGTAAAGAGTTGTTTTCTGAGTTCACAACTTCAGTGTCTATTAATAATTTAATATATTCAAATCAGTTTTTTTCTTTTGAGAAATTAAGTAATATACTTTATGCAATATGCACTTGATAATTCATGGTTATATCGAGCCATCAGAGGAATGCAATCATTCGTTCCACTGATGTTTATGTGTTATAGTGATGTGCTTACTTTTGTTGACTCTATCAGTATATCGTGGAGCGCACCTTATGAGTTATGAGTCTTTGCCTTCGGGCCATCGACGGGGCTGTGATGGGGGTTCCATCGATAAAGCATTGTTAGGCCGATGCCTGTGGTATTGATTTTTGCTAGGAATGGGGGAAGGACTACACGTACGGGATTTCAAATCTATTTATGGATGCAATGTAATTATGTAGGCTATAATATGGATCTTGTCACACAACTTTCTATGATTTTCATTATGTAATATGTGTTACAAATTTTTCGCTACAGCTCAAATGGTGGAGCTGATTTAAATATTGTTATATTTTAAAGTGAAAATGCAGTTATATTTTGAATATGCTTGAGTGTTGTTTTGCACTTCATTTTATTTCATCAAGTGACAGTTGTGCAGGTGTTTTGAGAAACTGAGATTCAAAGTATCATCCATGTTTTCGCATAAATCAAATGGAATACAGAACTAAGTATGTGAATGATAAAGCAGAATGCTTTCATTTATTTCATGAAGTGATGCATTTTTTACATAAGTCATTTGATTGCGAGAATACAAATGCTAGTACAATCTTTCATTTTAATGCTTTTCTTTCAGAATGGAAATGAAAGAACAAAATTAAACATCCACACAAGCCGTGGTTTTAGCCATTTCCCTTTATAATAGGAAAGGAAATACGCAATTGGAAATAGAAAGCAGATAACATTAGACATATCCTTCATTGTCTGAGTTGGTCTTCAGTTGGTTTCTCGAGGTTGGCTCCTTTCTGTTTCTGCTCATGAATGCTTCCGCTCCCGAATGTACCTGCAGGAGTTTGAGAAGGGTGTCAATTAAGAGTTTGGGATATGAATAACACTACATGTCTTACTAACAGAGATATATTTCAATCCTTACAATGCGGAGAAATAGCTAAAGGAAAGAAAAGAAGCATGAACTGAAAAAGAGAGAAAACATCATCATTCTTTGTTTTTTGTGCTAACACTGTTTGTTTCTTTGTGTAGGTATAGGGAAAGTCATGTAGTTGTTTATCTTTTGAGGACCAAGCATGTGGGAAAAAATGGGTTCCCACAAGGGTAGAGCCCAGAATGCTGCCCTTGTATGTTGCAAGAGGGCCAAGAGAGGAGGATGCAATCATCATGCTCTTCTGAGCTTTACAACTGAACAAGTAATCGAACTACCATGCATTTATAACAATCGGATCAACATATGGAAGTGAAAATTGCAAATGAATGATAATTGGACAACACGTTTTAGCTAAAACTATCAATCTATCATGTTTTCTGAAAGGTTTGGTTCTCCTGTCATAATACTGTTTTGCTGATTTTTAAGACTGTTCGCTTTATAGTGTTGTTTCATAGTTTCTATTTTGGAATAGCAGTGCTCTATCTCTTAACAATGATAATGAACAGGCATACATATGCCTCATCAATTGAATCCTAATCGATAAGGTAAGCGAGTGCATGATTCAGAAGGTAAATGAAGCATAAAAAGTCATGAAGAGTGCAAGACGGAAGAGTGCAACAGGAATTTGAAGTGTTTTGTTGCTTATCTATCAAGTTATTTATTTGTCCTCCATCAAAATCAATGGAGATGTCTTATACAGAAGGCGGTTGTGTTTCAGCATCTTTTTTACATAGTGCAAAGTCATGAAAGTTATGCCTTGACTGGTAAGGAAATGAATTGGAAAGTAAATGGAGTGTGCACATGAATTCACAATCACCCATATGTTTTTATCTCAGAAGTGTGGTCTCTTTAAAATACAAATTCTACAATTTCGATCAGGTACCCATATTGGGTTTTGACAGAATACAGAAATGGAAGGATTCTCTCAAGATTTATAAAAACCCATATACAAAATTTTACTCAAATACAGATTTTTCTTCATATAAGGAAGTACCCACATGGGGTTTTCAGCAAAAAATCAAGAGATAATCAGGTTCTTTCAAGATACAGTTTACCCATGTATGGGGTTTTCAATTATGTAGATTAAAATTGAAACACAATGAAGGGGGGTCGAGCTCGAATCTTGGAGAGACCTAGAATACACATTATTATCATTTAGAACAGATTTATTTCATATCAAAAGCCCACTTTCAAACTATTCATCAGACAGTTTTCTCATTATTTCCTAAAACCCATATGGGGGTTTTGAAAATAAAATGCAGATAGTTCACTTTCCAGGTTACCCACATGGGTTTCTACATTTTAAAATAAAAATGCTTAAGAGCCATCATGGGCTGAACCAGTAAATGAAGAGATTCTCTCATAAATTCCAAGTCAAATGGGAAGCACATGTTAGGCTGTCACGAATCCCAAATCAAAAGAATTGCAGTCCAAGCATGTGTGGCTCGGCCGAGCGGAGGAGGTTTTTCAATTATATAAAAACCATTGAAAACATAGACACCCATTTTAGATTTATTGAAGTTTACAAATCTAAAGATGAAAAATTTAAGACAAAGTGAGAAATGCATAGTAAAATCCAGAAACAAAAATATATGGCATGGCCAGTTAGATAAGTCTACATTTATTTTCTTATTTTTTAAGAGAACAGCGGTCATTCATGTGCACTTTTGAGCTCGTAGGCTCTAGTTTGAGAGAGAAAATATGGAGCAACAATTGAAGAGGAATAGCTTACCTTATGATTGTTGTACAAGAACACACAAGTCGCGCCCAAGCTCATTTTGGAGCTCACAATGCTAAGGCTAGAGCCCTCCCATGGCGCCCAAGGTGGAGTTAAGAAAGCACGGAATAAATAACACAAGAAAAATCAAAGATGAGTAAAGGAGAAGCCACAACCTTAAGAGGCTATTTCTTGTTTTCAAAACAATGGAGAGAGCTCACAATGCAAAGAATTCAACTCACCATTCTTGTTGTGAAGGGATTCGACTATTTGAAGACATGGAGTTGAAGTTTTCAAAGCATTCCAAGCTACAGGATCAAGTTCATGCATGGTGGCGCCTTCTTTCCCAGGTAGAGCCAAAGTCTTCATTTGCAAATGATGTGAAATATTAGGGCTTGCCTTGTGTTTTGTTCTTTAGGGTTTCTCAAATCCCTAAGTCGACTTTAGGGGTGTTGCTTAGGTTTCAAAATATTTATTAATGCCAAGTTAATATACCTATGATGGCCAACTCATATAAATTAAGGCATTCATTCTATGTTATACCTTGGGGAAGGCTTCATGCCTTAGTTTTATTTTGATTAATTTTCTAGAAATTATTTGAATTTTTTTGCCTTAGTACTATTTATCAAATAGATTTTATAAGGAATCAATAGGTCTTGGAGATATGTCTTAGGATTAAGAGTTAAGACCTAGGTTTATTTTATTTTAATTTTTTTTTAGAGAAAACAACTAAACATATAATGAGGAGTATTATATTTTTATGATTTTTTTTATGGAAAAAATCAAACTTTGTAAAGGGTGATATAAGCTATTGTTTGCAAAAGATTTTGAAATCTTTAATTGCAAAAATAGAATAATTATAAAACTGCATGTTGTAAAGCAGAATCAAAGCAATACTTTATGAATTGTTTTGTTTTCTTGCTATTTTTAGTAGTTGAGCATTGACTTTTCTTCTTGGTCGGAATTGAGTTTCCAGTTGGAGAGATAAGGTGTTTTCCTTGCTTTAAAAGCATTGTTTTCCTATTTTTAGAAGCCTGACAGTTTATGCATGCAAAAAGTGAGACTTTCCACTTTTGTGCTGACTTGTTGAACAGTTTTTGAGACCTTTTCCTTGAGATTTTTTCAAGAGCTCGGATTAGGGTTCGAGAGATATATCTTTGGAGAAAACTTAGGGTTTTCTAGGTCAGTCTATTTTCTTGCTCTTACACATTTTTGAGCTGGAAACTGTTTTGTACTCAGTTGAGTTTTTTTGGCATACTCCTACAGTTGAATAAAAAAACAACATTCCTACCTATCATTTTGTGTATCTATTTGTAGTTGCAGTTTGATGTTATCTTGTGATTTATGTTTAAGGAATCCTTGTTATGTCCTAAGGCTATAATTTTGACGTAGAAAAGTTCAAGGATACAGGTTGCGTGTCGTATTTTAAATCAGATCTTCATGCAAAATATTTATGTCAAATTTTTCTTGAGAGGTTGTGAGATTGTGTTGGTTTTTGAGCATTGTTTGTGAGGAAAATCCAGAATAATCATTAGTTCACCATCAAATATTGAAAATCATTTCAAAATCATAAGTTTTAATATTTTGTTATTCTCTATCCTTTTTCCCAAGAAAGACCTTTAGAATAGGATCATCATATGGAGAACCAGCTCTCTCTGGAGATTCTCTTTTCTTATAGATTACCCACATCTGGAAAGAGTTTCCATGTTGCAACAGATAGTTTGATTTTTGCAAACCTGACAGGGTGCATATCTGATTGCTAACAATTTTTTGGCACGCCCGGTGGGACTCTGAAAATCAGTTTCAGAGACATTTTAATTTCTAAAAAAATTGATGTTTGGTGTATGCAACAGGTTTCTCAGCCTTTTGGAGGCTTGTTCAATATACCTCGCGACTCCGACTTTTGATCTTACATGCAGACCTAGTCCAGCCTGTGCATGAGAAAGGTACAAACCAGATCAAGTGTTGCACCTTTCCGATAGCGATAGTTGTCCCCACCATGAAGAGTTGGAAAAACAACAAGGAGGTTGTTTGAGATGCCAGCGAGGTCAAAATCAACACCTCTTGTTTTCAGTTCTCTGGTTTCATCACCAGGAGTACCAATTCCAATATCATAGATACCGCCAATGGTAGTGCCAAGGCAACACCCATTTGTAGCCCTTAGAATCCTTTCATTCTTCACTGGAGAGGATCACACAACACCGGTGGAGAACATTCATGACATGGCTACCTTATGTTTGGTTCACAACATCACACAGGAGAACATCGTGTTAAGGCTCCTGGCTACATCGCTCAAAGTGAAAGCATTACAATGGTTCAGAGGCCTTGCAGCCAACTCGATTGCAACATGGGATGCACTAGGTAACAGTCTATACCAATTTTTTGTTGATAAATCTGATAATTTGTCCCTGCTAGAACAATTGAGCACTATTCAGAGAGCGTCGCACGAGCACTTGGCTGATTTCAACCACCAATTTCAAAGAACTTGGGCTAGAATTCCTGCAATGGTAAGGCCTTTACCAATCCACGCTTTTATGTTTTAATTAAAATCTTTGAATAGTAAGATTTTGATCATGACCAAATCTATGGGTGGGCATACGCTCCCTGATGATTATTATATCACCATTAGAGCTAAGAATTGTCTCATCCAAGCTGGAGATATAGCCCCTAGACCTCATATGTTGTTGTTTCCTGAAATGCAGCCACCTACCCCTACTTCTTTACCTCCCTTAGCTAATATGCCCATTGTCCCAGCAATAGGTTATCAGACCACAACATAGCAAACTGCTGCTCCAGCCCAAAACCAAGAAATTCAAGAGATTAAAAGTATACTCAAAACCTTCAGGAATGACCTTGTGAGCATTAAAAATCAAGTCATGAACATAAACCTTATGAAGCCACTTATCAATAGAACCAGCCTAATAGGCCTGCTTTTCAGAATGATTGTCAGGGCCAAAAGAGAAATTTTAACCCAAGACCTTTCTAGCCATACAACCCAAACACAACTAGTTCTTCAAAGGAACTCATACCTCAGAATAATATCGCCCAGGATTGTGATTGGTGTTATCCATGCAACCAGCCCCATAACCAATCAACATGTGATAATGGCATGAGAAATTAGGCTTTAATGGTTCAAAATAGTTATGCAGGTTCAGAAAGTGTTTCAAGTTAGAGCCTGGAATAGCAAGAAGGATTTGAGGTTGCTTTGCCAAACTTGTAGAGTTCTGATTTTTGTGGCGTGAATGGCCATGATCAACAAGTTTCTCCTATTGTAGACAACACAAGATCAAAAAAAAGAGCAATGGATCTAGGACAGCAAGCTAGAAGTTCACAGTAGCATCCTATGAAGGATAAGCAGCCTGTTTCTACACCTAGTCCTAATGTTGCAACAAAATCCAAGGTGCATTTTTTGCAAAAGGGCCAAGAGATACCTAGAAAGGGGTAGTCAAAGACACATTTGCAGCCCTTGCAGAAGTAGAATGATGTTGTTGTCACAAAAAACCAGTAGAAGGTAAATGCTACTTCTTTCAATATTGTTGAACACCTTAGAAAGACTACTATCAGCATGTCTGTACTATATGCTTTGCATATCTCAGGTCAAAAAAATTTGCTGCAAGATGCTTTAGCTAAGTTGTCTATTTCTGGTGATACTAATCAAGGTGCTACCAAAGCCGTGTTCACTAAAAGTTCAGAAGGTAAAAGCGAGCAGAAAGGTAAGGAGGTAAAGCCTCCCCCGTTTTATTTGACTCTAATCATTGGGGATAAATTAGTGCATAACTGCATGGTTGGTTCTAGCGTGAGTATCTCTGTTATGCCTAAAAAAATTAGTTGATGTGTTAGGTCTTGTCTATGAACCCAACCCTCAAAAGGGTGTAGTTCAGTTAGATGGGTCTGCTTTTAAAATTGTTGGTATAGTAAAAAATTTAGCCCTTACCTTGCATGCATCCCCTAGTTTTGTGATTCACCAAGATGTACATGTAATTGATTTGCCACCGCACTTTTCCATTTGCCTCTCAAGGGATTTTACAGCCAAGTTGGGGGGTTTCTTGTCATTTGACTGGTCTCATCTATTTTTCAGAACAAGGTATGGTACAAAAGTAACCATAAATTCTGAGCCTTTAGCCAAAGACCACATTGAACCATACGTTTTGAGCCCTATAAATGCTAACCTTTGCATCACCCTTGTACTGGAAAAGCAAACCATGACATCAGACCAGAGCACCCATGTAGAAAATATAAATCTAGATGAATGGGTAGCCGAAGATCATGAGCTTGATCCCTTCCAGCATACAAATGAGGTAGGATTAGCGGTTTACATGATTTGTGAACCTGATTCTGATATGCCTAATCTGATTAAAAGGGAAGTACAACTTGTAGGGCAGGAAAATGAACTTTGGAAACTTTATTTTGATGGTTTGAGGAGCAGTGTAGGTGTTGGTGGTGAGGCCATGCTGATTTCACTAGAGGGAGAAAAAAAAATTATTCTACTTTCAGATTTGCATTCAGTTGTACAAACAATACAGCCGTATACGAAGCACTTGTACATGGCCTAGAATGGGCCCAAAAAAGAGGTATTAAATGCTTGTGTGTTTATGGTGATTCTGAGTTAATAGTAAATCAGGTCAGAAACCTAAATGCTAGAAAAAATGACTTGTTTAAGAAATATAAGCATGATGTATGGGATTTAATTGAAGATCTTGATGCTTTTAATATATGTTCAGTTCCTAGAAATGAAAATAAGCATGCAGATAGGCTCGCTGCTATAGGGGCTCAGTTTGATATTCCAAACGAAATTCACAAAGTAGAGGTGTGTCAATATGTAAAGATAGTCGTCAGACCTTCTATTCTTGACAATAATGTGAGCTAGTAGGTTTTTGAAAGCGATGAGCAAATTGTAAATTTTTTAATTGTTGAAGTTGAGTTTGCAAATGGAAACCAGCAAAAGTGGCAGCAATAGTATGACAATCAGATTATACAGTTGAGTACCAACAAGTTGTCAAGGGGTTTGGTGACCTTGGAATCTACATTCAACTCAGATGACCAGATGAGGAGAGACAAGTGCAGCCTGACTGTTAAAGAGGAACACTATGAAGCAGTCGAAATCTTCAAAGGAAAGCTTCTCAAGTTGGGAAAGGTATGTAATAAAGAGGAACAGCAAGAGTTTATTCTGTTATGTCAAAAATTTAGGGATATTTTTGCTTGGGAGTATAAGGATCTGAAAGTGTTTGACCCAGAACTAGCCCAACATACTATTGAATTAGAGCTTGTTGCAAAGCCAGTAAGGCAGAAATAAAGGCCTCTTAATCCCAAATTAGAACACCTTATGAAAGTCGAGCTAAATAAATTAGTCAAAAGTGGCATTATTTTTCCCATCAAGCATACTTCTTGGGTGTCAAACCTAGTTCCAGTTAGGAATAAAAGTAGGGAGATCAGATTATGTGTTGATTTTTGAGATTTAAATAGAGCGTCACTGAAAGACCACTACCCACTCCCTTCCATGGAGAAAATTTTGTAGGTGATTTCCGGTTCTGACATATTTTTTTTGCTAGATGGTTACTCAGGTTATAACCAGATTCTGGTAAAACAGCAGGATCAATTCAAAACAACATTCATGACTAAGTGGGGCATGATAGCCTACAAAAGGATTCCTTTTGGCTTATCCAATGCTGGAGCAACCTTTCAGCGAGCGATGGATATAGATTTTCATGGCCTCATGAACAAGATCATTTTGGTATATTTAGATGATTTTTATTTTTTCTAGAAATGCTAATGAACATCTTGATCATTTAGAATAGATTTTCCAGAGATGCAGGGAGTTCAGAGTGTCTCTTAATCTGAAGAAAGGTATTTTTTCTATACATGAAGGTAAACTCCTTGGGCATATTGTTTTGAAGCAAGGTATTTTCATAGATTCTGAAAGAATCTCTGTAATCCTTGAATTACCATTTCCAACTCACAAGAAAGCTTTCTTGGAAGAATAAATTTTGTGAGGTTCATACCAAATATCGCAGCTTTGCTGCAACCTCTCACTCTTATGCTTAAAAAGAGTATACCTTTCACCTGGACCAAGGAAAGTAAAAGAAGCTTTGATCAAATCAAAGAATCTCTCACTACTGCCCCTACCCTCATCAATCCAAAGTACTACAGATATTTCATTCTTTATGCATTTGGAGGAGTTGATACTATTTCTTCTATGCTTTGCCAGCAAAACAATGAAGGTTTGGAGCAACCAGTGGCCTTTTTCAGCCATGTACTACATTATTATGAGGTAAAGTATTCCTTTATCGAGAAGCATGTTTTTGCTATTGTAAGAAGTTTAAAAAAGTTCAGACATATCTTGTCAAACAGCAAGATTCATTTGTTGGTTGTGCATTCAACTGTTAAAGATTTCTTGTTTAACCGTGAAATTAATGATAAGCGTGTTGGTTGGATAACCAAGGTCATGGAGTTTGACATAGATATTAAAATAACCAAACTCGTTAGAGGTAAGGGTTTGTGTGAACAGATTGTAGAAAATACAGTGGGCAGCAACTTAGAGGAGACTAAAAAGGTTGGCACAGTGCTAAACAATGATGATGCGACTGATGTTCCAGTTCCTGTTGCTACCTGGGTGCAGCAAATGATTCTTTATTTACAAACTAGTGAGTGTCTCGAAGGTCTAGACAAAGCGAAAATGAGGTATTGTAGATTACAGTCTATTCCTTTTGCAATTATTGATGGCATTCTTGATAGAAGAGATTTTCAAGGTGTTTTGTTAAGATGCATTGAACCTAACCGAGTTGATAAGCTTTTAGCAGAATTTCATGATGGGCCTTCAGGAGGCCACTTTGCTACAAGAACAACAGCCCTGAAAATAAAGCGGGCTAGTTATTATTGGCCAAATTTTTTCAAGGATTCCATTGCTTGGGTCCAAAAATGTGAAAAGTGTGCTTTGTTTTCAAGAAAACAGAAACTTGCAGCGTTACCTCTGCATTTGATTCAAGTGGATCAGCCCTTTGCTAAGTGGGGCTTATATTTTATAGGGCCAATCAACCCGCCTTCAAGTGCGGGTCATAAGTGGATATTGACTGCCACAAATTATTTTACTAAATGGACCGAGGCGGTTGCTTTAAAAGAAGCAAATGAGACTTCTATGCTTAATTTTTATCTAGACTTAGTGTCAAGATTTGGTACTCCAGATTCTATAATTTCTGACAATGGTTTGGCCTTCATTGGTTTAAGAATTTCTGATTGGTCAGTTAGAAATAACATTTATTTAACTACATCTTCTAACTATTATCCACAGGGAAACGGGCAGGTAGATCTACAAATAAGAATTTGATCCGGATAATCAAGAAGACTATCGAGGACAATCAATGAACATGGCACGAAAAGCTTAAGTTAGCTCTTTGGGTTGACATAGTGACTCCTAAAAGGGCCACTGGTTGTTCTCCTTATGTACTTGCTTATGGAAAAGAAGCTAATTTACCCATTTCTATTGAGTTGTCAACTTTAAGTTATGTGAAAGAACTGGAATTATTGAATGAGCAGCCTCTTGAAGTGCAGTTTTTACAGCTGGTAGAGCTTGAGGAGACTAGAAGGGAAGCTTTAAAATAGCTTGAAATACATCAAGCTCAGATGAAGAGCTCTTTTGATAAGAAAGCAAGACCACAAGAATTCATCATTGGTGATTTGGTCTTCAAATGGAATGAATATAAGAGCAGACCTGGATGAAATTCCAAGTTCAATGCAATTTGGGACGGGCCTTATGTGATCACGGAGTGCAAGGAACACAACACTTTCCAGCTTTCAAAGCTGACGGGAGAGGTGTTTTCTATCCCAATTAATGGGATCCACCTCAATCATTGCCTCTGAGATAAGTTCTATCTTGTAAATAAATAGAGTAGTTGTTATAAATAAGTGTGTTATGCACATTTCTTTTAGGTAGTTTTCTTTCCCTAAGCGCTAATGTGCATTGTTCTGTTGGCCATCAAGGCCTGTTAGTTTGCTTTCAGCATTGTTTTGTTTTGTTTTGCTATTGTTTTGGAGTTGTTTCAAGTTTTCTGAGTTTCATGAAGGAGGGGCAATTTTGACTCCACGACCAATGGATTTTTCAAAGGCAACTGATCTATGCTTAGTTGGAAAGCATCTAGCAAAAATCACCAAAATGTTATCAATTTTTCGCTATAGCTCAAATGGTGGAGCTGATTTAAATATTGTTATATTTTAAAGTGAAAATGCAGTTATATTTTGAATATGCTTGAGTGTTGTTTTTCACTTCATTTTATTTCATCAAGTGACAGTTGTGCAGGTGTTTTGAGAAACTGAGATTCGAAGTATCATCCATGTTTTTGCATAAATCAAATGGAATACAAAACTGAGTATACAAATGATAAATCAGAATGCTTTCATTTATTTCATGAAGTGATGCATGTTTTACATAAGTCATTTGATTACGAGAATACAAATGTTGGTACAATCTTGCATTTTAATGCTTTTCTTTTAGAATGGAAATGAAAGAACAAAATTAAACATCCACACAAGCCATGGTTTTAGCCGTTTCCATTTATAATAGTAAAGGAAATATACAACTGGAAACAGAAAGCAGATAACATTAGACATATCCTTCATTGCCTGAGTTGGTCTTCAGTTGGTATCTCGAGGTTGGCTCCTTTCGGTTTCCGCTCCTGAATGTAGCTGCATAAGTTTGAGAAGGGTGTCAATTAAGAGCTCGAGATATGAATAACACTACATGCCATACTAATAGAGATATATTTCAATCCTTACAGTGCAGAGAAATAGCGAAAGGAAATAACAGAAGCATGAACTGAAAAAGAGAGAAAACATCATCATTCTTTGTTTTTTGAGCTAACACTGTTTGTTTCTTTGTGCAAGTATAGGGAAATCTATGTAGCTATTTATCTTTTGAGGACTCCCACAAGGGTAGAGCCCGACATGCTGCCCGTGTATGTTACAAGAGGGCCGAGAGAGGAGGATGCAATCATCATGCTCTTCTAAGCTTTACAACTGAACAAGTAATCGAACTACCATGCATTTATAACAATCAGATCAACATATGGAAGTGAAAATTGAAAATGAATGATAATCAAACAACTCGTTTTAGCTAAAACTATCAATCTATCATGTTTTTTGAAAGGTTTGGTTCTGCTGTCATAATACTATTTTTCTATTTTTTAAGACCGTTCACTTTATAGTGTTGTTTCATAATTTTTGTTTTGGAACAGCAGTGCTCTATCTCTTAACAATGATAGTGAACAGGCATACATATGCCTCATCAATTGAATACTGATCAATAAGGTAAGCGAGTGCATGGTTTGAAAGGCAAATGAAGCATAAAAAGTCATGAAGATTGTCAGACGGAAGAGTGCAACAGGAGTTTGAAGTGTTTTGTTGCTTATCTATCAAGTTATTTATTTGTCCTCCATTAGAATCAATGGAGATATCTTATATAGAAGGCGGTTGTGTTTGAGCATCTTTTTTACACAATGCAAAGTCATGAAAGTTATGCCTTGACAGGTGAGGAAACGAACTGGAAAGCAAATGGAGTGTGCACAAGAATTCACAATCACCCATATGTTCTTATCTTAGAAGTGTGATCTCTTTAAAATACAAATTCTATAATTTCCAGCAGGTACCCATATTGGGTTTTGACAGAATACAGAAATGGAAGGATTCTCTCAAGATTTATAAAAACCCATATACAAAATTTTACTCAAATACAGATTTTTCTTCATATAAGGAAGTACCCATATGGGGTTTTCAGCAAAAAATCAAGAGATAATCAGGTTTTTTCAAGATACAGTTTACCCATGTATGGGGTTTTCCAGAATGCAGAATAATATTGAAACACAATGAAGGGGGGTCGAGCTCAAATCTTGGAGAGACCCAGAATACACATTATTGTCATTTAGAACAGATTTCTTTCATATCAAAAGCCCACTTTCAAACTGTTCATCATACAACTTTCTCATTATTTCCTGAAACCCATATGGGGGTTTTAAAAATAAAATGCAGATAGTTCACTTTCCAGGTTACCCACATGGGTTTCTACATTTTAAAATAAAAATGCTTGAGAGCCATCATGGGCTGAACCAGTAAATGAAGAGATTCTCTCATAAATTCCAAGTCAAATGGGAAGCACGTGTTAGGTTGTCACGAATCCCAAATCAAAAGAATTGCATTCCAAGCATGTGTGGCGTGGCCGAGTGGAGGAGGTTTTTCAATTATATAAAAACCACTAAAAATGTAGACACCCATTTTAGATTTATTGAAGTTTACAATCTAAAGATGAAAAATGTAAGATAGAGTGAGAAATGCATAGTAAAATCCAGAAACACACATATATGGCACGACCAGTTAGATGGGTCTGCATTTCTTTTCTTTTTTTTAAAGGGAATTGCAGTCATTCATGTGCACTTTCAAGCTTGTAGGCTCTAGTTTGAGAGAGAAAATGCGGAGCAACAATTGAAGAGGAACAACTTACCTTGTGATTGTTGTACAAGAACACACAAGTCGCGCCAAGCTCATTTTGGAGCTCACAACGCTAAGGCTCGAGCCCTCCCATGGCACCCAAGGTGGATTTAAGAAAGCACAGAATAAATAACACAAGAAAAATTAGAGATGAGTAAAGGAGAAGCCGCAGCCTTAAGAGGCTATTTCTTGTTTTCAAAACAATGGAGAGAGCTCACAATGCAAAGAATTCAACTCACCATTCTTGTTGTGAAGGGATTTGACTATTTGAAGACATGGATTTGAAGTTTTCAAAGCATTCCAAGCTACAGGATCGAGCTCATGCATGGCAACGCCTTCTTTCCCAAGCAGAGCCAAAGTCTTCATTTGCAAATGATGTGAAATATTAGGGCTTGCCTTGTGTTTTATTCTTTAGGGTTTCTCAAATCCCTAAGTCGACTTTAGGGGTGCTGCTTAGGTTTCAAAATATTTATTAATGCCAAGTTAATATACCTATGATGGCAGACTCATATAAATTAAGGCATTCATTCTATGTTATACCTTGGGGAAGGCTTCATGCCTTAGTTTTATTTTTGATTAATTTTCTAGAAATTAATTTAAAATGTGTGCCTTAGTACTATTTATCAAATAGATTTTATAAGGAATCAATAGGTCTTGGAGATATGTCTTAGGATTAAGAGTTAAGACCTTGGTTTATTTTATTTTAATTTTTTTTTAGAGAAAACAATTAAACAAGTAATGAGGAGTATTATATTTTTATGATTTTTTTTTATGGAAAAAATCAAACTTTGTAAAGGGAGATATAAGCTATTGTTTGCAAAAGATTTTGAAATCTTTAATTGCAAAATAGAATAATTATAAAACTGCATGTTGTAAAGCAAGAAAAGCAATACTTTATGAATTGTTTTGTTTTCTTGCTATTTTTAGCATTTGAGCATTGACTTTTCTTCTTGGTCGGAATTGAGTTTCCAGTTGGAGAGATAAGGTGTTTTCCTTGCTTTAGAAGCAGTTTTTTCCTATTTTTAGAAGCCTGGCAGTTTATGCATGCAAAAAGTGAGACTTTGCACTTTTGTGTTGACTTGTTGAACAGTTTTTGAAACCTTTTCCTTGAGCTTTTTTCAATAGCTAGGATTAGGGTTCGAGAGATATATCTTTGGAGAAAACTTAGGGTTTTCTAGTTCAGTCTATTTTCTTGCTCTTACACATTTGAGTACTGGAAACTGTTTTGTACTCAATTGAGATTTCTTTGGCATACTCCTATAGTTGAATAAAAAAATAGCATTCCTACCTATCGTTTTGTGTATCTATTTGCAATTGCAGTTTGATGGTATCTTGTGATTTATGTTTATGGAATCCTTGTTATGTCCTAAGGCTATAATTTTGATGCAGAAAAGTTCAAGGATATAGGTTGCATGTCATATTTTAAAACAAATCTTCATGCAAAATATTTATTTAAAATTGTTCTTGAGAGGTTGTGAGATTGTGTTGGTTTTTGAGCATTGTTTGTGAGGAAAATCCAGAATAATCATTAGTTCACCATCAAATATTGAAAATCATTTCAAAATCATAGGTTTTAATATTCTGTTATTCTCTATCCTTTTTCCCAAGAAAGACCTTTAGAATAGGATCATCATACGGAGAACCAGCTCACTCTGGAGATTCTCTTTTATTATAGATTACCCACATCTGGAAAGAGTTTCCATGTTGCAACAAATAGTCTATTTTTTGCAAATATGGCAAGGTGCATATCGGATTGCTAACAATATGTAGGCTATAATAAGTCCTTTGCAACGTTAAGTTACTGGCCCCTTCGCTTTGATGCCAATCCTAGCATGCAAAATTTAAAAAAACTTTAAAACACATTTGTCATGTTTATTTTTTTAAGTTAATATCATAAATTACTCAAGTTTCAACCGTTGGATGAACATTTGATGTATGGTTGTAGTTGCATTCCGTAATGAAATGCATAGAGCGATGGGCTTGCCAGCTTAAACCTCCGGAATCACCCTATAATCGTTAGATTTAGAAAGATCAATGGTTAAGATTAAGAATTTGTAACTTGTAGACCTAAGACGTGTCATTCACTTTAATGTTCCAATTTTGAGAAATAAATCATTTAAAGCACTTTGTACTGCTAAGTGTCAACTGTCAAGTGATTAATGTTTATTTTTAAAGTTAATATCATAAATTACTCAAGTTTCAACCATTGGATGAACATTTGATGTATGGTTGTAGTTGCATTGTGTAATGAAATGCACAGAGCAAGGGGCTTGCCAACTTAAACCTCTGAAATCACCCTATAATCGTTAGATTTAGAAAGATCAACGGTTAAGATTAAGAATTTGTAACTTGTAGACCTAAGATGTATCATTCACTTTAATGTTCCAATTTCGAGAAACAAAGCATTTAAAGCACACGGTCACAGTGAGATTTTTTCAAGTCCTTTGTAGTTTGCAACGTTAATTTACTGGCCCCTTGGCCTTGATGCCAATCCTAGCACACAAAAGTTTAAAACAACTTTTAAAAACATGTGTCATGTTTTTTTTTTTAAGTTAATATCATAAATTACTCAAGTTTCAACCGTTGGATGAACATTTGATGTATGGTTGTAGTTGCATTCCATAATGAAATGCACAGAGCGATGGGCTTCCCAACTTAAACCTCTAGAATCACCTTATAACCTTTAGATTTAGAAAGATCAACGGTTAGTAATTTGAAACTTGTAGTCTTGTAGACCTAACTCCTAAGACGTGTCATTCACTTTAATGTTCCAATTACGAGAAAAAAAGCATTTAAAACAATTTGCACTTTGAAATTGTACAGTGATTTTTAAAGTCTTCACTCTTCAGATTGCTCATTGTAGTGCACCACCCTATTTCAAATTCCATAGTTCCATTCCCAACAACGCCATTCCAATTTTCAAGAGTCGAGACTCTGAATCTGGGTAAGTGAATGAACTCTTGTGGCTATGTTTCATCGTTTGACATTTCTTAAAATCTTATTTTTTCAAAGTTTGAAGTTTGGGTTTAGAGACTCAAGAATTCATTAAAATTAAGGAGGACTAATAGGTATTACTTATTAGGGAATTCAAATTTCAAAACTTCACATTTGTATAAGCATGTCTACCACCAGTACCACTAGAGCAATGTCCAATAAAAAAATACATTATGCAAAACTTCTTAAAACCCCAGGTTTCACCGATGGGTACCATGATATTTATGATCCCGAAATCTATTGTAGGCGTACCTCAAAACTTAGATTTTCATCTCAGAATAAGGCTGCAAAGAAAATGCAAGTTTATAGTATCATTGCACCATGGGTAACTAGATTAGGGTGCATGATGTTACATGAAGTTTTCCCTTGCCCATAATTTATCATGGTCTGTGCCCAAAATTATGATGATAAGAAAAGAGAAATTGTTAATAAAGATAACCAAGAAGAATTGTTATCCATTAATGCAGAAGAACTTGGAAAAGTGTTGGAGTTTACAACTGAATAATTTGGAAACCACCACATTGACCTAGAAAAGCTTGGTAGTGATTATGAAGCAATGGAAGAAAGGCTGAAAAATAATTTCTTAAATAAAATAGTTAAGGATAGAAACAAATTGAAAGGTGATCATAAGCCTCCTTATAATTTGGATATTTTTAAACCATGGGTTCAGGATACTATTTCCATGCTAGCATTTTTCCTCGGTCTGGATAGCAATTTGGAAGTGAGTGCAAGCCTCCTTGAAATGGTATATAATATCCATTATGCTAATGAACATGTCAAATATAATTATACTCAGCACATTGTAGAATCCATGCATAAACAATTTTTAATAATTAAAGCAAGTTCCACCAAGACATTTAGGTTCACAACCTACTTGTGCTATCTTTTTCTATTCAAATTTAGAAGAATGTTTCAAACCAACAAGCTTCAGATTCATCCCTATAGTAATGAAAAGGAAAATAAAATGGCTCTAGTATATGAATGGACCACTGAGATAAGGATGCATGATTCTCGAAGGAACTACAGTCATTTTGTAGACTGATTTTTGGCTCCATTGCATCAACTAATTACAAATACTCCAATGCCTAGATTGCCTATGTCATGTAGAAATTGCATGCAACTAGGAAAAGAAATA
This sequence comes from Sequoiadendron giganteum, assembly GCA_007115665.2. Lineage (NCBI taxonomy): Eukaryota > Viridiplantae > Streptophyta > Pinopsida > Cupressales > Cupressaceae > Sequoiadendron > Sequoiadendron giganteum. The sequence continues at coordinate 337,956,960 of CM021105.1, read as the reverse complement.
CAATTGGTTGATTCATACTTAATGGAAGAATATATTGTGCTAAGATTTTATGGATCAGGAGTAGAGCCATACAAACTTCCAATACATGTGACAGAAAGGGTTTTTGCATTGGAATATGCAAGGCAGGTGTAGAGTGCTGATGAACTACACTTTCCCAGTCAGCAAAAGAAGACCTTATTTCCTTCTTTACCTTTTTCATGTGGAGGGTTCACATTCGAGAGAAAATAATTTAGTGTGGCACATAATATTTTGAAATTTTTTGACTTTGATGCTATCTATCACTAGCAATATGATCCATGTGACATCATTAAATCAATGATTGTGGCCAATAGGAATGATGCAAATAGAATTCAACATCAAAGTAAACCCTTGCTTGAAAACTTGAGAAACAAGGATTTTTGGGATGAGGTCAAAATAGCAATGGAGAAATGTGTTGCTGAGAATGGTATTTCTTTTGAACAATTATCAGTAGAAATTATGGCATTGCACCGAAAGACAATCAGGACATACAACAATTTTTATGAAAAAAGTGATAAAACATCTAGTAGAGTAAAAATTTCAGGTTCTCTAGAGAAGGAAGTTATAGATAAAAATTGGTCACGATCAAAAATTACTGCCTTTTGGTCTATGAGGAAGGACCTAGGTGATCCAAGAGCTCTTGTAGAGTATGGAGCTAACAAAGAAGATAAATATTTTAGCAAATTGTGGAATATAGAGCATCCTGATCAATGTGGAAGCAAAGGAAGTGATGAATCTGATGATGAATCTAATGATGATATTGATAGTGAAGAAGAAGAACAAAGCCATGCCAATTACAAACCTGGTTTAAGTGAGGCCACAAAAGAAGCATATGTTTCAACATATACTTCAGGAGCAGCCATACTTGAAAAAATTAGTTATGAAGGTGGTCCTTTGGGGTCCAATGGACAAGGCCCTTAGACAATAACAGATGTTGAGCATAGAAAAATAGTTGATAAATCTAGCCTTGGGCTTGGAGGTGAAAAAGTAGACCAAGGGCATACAAGTCAAACTCAATTTGTTAGAGCTTATAATCCTCATCCTCATGGTCAGATACAATCACAACTAGGACATGCCCTTGGTGGATAGCTTAGTGCAACTGGGAGTGTCATTGGTGGCGATGGTATGGGTAGTAGTACTAGTAGTGGTCAACATGTGCTACAATGACAAATTACACACAAGACTAAGAGGAAACTAATAAAAGATATCACAAAAACACTAGGTGATCAAGGGAATCAAAAGAGGCAAAGGATTTTGATAGGTCCAAGTCACACTATCAGTGGATCCACCACAAAGGAGTTATTTCCAGGCACTCCCCCAATTCCAGTTAATGTGGGTGCGACATCATTAGCAACTTCAAGTACTCCTATTCCTTCACCATTGAAGCATTCCATTGTTCCTTCCTCCCCAGGTTATGATTTCATTGAAGAGTTTAAAAAGAAATTAGACTTGAATAAAAAAAAATGCAATTGATGGAGAGTGCATCTGTTGTAAGTTCAGAACCTGCAACAACCATGGTATTACCCACATTTGACACAAATAAAGAAATCACAGAGTACACAATTATTGTTCCCATAGTTCAAAACAAACCAACAAATCAGATGGATCGATCTGAATACCAGGTAACCAATTTTGCAGAGGAATTTTTTGGCCTGAAAAATACTGACAAAATTAATGTATCAAAGAAGAACAATGAATTGGTGTACACATCATTGCTAAAGAAAGAAAGAGAAAAGAAAAGGTTGCAGACCCAAATAGAAAGTTATAGGAAGACCTAGCAAGTGAGAAAGCAAAGAGGAAAGCCGCATATAAAAAGAGCAATGAATTAGAAAAAAGAATAATAAAATTTGCCTCTACATCAACAAGCAAAGAGGATAAATCAAATGAGAGAGAAGTGAATGATCTAAAGCGAAGGCTAGATGAGAGCAACAAGATATATGATGAGGAAAAATCCACTTCAGAAAAATTAAGACTAAGCATTGCGAATGGAAATGCATAGTGGGAACAAAAATTGGAGAAACGGAGAAAAACAAATGAAAGATTGGAGACAGAGTTGACGGAAGCAAAAGAAGAAATTAAGTCTTCTCAAAATAAGTTATCTGTATTTTGTAGAGATACAGTGAGGCATATGAAACAAAAGATCTGGGATGCAATAATGCAGAGGTTTGATCATTTTTGTGACATGTTTCAATTGATTGATGCTATCAGAAAACATTATAAGAAGCTCAGCAAATATTTAGTGGACAACAAAAACGTGTTGGAATTAGAGAAATCTGCAAATCAAGTTCTACAAATAGTCTACAAAGCTAGTGACAATGATCTGAAATCAAAAGGGATTACTAATTGGATTGAAACCTCAATGGCGTTGTCATATATCATTCAAAAGTGTTCGAGAATGTCTGGAACAAAGGAATATTTGCATTTAGTTGCAGACAAGATGAAGGTGGCAGATGAAAAGGTAAGGAACTTCACCGAGCTTGGTTTTCTAGAGGCTTTTGACACAAATGAGCGATTCACTAGAAAGGATGGTTTTAGAAAGAAGATGGAAGGTGCAAGGAAGATTGATTTGGACCAGTTTCCTCATAACCTAGATGTGAACTATTTGGATTCCATCAGAACACTGATAACCTTGAATGAAAAATTGACTGAAGAATTCAAGACAGGTTCCACTTCCAATTACAATCATGAAATGTTAACAAAACTTCAAGTCAAACAACATCAGTTAGAACAAATGGAAATTCCACCACCTGAAGAGTGGAAGTTGCTAGAAAAGGTGATACATCGACTTGATTTATTATTTTCAATCTTTGATAATATGAGTTTCCAAGTTCCAACTCAGCTCTGTGTAGACTTGTCTTTGGGCATTGGCAAGATTTTGCATTGACAATGCCAATATATACTCATTCATGTGAAATTCAATTAAAAAGCTCAAATTCAAACTTCAGTAATGTGATGATGTTCAATTATCTGGATTTTGTATTATTCATTTTATCATTTGAACTAGTGATGAACTGTTAGCTCATTATATTTACTTCTTGGTAGAGCTTCCAAGTTATGGATGTTGAACTGTTAGCTCATTATATTTACTTCTTGGTAGAGCTTATAAGTTATGGATGTTGAATTGTTAGATTTTGCTATGTTTTGACTAAAAATCCTGATCAATATCAACTAACTTACACCTCACCCGCATCCCACATACTACAAAAATACACTACATTTGATTTTATGATTAGCACAAATTGCAGAGATTTGTGTGACAAGATCCATTTTGTGGCCCACATTACTACTTGATCAATGATCATGTCCATAAATAAATCTAAAACCCCATGATCACAACCCCTATTCCTGAAGAATTCAAATTCAATGTACTGACAAATTAAATGTACTTCCACACACTCAATTTGAATAACATAAACAACCACTTTGGAGACAGCTAAATAAGTTAATAACTTATAAGCATATGAATCCACAATAGTTGAACACTTGAAATAAATTCAGTAAATATGTGTAACCTTCTCCATTATATTGATCTTCAAAGTTCAAATGATATGCATTATAAAAATAGTTTATTATATGATATGGATGGGCGAATTGGTGCAATATATTATCTATCTTCTTACTATTTTCTACTATTAAGTCTAATTAAAAATGATGTGATGATCCATTGATCTCCTATTGGGGTCTTGATCTCTCTTATATATGAGAGGCAACAAGATACAAACCCCTTGCAAAAATTCATGATATTTGACAACTAAACATAACTCAAATTATAAACAAAACAATGTCATAGGTGAATGCACCGATCCGTTAATCTCCAAGTTGAAGCCCATGACCACTGACCACCTAAGATCTGTTCAAGGCTTCTACTCCATGATAGGGTGCTCATCATGTTGTCGGTTGGCATTCTTCCTCTTAATCTGATGGTTGTCCCGTTGGATCTAATTCTGACACATCTACAGTTTGGCTAATAAACAGATTGACTGCAGAGAGGTGATGGATGTACTCTTGTTCAGCATAGGTGTCCATGTTAGAGATCGCCTCTTTCATATCATATTCCATTGACATTATTTTTTTGAGTTGCTTCTGAGTGTTTTGTAAAACCATAACCTCGTCATTTATTTCTTGCAAAGTAGCAGTTAGAAGCCCAGCAAGCTCTTCCTTCCAATCATCATATTCTCTCATATTTCCAATGACAAAATGAAGTGTCAGGAGTGGGACTCAATCAAAGCAGTCAAAATCTTCCCTAAGCCTATTATGATATCCATTATGTGATTCTACCAACTTGTTATATGTCAGCAATATTTGTCCTTTCATGACATTCTTATCTACAAGCTCCTTTTTTTTCTCCATCATTCTAGGCTGCAATCGTTCATTCTCCACCAATGCAATGTGTGTCTGTTTGAATACTTTCCAATATTCAATAGCACATTTCATCATTTTTTTTGAATCTTTCTTTCATCATTTCAAATACAGTGTTATATTTGATGGTTTTCACTTCTTTCTCCAATTCTTTGCATTTCCCCTGGGATTTCAGATGGCAATTCTTCCAGTAGGCTACATCAGCCAATTTATCAAGCACTCTCTTATATTTTTCAAACCATGGGGAGTACAACTCTGATGTGGAGGAGGAAGATTCTTTTTCTCTCTGATTTGCTAGCTCCTTCTTCAGTTTGTCATTTTCCTTAATCATTTTTTTGGTCTGTGCTTTGGTAAATTTTGCCACATTTATGTTCAATTCTGCTATCTTCATAGGGTTGGTATCCACTACTCGTTGAACCAAGAGATGACCAAACACTTGGTTTGGATTACTAATTATAGCAGGTCTTTTATCATGGGGATACAGTGACCGAATAAGCAAGGTGGCTTCGTCTGGGTTGTACCCAAATCCTGAATACATTTTGTCACTTGCCTCTTCTGTTAAGTTCATTGTTGTATCCCCTCTTTTTCTGAAGCTATCAAATACAATTGAAGAGATAATATCCCACCCTGGCAGGAGCAACACTCCAGCTTCTTGAAGCAATTCCCTACCTCTTTCAGGAGTGATGGACTCCATTTCCTTTTCTACCTCCCTTTTCAATTCCTCTAGAGCGGTTGCGTCATGTTCAGGAGTGATATACTGTATCTATTGTCTCATTTTTCTGCCTTTATATTCATAAACAAATGATTTAAATTAAGAATATTTAACAAAATCACAATCAAAAATAAACTGTTGTCCAGCCTTGATCCTCACATCATCAAATAGTTCATTTTATGCCTCAAATCTTACAATATTCTTCTCTTGAGGGGGCTTGTACTGTGCAATCACAGGAGCACTGATTTGTTTGACCTGCTCACCCTCTTCATCACCCTGCTCTTCTTCACTTATATTAGTATCTACAGAAAAACATACCTTAGGAGTAGGTTGTGAAGGTATGTAATCCAAGGGCTCTATGTCTTCAGCTTGTACTCCTAAATAGGTTGCATGAGGTGCATCAAAAACAACTGAGGGAACCTCCTTTACCAGTTCATTGACATGAGCGATGAATTTCTCAATTCTTGTTAAAGGATCATGTATCTCACCAAATTCCTTTGAATAAGATGGGACATTTTTTCTCTTCCATTCCTTTGCAAGCATAATCTTGTTATAGGCGGCCATTCTTTCCTTGGTGGAAGCCTCATCATGGTTTCTTATGACATCTTCAATTGAGAACAAATATTCATACCCTAATAGCCCCCTGCGATAATCTCACCTTGTGAATAAACCCTTTTGCATCAAATGGTTTCCTTACATCACCTAGAGGTAGGTTGTATTGTGCTAATTTACCATCAATTTCTCCATATCCTTCATTGGAAACCATTGTAAAGTCTCCAAAACATAAGGTGTTGGGCATAATTGATTGTTTTCTATGTCCTTTGAGGTGTTTGGAATCAAATTTTTCCAATTACCTCACAATTTCTAAATAATAAATTCGGTCAAGAACTACTTGTGGCATCAAGTGTGGAGCCCCTTCGAACCCATAAACCCTTATCACTGTACAGTTAGGGAAAGCATACCATTCTCCCCAGTTATGATTCACTTTATTTCTCCAGTCATTTTCCTTTGGTCTTAGAAATCTTTGTACTTTTGGGGATAGGTTATAATTGCACAGATATCCTAGCAACTTCATCAATGGTTTTACAAAAAATTCTTCAAAATAAAGGTAATGAGACCTACCAAATCGATTGTCCCACAATGAAGTCCAAATTTGTACAGGTTTAAAATCTCCATTTTCATCTGTATCTTTTATCCGTAATTCTTCACTCCAGACACCTCTGACTTGTCCCTCATAGAATAGAAAATGCATAAGCAAAGAATAGTGTTCAAAATTAATATTATCACTATTATTTTTTATCTTTCAAGCCCTCAATGTAGGGCGTTGGCCAAGTAGCTAGCATAATCAAATGGCCTGGAATCCTTGCTCTGTATGTCTACAGCTAAGACCATTGGGGCAATCAACATGAGAGGTGGAACCTCTACTCCCAAAACCTGACCAGCTAAATAATAGGTGTATCGAAAATACTTTTTGAACAAATCTTCATGGAAAGGAGGGTTTTCACTACTAGAGAGCCTCCTGAGTTGGCCTCCTTCATCCTTGGGCCTATGCAAAGGTAATTTCCATCTCTTATAGCTGGTATCCATGTGACGATACTCTGTCAAGAGATCTTTGACCATGAATGATAAATTCAGTGAACACTCTAACTGAAATACATTAGAAATGAGATCCCTAGAAATAAAAAGCATGTCACCCTCGCCATGTGACTGAATAGTTCTTTTCTTGGGGTTATATCTGATAGAAAGAGCTTTAATTAGCTCTATGTTCACAAACACATTGGGCACCACAAGTCTTCCAAGGTTCAACCTCCATGGATTGCTGACTGGTTGAAACCTAAATTATTTTTTGTAATGCTACACGAAGAGGTCATACCCTCGTTGTGGTGTCCAAATATCCCCTAAGCCCTTTCATTTTTCCCATAGTCAATCCATGGAAGGATTCATTTGAGAACTCCTCTTGGGTCTCAGCCCCGACCCAAGGTATTGATCTATCAGGTCTTCATTTAGGAGTCTCTTAGGCTTTTCAGTTTTTCATTTTTTAGCTTTGGGTTTGTCTGTACTCTCTTCCATTATTTAAATCTTAAGCTTTTGATGAAAATATATTCTCAACTAGGTCTGAATTATTTACGTGAGTCTCATTGAGTCACCTCCATGGTCCATCGGTCTTTTTTGCGTCAGAACTCCAAGTTTTTTCCTTTCTACTTCTACCCTAAGAGAAATCTTCCAGGATTTTGTAACAACTATGCGATCAACTTGTGATATAATTCACTTCAATTCTGGTTCATAAATGCACCACATAATGATGCCCTGGGATGTCACATCAATCTTTCACCGATAGCCACCCTCTCCACTGATGGACACCTATCCTTCATTCTATCAGTGGGATGCCAAATAATGTTTCCCTTATGCAATCGATAATTCATGCCCATGGTTATAATTCATGGTTACTTTTGTTGACAACTTGACTCTATTGATATATCGGGAGAGCACCTTAGGAGTTAGGAGTCAGCCCGATAGAGTATTGTTACACCGATACTAGGTTGTGAGCTATTTTCATCAGGCCATTGGCGGGACTGTGATGGGGGTTTCGTCGATGAAGCATTGTTAGGCCGATGGTATTTAATTTTGTTAGGAATGGGGGAAGGACTACATCACTATGGAATTTCAAATTTGTTTAATATTTATGGATGCAATGTTAATGTAGGCTATAATATGGATCTTGTCACACAAATTTCTACAATTTTCATTATTCATAAAATCAAAGTGTGGTATATTTTTGTGATTATTGATAAAATAAAATAATTCATGCCCATGGTCATAAATTATAATTCATGGTTACTTTTTTTGACAACTTGACACTATCAGTATATCGGGAGAGCAACTTAGGAGTCAGCCCAATAGAGTATTGTTACACTGATACTAGGTTGTGAGCTATTTTCATCGGGCCATCGACGAGACTATGATCAAGGTTCTGTCGATGAAGCATTATTAGGCCGATGGTATTGAATTTTATATAATTTCTAAACTATCATCAACTACAGTTTGACTTTGGCATATGATTCATGAAGTGCAATATAATATAAAATATCATGGAGACTTGAACCGCAATATAAAATAAAACATCCTGAACTTGAAGTACAATGATTCACAATTTATTTGAATACAATATAAAAAATCATCAACTACAGTTTGGAATATGATTCATGCAGTGCTTGAGTGCAATATAAAATAAGATATCATGAAGCGCAATGATTCATAATTTCAATGTTCATTGAATACAATATAAAATATCCTCAACTATAGTTTTGACTTTGGAACAATGGAAACTGAATCATGAAGTGCAGTAAAAATACCTAAAACCTGCTAATTCTCTTCCATTTCCCAAATGGAGTCAGGGTTCTCAAACCGATGCTCATCTTTAGATAAATTAAAAGAGTCATCTTGATTCTAAGACTGCTCTACACTTTTTTCAGCCTGTGTGTCAAATTCAACATTCATTGTTTGATTTGTGTCAATTTCAATATCATTGTCATCTATCACAAGCCCTCTGCCACTGCCACTAGTACTACCAACAGTACCGGTGGCTCTTGGAATTGGAGAGCCTGTGTTGCACAACCTGGTCCCTCTTCTTTCACATGTGGACCTCTAGATTGTGAGTTCCCTTTCAAAAGGAAAATTTTTGACATTATACGCAGTTCCTTTCATCCTCAAGAAATTTTCCAAATTCTTGTCCAGTTTGTTTCTTAACTTTGATTTCAAAAACCCCAATGTACTGAAAAGTCTCTCATCCTCCACTGACCCCAATATAATTGTTTGACATAAATCAGCAAGTTTGAAATATTCTGACATTGAACCATGCAATATTTCACTCTAACCTAAGCTTGTCCAAACCTTTTTTATTGATCCTGGTTCAAAGGCCTTCTCCTTGCCCATGGAATTATACTGGTCCCTCATAGCTATTGCAAAACTCTGACTATGCTTATTTTCATATAAAATTCCTTCTATTGTCTTCTCTTATATGTTACCTTTTTCAAAAATTGTTCGATCAAGATTTTTACTTAATCATGAAAATATTTTGGGTTATCTCGGTTTACCCAAAATTGAGGATACACAATACCCATGGCTTCAAATATTTCATGTCAAGGGAATCTTTCACGAATCTCTGAGGGAAGACATTTTGTAATTTCCTTCAAATTATCACTAACAGATTTAACAATGTTGTTAAAATCTTCCTCGTTAATAGGTACTTCTTTTCTAGAGTGCCTGGTTGTCTTACAATGGTACATTGGTATCTCATATCCATGACACAAATACATAAGTGCCCACTTGCATTAAACTATAAATAATTATCAGGATTATTCAAATCAGTAATTTTCTGCCACATCAAATAATTTGCGCCTTCTTGTGTTAGATCTAGATATAGATGATCGAGGGCCAAGCATGTAAGATTACGTAGATTGGCATATTCATAAATATACATAGTTTTGTCTTGGGCTTTCTTCACAAGATTGTTCATCTCATCCACCATGGGGAGAAGACTAGCTAAATTCAAGAGTGTCTCTATATCACTTAACCTATGTAAGAGGTCAGGAGCTTTGTCTATTGTGCTACGATGCTCGTACATCACTCTAATCAAGGATTGATATTCTAAAAGAACTTGTTGCACTGGTCCATGCAGGGAGATCCATCTGGTATTGACATCCTTGAGAAGTTTTTTTCCAGGTGTTATTCCCTCAGAAAAATGTTGAAATTCACGGAAACGTTTGGGACTTCGTCAAAAGTATGCATGGATCTCGTGAACTAGATTTTCAACTTTTGATACTGTAGGAAACTTGCTTACAATTTTGAATGCTAAATTCATTCTCTAGGCCATGCAATGAATGCCAAGCATGTATGGTGCATAAGTAGTTTGTAACTTTGTGCAAAGACTGCTCCTTTGACCTTGCATCACTACAGCTCCATCAACTCCTACACACACCAACTTTTTGGCAATTGTCAACTCATCCATACCTACAATTTCATTCAAAGATTTCTTAACTAGTTCAAATAGATTTTGCGATGTTGAGTTGTCCTTCATTTTATGAACACAAAGAAGATGAGCTTGGTGAACATGTTTCTCTATAGTATACAAATGCATACAAACCCAAGAAGTATTGTCTACCATAGTAACTTCATCTAAAGATAATGCAATGAAATTTGACTCTTTTAATTTCTCCTTTAAATCTTGCTTTTCCACTACAGCAAGACAGTTCGCCCATCCAACGTTTACTAACCAATGTGAGAAGGGAAAGTGGGGAACAATCAAATAAGATAATAAATCAAAATATTCTTGGTAGTCTGTCATAGGACGCCCCCTGGACAAAATATGAAAAACAACACTCATCTGAACAGTTTTTGACAGATTTGTTACTACCATGGCTTTTCCAAAATGAGCCTCAAGTGTACCTTCACATATTTTAATCTTCAACATTCTATGGTTATGCTCTCCATAATATGTGGCATACTTAACATGAATACATTCTTCCTTTGATTTCCATCGTACGACTGATTGTTCCTTTCTGTCTATGATTTATTTTTTGTAAACTTTATCGATATGCTTTTCTATAGTGTCAAGCTTTAGCTGCATCATCTTGTCTCTTCCACATTTCCAACTAAAAATCTTACATTTGACCTTTGTTGCCCTTTCAATATCATTTTTGTTTGATACCCCCACTGGTTCAAGGAATGGGTACTTCGACAACCAACCAATTTGAAAATTCCTTGTCATTTCCCACTCGCGCCCCAATTTTGCTTTGCCTTTTCTTTTCTTGCTACCAACATCATCCTCATCCAAGTCAATTATCTCATTCTAGCTATCTAGGGTATCCCTTGGAACATCTTCTGCGGTATTTCCATCCTCATTTGAAACATTTTGATTTAACACAATGGCAATCTCACCTTGACCTTCCTATGGCGGAAGAGTTGATGATGTATCTCCATCTTCAATAATATTTGGTGGAAGAGTTGATGGTGTAGCTCCACCTTGATCTGATGGATTAGAAGCTTTTCCAATTCCAAAGTAAGACTATATGGTACCTCCACGTTTTGGGCGTTTTGATGGCCTCCCAGTCTCTTCATTACCCTCCTACTCAGGAGTCTTACCCTTGCTTCTCGACATATTGATATCTCACTTTGAATAAAAGCTGAAAAAAAATGTCTTTTTGTTTAAGAAGGACAGACCGACAGAGAATATAGATCCCATTCCCTACTCAAAATTATGTTTAAGACTGAAGCAAGAATGGAAAACAGATAAAGAAATCTTATTATTATAACTAATAACTAATAACAGTATGAAGAAATGATCACTCACCTTTGAGTCTACATTTTTGGGTTTCACTGACTTCTGAATCAAGAAGTAGAACCTCAGAACTGAACAAAATGTGTAAGAATAAATAACAGTTTCAATTGTATTTATATCAATCCATATTTGGCTAATTCCATGGGATTTTGAAATGGTATGTTAAAAATTTGGTGAATCTCACGTGCTTATACAATGATAACTTGTAATTTTCAAGGTGAAATAGGTCCTCATAAGCAACTATTTATAAATTTTAATTGGCAAAATGGGTCTTCACAAGCAACTATTTGTAAATTTTAATTGGCGAAATGGGTCCTCATATAATGTTGTTTTAATAATATTGGCGAATATGTTGGTGTTTTATGACATGCTCCCCCGGATTCCAGGCAAAAATATTAATCGGTCCATTGCAAACGCATAGTCTGTTATGGTGAATTTATTTCTTAAACCTGCCTCGTAAAAAAAAACCACTGGCAAATGGACATGCATTGGACCAATAGTTCATGAAATCCTGGCGATTTGAACACCCTGCGGATATGGTAAATTCGCCAAATTCGAATTGCCCGATTCCTAGAATTCGCCAATTGGTGAAGATTCACCACTAAATTTTTCCCTAGAGGGAGAGATTGGGCCAGAGATCTGATGATTCTATTCACAATAGATATCCCTCTCTTTGAGATCAGATTATTATGTTGTCCAGACACTTTTTATGATTTATACATACATCACATTATGTATAAATGTTTATGTTTTATGGTATATATATGTACACTCATTATGATTTACATCACATTCACTTATTTTTATGTTTTATGGTTTGTTCATAGATTTTTTACCGTGCATTATTATGGTTTTCAAACACTTGTTAAACATCTATTTGCATCGTGCAAATTATTATGGTTTTATTTATTTAGCAAGTTTGTACAGGTTTAAATTTAAATTTTAATTATGGTTTGTTCACACTTGTTACACACATCTATATTGACCTTACCTACTTAAACTTGACTAATTTAGATCATGTATAACTATGACACACAATTTGTATTCAATTATCATGATATATATAGTTGTATGGTAATCTCTAGCTAATCATATCAAACAACCATGTATAATCAACTTCCATTGCACTTTCCTAGAATTAACTTATAAACACCTTTATATTGGAACTATAATACAAAAATAGACATTATCATACCACACTCTAAAATAAACTAATTAAATTTTAGAAAGACATGTAAGAAAATCTTGGCGAAAATTTTTATATGATTAATCATAAAAATATCTTCATTAGATAATTATCCATCATAATAATCTATTCACTAAATACAAATAAATTATATGTTATACAAGGGTTAAGCTTGTTGTCTAGTACATAATATTTCCTTGTAAATTTTAATCATCATCTTCTAAAAGTTACTTTTGGTTTGATAAAACCAATCTAGAATGGATATTTGTTAGTAATGGATATCTATATCAGTTATAATAGAATGCATATATATTTTATAAAATAATCATCCATTACTCAAAACAAATATGGACTTTATTCAAAATAAAAAATTGTTATTCAAAATCCAAAAAATAACACTTTAGTAAAATCGGTGTAACAATCTTATCTAAAGCTAATGAAAATATGAAAATCTACCCAAAGAGAATTCACCCAATATTCTTTGTAGATAATAATTTAAAATTGATTGAAATAATAGAATTTGCAACATCAAATATTTAGATCAAAATGATCTTATAGCTATATAAATACCATATTACAAACTTTAGGTAGTTTGCTAAAAATGGAAGACCACTATTTACTTTTTATTAATTTTGAATGTTCTCTAGCTTACATCATAATAGGAATGAGCGGCTATTTTATAGAGATTCAAAACTAAATAAAATAAATCATAAAAATTAAATTTTACTATGCATATCACTATACTTCATCTAAAAATAGCAACAACCTTTACACAAATAATACTATCTTCTAAAAAATATTGTTAGGATAAAAATAATTCCTACATGTTGCAGTCCAAATCCTTCCTACACAAGCATTGAACTTGTAAAAAGAGAGGGGTAAAAACTAGGTAAATAAATTATTCAAATAAGATTAACTATCAAATGGAAAGTCTTTATGCTCATAAAACTATATTTTCTCTATGGGCTCCCATAAACCATCCAATAGATATCATTCATCATCAATAGAGCCTCAAAGTGTTGGGATGCAAAAATGAACCACACTCCCAATGGAACTTAAGATTAGGGGGGATCCAATGAAAAGAAAGAGTTGATAAGAAAAGACATCTCTACAGACTAGAATGAGCTAGAATGAGTTCAAGTGTTACTAGATAAAATATTAACAATGGATTGAAGATAGCACATGAGGTAGTACCAAATAATAGAGCAGGGAAGGGGAATAGGCATAGGAAACAAGATACTAACCATGCAAGAATAATTTTGATTAATTATCATTATAAAGGACCAACAACTATAACGGCTAGTGAGGTGGATGAAAAATGAATAGATGAAACCATAAAAAAAAATTAAAATATATAGTGAAAAATCTACATTATACCTTTTTCTATTATTTCTAACATTTAGGTAGTGTCCTAGCACCATTTGCTAGTAGTTGTACCAATATGCAACACCATACTCTAGAATATACTTTCTTGGGCTTATGCATCATTGTGTGATCAATATTTGAACTATATGAATTTTCACATTTGATTAGACACAACCTTCTCTCTATAGATGCCTGCATAATCCTATTGTTGACTAAAACATGTGGTACACCATCACTATTTAATTGGAACCATCTCATATATGCACACCTTAGAACTATGAGCCCCAAGTCTAACTAGGAAAGTTTCCTCTCTCAAAGATATACCACCTTCAACCTATCTAATGTTTCAATTCCTTTGTATTCAAGTCATAAAACCAACTTTCTCTACCCTTTTATAATTTTTATCAGAACAAATATTAAAAAAGATAATTTTTATACAAGGGTTATCAAATATTATAAAAGATAATAAGGTATATTTAAGTATAAATTATCATGGATTGGTTTATATATCCTATTAAGATAACCAATCAATATCACAACCTTCAAGAGTGTGTAAAAATATACCCCTGAGGAAGGGGAGATTATAACCAATCAATATATCACAACCTTTAAGAGTGTGTAAAAATGGATTTATTTTGATTGTAAGGTCTGTCGACCTATCACATTTAGAGAAAATTGTATGAACATGATTAGGATTAGAATGGTGATTATTCTAGAACATGTGATCTAATGAATGATTAGGATGAAGGGGGATGCTTTGAAGGATGAAAATAATAATTTTCTAGGATGTGACATATATTAGGATATGAATGGATGATCAAATATTTGAAGGTGAACAAGTTTAAGGTCATTCCATGTCAAACATAAATTTATTCAATCAAGGAATAGACATGATTTAAAGGAATTTATAGGTAAAATGTGAAATTTTTAATTTAGGAATTGCATATTATATACAAATGTACATGTGTACATGATCTAAGATTCAACAAATGAAATCGAAGATTCAAGTGAACTTAAAAAATATTCTTGAACTAAATTAAGAATACCACATGGAATATTTATGACCAAGCCTTTGAAAAAACCCATTCTAAATTATGCCACATGTCCAATCAATATATAAATATATAGATCTAGAGATCTATAAAAAAATTGAGTACACACACGTGCATATCCAAAAAACAACTTAAAGCTCATGGTACATAAAATCTAGATCCTCTCTATCTTTAATTATCTCTAAAAATATTTCATGATCTTCAATAGGCAACCTACACTTTTGTTTGGCACGTCCTTTTTTAGGTAAATTTTCTAAATTTATTTGTGTTGCTATAACTAGGTGATTGTAATGTAGAGCCTTTTGTCCTGGAATATAATCAATAAAATAAATACCATTTTTATCTATCTTTATTTGTTGATTATATGTGCCTTCAATAACGACCGATCCAATGGGATACTCTTGTCCATCACCATCTGTCATCGATTCCACCAATTTTCTTTTTGGTTCGGTACATCTTAGTAGATTGTAATCTACACCTTTCGCATTGTTGGGATCTACAACAACAACAAAAATATCTCCTATACACACACCATATATTTTTAATCAATTTTAACTAAATTAAACACATGCTTAAAACTTACTTAAATATAGAATATATTTAAATCAAATTTAACTAAATTAAGATCAATTTCCATACCTGTAACACCTAAATCAGATACACGTTCGTAATCAACTGAATATAGAGGATCATAGACATCGACATTGTCATCTTCAGCAAAAGGAGGCATTGATATTAATTGTTTCATTTCCCATTGTGAAACATACCCATCTCTAATATTCTCACATTGAACAATATTTGCATTGTTCTCAATGCAATCAACACAAAAACATGATTTTTCTCTCACATTAATTGCATAAGGCTTACTACTTCTCGTTGTCATGATTTGATGCAGACTTCTAATACCATGAATTTCTTGATAATTATAAGGATTTGATCGATCAATATCTATAAATTCAAATTTGAAAATTCAATTAAAATCATGTACACTTGAAATTTGAAATTTAAATTTTTAACAAATTTTGACTAGATGTACCTGTAACTTCCCAAAAATACCATGTTGTATGATGAGTTGCGAGCGGAAAAATGAATTTTACACCATTCAACAATTTCATTTGCATTTCCTATGGCATTACCTTCAAGTACACATGTGTTGGCACAATTTGTCACCTATTAATTTCAAGGAACTTACAAGAATTTAAAATTTAAAATTTAAATTTATATCTAATCTTTTCAAAAATATATCTACATGTTCCATATATATATGTGGTGAAAGTTACCAGCAAGTTCATGTTGACGAAGTGCACTCTTCACACATGCTCCTGCTCCATCATGCTCTCCTTTTCCATGTTCACTCTCATAAAAATTCCACAAAATTTTGGTGTTGCATCTAGCATGTTGATGGCTTAACCAAACAAAAGTTGTTGAAGACTTAAATTGTCCTGCATGAAGTTACAAATAATTACACTAAAACCAAATTAGCTCAAGTCAAAAAAGTAATTATATATATATATATAACTTGCAATTAGACTTGATTAAAGTCTCAAAATTAAAAGTAAATATAAATAAATAAAATTTAAAAAAATAATGTACACTTACCAACACATCCATCAAACCATATCCAATGTTGTTCTTGATTTATGCCACGTCGTTTCAAGTCTTCAAAAAACATTTTGAAACAATGAGCTACATAGCTTCTATCATGATTTTTATCATCACTGATATAAAAGTGAACCTCTTTGATGATAATTCGATCATCATTGCTACTTTTTATTCCATAGACCTCTAATTCGGCATGCCTATAGAAAACTTGCACAAAGATTGCAAGATTCTCTGAATGATAATATTGACTTTGAATCTCAATTTGAGGACTAAATGTATAGTTCTCAAAGAAATCTACAATAGAGAGAATACAACCTAGTGGAAAGCAATTCTTTGAATCATGAAATTGCTTAGCTTTCCATCTTGCACCATGAAAATTTTGGATATGTGAATATATGATATTGCGAAATTTACTCATGAATTCACTGTAAGGCAATCCACTCTCTTTGAGAACAATTTTTTTGGCCTCAACTCCTGACTTCGTTAAGTATGTCTCATACTCAAATCTCTTCCAAACAACTTACATTTCATTATTGTCAACATGTAAAAGATTCTTCAAATCTCCACAATCATTACATACATTTTTAATACACTGAACATTGAATCCTTCTGAATCTTCTAATTTTTTGCATACAAGAGACTTCACAAATTGTGTTGTACTTCAAGGGATGGCTAAATTTCGATCAATTGTTGTCATAGATTTTCTATATGATTGTAGGTGTAAATCAAATTCAACATGATTTCGACAACAACAAGTTTCACGCACTTTATTTATACGTACAAATGATGGTCATAGTGTCTCAAACATCCTTTGACAAATCTTCACATTTGAAAAATCTTGCTTGAATTCTTTAAAAATTTCACTTTGTGTTGTATCTATAAAATGTTTTGGATGAGAAATTTTTGTACCATCATCACTTATTATTTGTATAGTATCCCTTCTATTGGATGAAACACGAGAGTGAATAGTTCAATATTCAACCACATGTTTCTTTACATTTTCTAAAATTCTATCTTTTCGGGGAACCCTACAAATATTTACCCAATTTTTCTCAATTTTTTCATCTATTTGATTTCTCTTTTCAATATACCTTTGAACAATTCTCCTAGAAACATTTAGTAATTCATAAATTGCCTAGACTTTTCTTCTACATGATAATTTCTTACGAGAAATTACAGTGATCAACGATCTATGTGCATCACTTAAATCACTAGATCGACTCTTTTTTTCAATACATTCTAATGCTTCTTGCAAGTTTTTAACAATTGTGTGTTTTAAATCTGATGACTTTTTCCTATTATCAACCCCTAGCAACTCCAAAATAGGGGTCATTTATTTTCATCTAAATAACTTTGCAACTAACTATGCTCTTCCAATTAGAGATTTTTCTTCAAAAAAATCATCCCATATTCTTTTTGAGTGTAATTTTAATGTGCTTTCAGATAACATATCTTTAGATGAAATATTATTGAAAAGAGAATCCTCATCCATCTCCATCAAATTTTCCATACCATAGTCCAAAAACTTTCTATTATTAGGTTCAGTTTGTTCTTGTACCTGTACATCACCTTGGTCATTGATATTTTCCATGTGTTGTTCTTCATGAGATGTTCCTTCACCTGCTCTTCTATTCCTCTGTCTTATTTGTGTTCAATCATACTTCCTTGATCTATTCCTTTTACACACCATCACAAATTGCACTCAAATTTGAATTCACTTGCATACAAATTTGTACACACATGAGCTTTCAATGAAATGTGTACAACTAATATTGCATAAATATCTAACACTTTAAAAAATAATGGAATAACATAGAATTGGTGATCAAATATAATGAAATCTAAGAATATAAATAGTGAAAAAAAAAATTCAAATGCATTAATGAAAATAAAAAAATAATCAATTAAATAAGTTCAAGATCAATGTACCTTCAAATATAGCTCTCCTATTGTTTAAATACGTTTTATTTTGTTGAAATAAGTCTTTTAAATTATCGAAATAAACCTTCTTTTGTCGGAATAAATCTTCTAAATTGTTGAAATAAAACTTATTTTATCGAAAAAAAATTTCCTTAGTCGAAATCAGTCTTCCTTGGTCGAAATATATTTTACTGAATTTACTTGAGTTGAAAAATCTAAACAAAATATATATATATTTTATACCAACCATTTTCGGTTGAGTCACTTTAGGTCGAGACATGTTCGATTGAGCATGTCTCGACCAAGTGGGTTTCGGCCGAAACCTATTCGACCAAAATAGACTTGACCGAACATGTCTAGGTGGCATCCTACATGGCAGCCAACTCACCCTTTTTTAAAATTTTCTAAAAAATTCAACTTTGGAAGAGTGTTTCTCCTCTCAGAATTATTGTTCTACAAAAAAACAAAAATACCCTTTTGTAGAGCTTGAAGTGGTGAATCCAAATATATAATTTTTTTAATATTTTGATTAGTTTTAATATATTTTATTTTAAAATAATGAAAGTAGGTTGTTAAAATGAAAAAAGTGGTTGATTAGATATTAAAAAACATATTAAAAAATTTTAAAACTTATATGGTGTAGTAGAGGAGAGAGTCTTCTTCAAAAGGGTATAATTTTTTTTTGAAAATGATTAAAAAAAATGAAAATAGTTGATTACCCGTGAAAATTGTCAAATTCTGACATGTTTGACTTTAAAATGTTATTACAAGAAAAATATACATCAAAATTTGAAAAAAAAATTCGATGCAGTAGATATTGAAGTTACCTATTTGGAGAAAAAAAAATTAGAGAAAAATAAAGTTTTTTTCACTTTGTTTCTTGACAGCCCATGAAGTCACTCTTTTTTGAAATTTTCAGCATTCTAAAAAAATTCCTTAAATTGAAAAAACATAATGAAAACAATTTTAAAAAAATTCAAAAAATTACAGGAATAATCTTCATCAAAATTTATACATTTCATTAGTTTACACCATTTTGAAATTCAAAACATAAAGACCACTTTTATGTGGCCGAAGTTCAAAAAAAAAATTGTTGTTGGTTGATTCCTTTATAAAGTGTGACACAGGTTTGTGCTTTTACCCAACTCAAGAAAAGAAAAGAGAAATATAAAGAGTAAGCAAAGGAAAAGAGAACATAAACAAAGGCACAGGGGGATCTGGTTTCACGGGGTCAGATCTTCCTTTATTTATATATGTAATAGGTAATCGCGGTGCAAGGCGAAAGATCATCAATCCCCAACCAGATCAGGAAGAATGCACTAAAGACAAAGTAAAATAAACAAAATTGGGTCAACATGCAAGGAGGCCTAAACGATCTCGATACTTTGCATCATCCCCAATTTACCAAAAGTCAATCACAAACATGGAAGAATAAAGATACATATAAAGGAAGGTTTACAACACAGAAACCACACCTATATCCAAGCACCAACAAGGGTGATGAAGTTCATCCAGGCACATATAGCACAATCACGGGGGAACACGTGACAACACACACGCACATCTAATCTAAAGATCAAGAAGAGAGTCTCCCCCTAACACTGGTTGACCAGGAGGTTGTCGGCTTCCCACTCTAGATCATCATAATGGGAAGGATGATGAGCCTGTAATGGTGTAATGTTAAGGGGAGGAGCTTTCGATCCTCCTGCAACAAGGGCCAAGGAATAGGGACCTATGAGGTCTTCATCGTTCAACTCTTGTGGGTCTAAGGTCAATGACTTTGTGAAGATCACTAACAAGGTTGGAACTTCATCCACCAAGTTAAACATGCACTTAACAAGAGTACCATGTTTCACCTCTATGGACGGAGGATTTTGCACCCGAGGTTCACCGCTAGGCTCACCAAGACATTCGGGAGTGATGACAAACTCAAGGGAGCCCGGGACAGGTTTTGTTACTAGGACAAAACAAGTCAGCGTGGGACCACCTTTCAAAGGAGGTGGGGTCTTCTTGCATCCTTCATTGCTAGAAGGACCATGCTCTACCTTCTTCTTCGTCAGAGGAGGTGAACTCCCCATAGATGAAGTAAGGAGGATTGAGGGAGAAAAGGAAAGGACCATAGTGGATACAACCAAAGTATTAACCATATCCATGGGCTTTGGGAAATGTGAGACATCCGGAATGGAATTCAGCAAAGGTGGCTCCGTGGAAGGAGCGATAAACACCTACACCTTTCTAGGCGCATGCGGGCTCGTAGGGGAAGCCGGAAGCGATACAGAGTTAGTTTAGATAGAGACAAGAGGGGGGAGAGAGGAGGACATAGCAAGAGGTTCAGTCATCTCCTCCTCCTCCTTCTGTAAGGAGGCTTGCTCAGCTAGGAGAGCCTTTCGCCAATGCTTATGCTTGTACGCAAGTTGGTTCCTACGGCTCTTTGAACCAACAGTTGGAGCTTGTGAAGAGATGGAAGGATTATGCTCAGCCAAGAGATTTTCCTCCATGGTTGTTTCTAGCAGAAGGATAGACTCCTGGATGGGATCAGGAGGAGTAGGCTTAGAAATGGTAGGAGGAATCAGCTCCAACACCTTAGTGGTGGGCCTCTTTCCACTTGGGGGAGCGGGAAGAGGTCGAGGGGAAAATTCTCTTCGTGAGCCTCTCTTCCTACCATACACATAGTACCAGTGTCTAGGGGACCCGTTAGGGAGATCTGATATCCTGATCTTGAGATTTCGCCAAGGAGGCATCATCGAACTTAGCAGGGAAATCCCAGGCTTGTTCATCCAATGCTCCTCCCAAGAAAGGGGAGTAGACGATTCAACCCGAGAGAGAGTGAGCTTCTCCTTTCCCTTTCAAGAGGAGGAAACTGGTGGATCAGGTACAGGAAGGGTCAACTTTAGCTGTCCTTTGCCTCCAGTCTTATACTTCACATAGTTCTTATAAAGTAGGTTCGTTCTTTGTGGGAGCGGACTAACTGCAGTGGGCCAAAATTGATCCAACGAGTATCCCCAATGAGATACCACAGGATAATATCCAGTATCATGCACGACACCTTCATGGGAAAACTTAAGGCACTTATGAATTATAGAGGTGATCCCATTCATGGAAGCTAGCCAAGGTATACCTATATTTACTCTGAATAGGTCTGACTCGGGAATGACATCGAAAACCATGTCTACATTCCTAGGTCCAACCAGGATAGACAATGTTATCGATCCATAAGGTTTAAGAGAAATTCCATCATGCATACGGATGATGGATTTTTTTTTTTCGCATTCCTCCTTTTGTAGGGAGTTCAAGAGTAATGTCTCCTTAGTGATGAAATTCACTCTACTCGTGAGGTCGACTAAGACTCATGTCACAATGTTGCCATTAAGGCGAGCGAGAATGTAAAGCAGAGAAATTTTTCATTTGCTAGCACATCTTGTGAAGCAAACGTTACATCTGGTGAACCTATCACAAGACGAGGAGAGGGAGTAACAATAACCCTGTTAACATATGCCTCGGGGTAAGAGATCGAATCAGAGGGATCGATAATCATGTTAGCAGAATATGACGGGAATGGTTCTATGTATATTTGCAGCCATTGTTAGCTTTCACCATTGATTTGTTTGTGTTTTGTCTACTCCCATCAAGATGGATAGTACCATCTTCGATATGATCTTGTATCTCATGATGCAGGTGCATGCAGCATTTGGTATCATGTTTGTTGACTCGATGGTATTGATAATATGTATTTTCTTCATACCAGTTAGGATACGGCTCCCTACCTAGTTTAGGGGGTGGCAAGCTAAGGATCTTATCTTTCAACAACTTCTACAAGATGGAAGAGTAAGATTCTGATAGCTTCATAAACTTTTGGTTGCATCTGAGACCATTGTTATCCATTATGGCTACTACATTCACAATGGATTTTACCTCTTCCAGAGATTGATGCGATAGATCTCCCTTTAGAATGGGAGTATGAGGGAGGACCCCCGAACTAAACCACCGTCTATTAGTATTCCCGTTAAATTGCACACAGATGCATAAAAGAAAGGTATTTCATAACAGAGAACTTTTCTTGCCAAGGCCTTTGTAAGTTCCCTATGAACACCTTTTGTACATTAGAGTCGGGTAACGGGTATGATATTTGTGAAAAGAGTGCCTGATATTGCACTATAAAGTCTATAATCTTCTCATTGTCCCCTTGTTTGCACCGGAAAAGGTCAAAGAAGGTCATCTTTGGTCTGATATTGGCTTGGAACTGTTGTAGGAATTGGTTCACAAGTTGATCGAACGTGAAGATGGAATTGTCGGGCAAAGAATAGTACCAGTCAAGCGTTGTATCTTTGAGGGATCAGGGAAACAATTTTTCCATCAACGCATCGTGATGGAAGAAATATGTGCACAAGGCATTAAAGGTGAACACATGTGTTTGTGGGTCCCCTTTACCACTATATTTCTCAATTTTAGGAATCTTCATCCCTTGCGGGAAAGGAGTGTTTATAATTGCAATCGAAAATGAGCTATGTCAAAAGAAGGGCTAGAAAATAGGCTAAGTCGAGGCCTGGAAAAGGTTCACCAACTGATTATGCATCTTCCCCATATTCTAAAGAAGGGTGTTCAGAATAGAGTCATTAGAAGACATAGGACCATTGGAACCACCACCAAAGCCACTGCCTAGACCGTCGTCATGACTACCGCCAATGCCACCACCACCAATGTGACCTCCGCTGGAGCCACCGCCACTTCCAAGGCCACCACCATGACCTCCACTAGATCCATCTCCGCCCATACCTACTCCACTTCTGAAGTTTCCACCACCAAAGCCCCCATAGGTCATCCTACCAAATCCTCCACCACCAAAGGTGGCAGAAGGGGTAAAGTGGAAACCTAGAGGGTTTATGTTTACTTTGACAGCTTTAGATTTTTTGGAAGCGGTGGGTACATTGACTGAAGGGACTACGTCAGCCATGTATACGGATGTAGGGGGCATCGACATTTCTGGGTATCTCTCATGTCCCTCGAAGAGGCCACCTCATATCATGTAACTATGGTTCGAAGGGGCACATGCCTCAGCCAAACCAATGAGACTAGCCAGGATTTCTATGCTTGTCCGGTCTTTTCCCACCCTATATCTTATTTCACTTATCACTTTAGCAGCCCTATCCAATTTTGGGTTTCCTTCTAGGTGATTTTCCAATGCACCCAACCATTTAGTAAGGCTAATGACGTATTCATAAGGGATATGGATGGCCTCATGCTCATCTGAAAATGAGGAAGTCGATAACGTAGGAGGGGTAGGGATGCGATCATTTTTGTCAAGGAATCTAGATTTACCTTGCGATACATCCTCCTACACGGACAGGCCAACCGCAGAACTAGAGAAAAGGCCTGTAGTGAAACTAGAAGAGACCTTCATCTTCTCCATCGGAAGGTGTCGTAGACTTCTTCTGACTATGTGCCCAGAGTTCATAGACTGGGTCGTGATGCTCATAAACCCTCACAACACACAAATACACAATGACCAAACGGTATAAGATAAAAGGTTCTAGACACCGACAAACGAATAGACGTTGGTTCATGTTAGGTTCACCAAAAATGTAAGAGAGGGGGACCAACCACTGCAAGGCCCCAGGTCACGAAAGGCTAAGAGTAGTAAGGCTTCCCTAACTTACCTTAGTTAAAAGGAAGGTTAGGATAAATAGGATGAGAATGATGAGAACTGTGGGGTCCTTCGATCACTCTGCAAACCCGAATGCTTAAAGGAGCCAAGGCGAGTTGGTCTTAATATTCAACTCTGTGTCTCAGGTAGCTTTTTTTCAGGGGATAGAAGTGTGGTTTTGGGATGATAGTGCGACACGCTATCATCTCATAGGTGTGCTTGTGTTTGTACGGCTAGAAAACCAAAAAGATGAGGTTTAGGCTCTAAAAAGGGGCTAACAACCTAGTTTAAGAGTTTCGAGATGTGTAGAATAAGACTAAGAAGAGTGACATGCATACACAAATATGATAAAGGAAAATATTACCGCAAGGGTGACGAAGATGATTTCTTACAACAATCCTCTCGCCAACTTGCTCCAAGATCTCTCCACCTACAGACAACAAAGAGGGAAAATTTTGGGGGTTTTTTAGGGTTCTGCCTCAGTCAGACCCCTATTTTGGTGTTTCCACCTCCACAAATAGCCAAGTTTGCAATGATAGAAATAATGATAAAGAAGGGAATACAAGCTACGTAAACAAAAGACACTACAAAATAGTACATGCTTACTCAACCAAAATTGATAGAGAAGATAAGAGAAGCTTACCACCTTCACCCAAAGAGCTCAAGGCTTCTAGAGGAGAAAATGGGAGGAACCCAAACCTTTGCTACAATGGTGTTTGTCCTAAACTCACACTATCAGAGTTATGAAGTAGTGGATTGCTGCTATGGAGTGTGAAGTTTTTCTACAAAGCTTGAAGTGAATGAATGGAATGGAGAGAGTGCTCAAAGGATCTTGAAAAACTTGAGAATGGATGAGAGAATGAAGAATATGAAGGAAGAAGATGAAAAACGGCCATATTCGAGTCAGTCAGCCGAAGGGAGGTGTTACACTTTGACTTCCAATAGGAAGTGTAACATCTCTGAAGACTCCAACCATAGGAATCTTCCAAGGACGTAAGTGCATCGCGCGGATTTCTAAAGTGTGATGTGAGCAGTGGGCTTAAGTGGAATTAAGCCTTTGCCTTAGGTTTTCTAAAGTGTAAGGGGGTAAAGGGGAATTTGTGTTAGGGGTTCAAATTCTCTCCTATACAGATATCAAGAAATAACAAGGAAATAATATGGTAATTGGTAAAATTGAGGCCTTAAGGTTTTTCACATGTCAAGGTTGTGAGAAGATCAAGTGGGTATATTGATAATAAATATGATTATTGTGTACATGAAAATATGTTTGAATGTGAATGATTTAAACAATGAAAACCAAACAAAGCACAAAATCAAATAAACACTTGGATTAGGTGTGAAAATATAAAACCAACATAGAATCAAATGAAAATGAACTATGGCAAGCCTCCCATTAAGTATATTTTCTTTTGATTGTCAATTTTGATGTGTTCTCATAGAATTTTGGCAGCATAACAACACTCCAATGATAAAATGAGTGATTTAAAGATAAAATGGTTGTGTTTGATATATATTTTTTGAGGAAAATAGATTGAGGGCTAGGATTAGATCACGGGATCAAGGGTTGAGATGAGGTGATCTTTAAACTCATGAGATTGTGTCAAGTGGCACCATGTGATGAGTTGAGAGGGATAAGGATACTATGATGTACCTTGTGTTAGCTTCCTGATAAAGGAAACTTTTGTCTTCTCACTCAAAGAGGACAAGAAAGGAATTAAAAAATTATGATTTTGAGGAAAAGGACACATGCCCCTCAGTACAAGGGTTTTGTCCAAAAAGGGAGAGAATTTAAGGTTGAGTGTGAGGGGGAAGATTATGTGGGGATTTGGAGTAGGTTATCCCACTTAATTAGGGATTAAGTGTGTGTACATTATTAAGTATTGAATTAGGTGAGGATTAGGGGTTTATAAAAAGTGATGGAGGATGGGACATGTGACGAGGAAAATTAAATAAATATAAATTATTTATTCAATCTATGAGAGAGAAGTGAAATTCTAGAGAAGGGGTATTATCTACTCATGAGTCTCTTTTTTCTTAAGAGAGTCCCAAGGAATGAACTACCCTAAACTACCTTAAACTAGCTCAAGGAATAGAGTAAGAGTTTCACAATCAAAAAGAGTAGGTCATAGAGATTTTCTAGACAAACTGATGAATTCCTGGCCAAAGGATGGAAACGTGGCACATGGATGGTAGTGTAGTACACTGGCATCTTGTATATGCCAAAAATTGAGAATATCTCAAAAAAAACTTAGTAACTACTTCTACTCTGACTACTAAGAACTTTAAAATGCATAAAAATAACAAAGTATGATCAAACTGAAATAAAGTAAACTAAACTAAATGTAAAGGATGAAACTAAGGAAGAGAAATAAAGTTCTCACAATAGACCAAGCAATGAAGCCTCTATAAAATTAATATCTTCAATACCTACACATATAAGACCGAAGAAAATTGTTGGGGCTATTTAGGGCTTGTCGCAGTAAAACCCCCATTTCAGTGTTCTCACCTCCACGGATAGATAGATAGATAGATAGATAGATAGATAGATAGATAGATAGACAGATAGACAGATAGACAGATAGATAGACAGACAGATAGATAGATAGATAGATAGATAGATAGATAGATAGACAGACAGACAGACAAACAGAAAGATAGATAGACAAATAGATAGACAGACAGACAGATAGATAGACAGACAGATAGACAAACAGACAAACAAAGATAGATAGATAGATAGATAGAGATAGATAGACAAACAGACAGATAGACAAATAGATAGATAGACAGATAGACAGGTAGATAGATAGATAGTAGATAGATAGATAGATAGACAAATAGATAGATAGATAGACAGATAGACAGACAGACAGACAGAGAGACGGATAGATAGATAGATAGATAGATAGATAGATAGATAGATAGATAGATAGCAGACAGACAGATAGATAGATAACAGACAAACAGATAGACAGACAGATAGATAGATAGTCAGAAAAATAGACAGATAGACAGACAGACAGATAGACAGACAAACAGATAGACAGATAGATAGATAGACAAACAGACAGAGAGATAGATAGATAGATAGACAGATAGACAGACAAGAAAGCAAATAGCCAAGATAATGGGAACAATGATAAAGTGCAAAGACAAGGGGTTGAGGAATTCCAAGATGATCAAAGATACAAAATAAGAGAGATATCATGTACAAGGCTTGAGGAAGCCAAAGAGAGGGAGAGAGAGATATGAGAGCTAAGAGAGTTGAAAAGAGTGTTGCCAAGAGAGCTTGAGAGAGTAAGAAAAGAAAGAAAGAATGTCCAAGAAATGATAATATAGTTCAAGATAGAACCCAAGAAGACCAAATGGATTGAAAATACCACCTTTGAAGAGATAATAGAAGGGAAAAGAAGCTCTCGAGCCGTTACAAGGTGTCCCAAGTTGTTACCACCGACAAAAGTAGCTAACAAGTGGAAAGGCACTCAAAAACAGTTATTTGAAGTTGAAATTTTGTGGGATGCTAGCATAATGTGCAGGCATTTATGTGATGTGCTAGTGTTTAGACATATCACACTACAAAACGATGAGAACAAGAAAAGCACAAGGTTTGATGCAAAGCTAACACACAAAGGTAGCTATTGAAAAGGGGTCCTAGGCATCCTGAGAGGGAGAAAGGCCGATCCAAGGGCTAAAATGAGCGTACACAAATGCTAAGGGGGTGGACACTAAATTGGATACAAAAATGTTTGTGAAAGTGCAAGGGGTGAACTTTTACAACATTACAGGAATAAGGATGGGTTTAAGAATTAAATTAAATAAATAGGGATATTTATTTAATTTAATATATGAATGTAATACCTTAGTCAATGATAGGTAAATTAAATTAATTAATTATCTTAGGAATTTGGCAAGAACTAAAATGGAAATAGGTAATATTAATTATATAATAAATCATTATTTAATTAGCATATATGATAACAAAATAGATGAAAAATAGGATATTGACCAAATGATATTGGTCAATTTTAGGTGTCTATGTTTTTCTCCTATTTGAGATAGTGTTATGAGTTAGCATTATTTCAAAGAATATTAAAACATAGTACCTAAAATAAGTTGGTCAAATTAGGGAAGATGACTCATCCATTCAAAGGAGTGACTAGGAAGAAAGATGATGGGAGTGAAGATAAGGATTAGAGATGCCCCCTCGAGAAGACATATAGGTTTGGGATAACATGGGTGTGCTCTCAAAATGGATGAGATGATGCAAGGTAAAGGAGGAAGATGATGCAAGATGATGGATAGAATATGGGATGGGAAGAGAAAGAGATAATGGAATGAGGAGATGACAAGCAAGAAAGCATGCACAAAAGGATTCAAGGACAAATATGATGTTGCCCTAGGAAAGTTGAAAAGACAAAATGGGTTGATGATAGATGTAGTGTTGTTGATGTGGGAATGATATATCTTGAAACAACACAATAATTGGGAAGGATACATCCCAATAATAATGATTGGAGTGTTTTTGATGTGGGAACGATATATCCTAAAACAACAAAAGGATTGGGAAGGATACATCCTGATGATGATGGTCAGATTGGGATTAAGGCTTGCATCGAGGCTAGGAATAAGGTCAATGATGCAATTGATGTTTTTTTCTAAATTGTATATCTAGATTGCGTGGATTAGGAATTTCTTGTCGTTTGGGATTTCTATGAGCAATAGGATTTGATGAAATGGATGGAGAGGAAAATATTCTTAGACTAACAAATCTACATTAGCCTAAAAGGAGTGAAGGGATAATTAAATTATTAGGATGGATAAAAATATTCTTAGACTTGAAAATCTATATTATCCTAAAAGGATTTAAGGGATAATTAAATGATTAGGATGGATGAAAAGATGCTTAGACTAAAAAATCTATATTAGCCTAAAAAGAGTGAAGTGAGAATGAAATTCTTAGGAAATAATTAGGATGGATGAGATGCATATTATTATTTCAAGAGAAATATGAGAGGATAGATGAAAAGATGGATGAGAATTCATGTGCATAAAAATTCTAAGATTTAGTGGAGTGATGAAAACAAATAGGATAGGTAGATGGGGGATAGGGATGAAGGATGAACTGGTTAGAAACATGTAGGATAAATGGATGGGGGTGTTGGAGTGTTGAATTAAAACTTTCATTTAGTGAGCACTTAATTTTGCATAGCATGGGATACTATTCACTAGGGTATGAGGAACCAAGGTGACTTTGTATCACATGCATAGTACAAACTCAAAAAATAAGAAGGTTAGTCCAACATCTCACAAAGTCATAGGGAACTTTGGTGGGAATGATGTTTGGAAAACCACAAAATGAAGGAACACCCCATCGTAACACAATATCACAAAGGATCTTGGTGGGAACAATGCGGAACAACCAAGAAAATGCAACAAACAAAAATCCAAGACATGCCCCTATTTTCACCAGTCAAAGCACACAATGATATGATGGATCATGGAAACTTTGCGTAGGTAAAGTAGGAATCTCAAAAGATATAAATAAATATTTCAAAAGTGCTAAAGAAATAGCAAGCATCTCAAGTGTATTTTTCCATAAGGATGATGGATGGGTAGATATGGTCTAATTTGAGGAACGATATATCTTGTGAAGACCAAGGATGGATAGGTAACTCTAGGATTATGATGACAAGAGATGATCAAGATACCTGAAACCTAAGGGGGCTAATGCATTTTTTTGAAGTTCTAGCTTGATAGGGGTATTGGAAACACAAGAAACATTAGGATTGGAACTAGTGAAAAGTGTGTACAATGATGGGCCTAAATGATGGCATGGGATTAACCTTATGTACAATATTATTGATATATTCAAGATGTACAATTTTAAAATAGGATATTGATTACATGAATGTCGGGAATGGTGCAGCTATCTAAATAAAAAGAGGATGGGGTTTATGGGAAGATATAGTGGATTAGATAGATATAAAAGAGGTGGTATTGATGAAAATAGGATGGATGGTATTAGATTACGTCATGGTATCCTATAGATAGATACCAATGACAATGGATTATGGGATGGAATGATTATATAGATGAATGGATAGAGAGGAAAGGAAAGGGAGATTGAACTATGATATGATGAAGGGATAGGGAAATAAGTATTTAGAGATGGAAGGGATTATTGGATGGATGGATGGAATGTAATCTCCAAGGATTCATAAAGGAATAAGATGCCCCACTTTAGATATGTCATGTATGATGAGGTAGTAAGATGCTCATGATGGGTTGAGAGGATAAGATGGAAGGATGGATTACGTGGATAGATGATATATTATGTAATGGGGGAATATATGTTAAGATGTGTCCAAACAATGTATATATATTTACCCTTATCTGTTATTTTTTGTATCATTATCACAACGAGGATAGAAAGATTAAGATAAATGGAATATGATGGGTAAGATAGGTTGGATGAAGGAGATGAATGGTTGAGATGATTAGAATGAAGTTTCCTCCAAGTGTGGAGATAAAATAGATAGGGTATTTACACATGACACATTTTTCTAGGTTTTCATCATGTACTTGTGTTTAATGCACAAGAAGACTGAGGGGGGGTAAATCAATTGTACCTTAAACCTTCAAAACCCTCATTAACATTCAAATCCACATTCATTCATTAAAACCCTTAAATCTGTTATGATAAATTAGCATGAAAGGAAAATAAAATAAACTAAAACAAATTAACACCAAACACAAGAGAACACTAGATTTATGTGGAAAACCCAAGAAGGAAAAAACCACGATGAGGATTAGCTCACAATATAAGTAATATCAACACTTAATACAATAGGTTTCATTGTCGAAGGGATCACTACCCAAAGAAGAAAGGATCACTACCAAAAGGTTTGCTGCCAGAATAGAAAAGAAGATAGAGAAGAAATGTTACACAAAGAAGAGCATCTCAATGCAATAGAGAATCCACCACAACGACATCAACACCTTCACAATTTGATTGAAATATTGTAGCCACCTTCAGCTCACTACATCCAATAGACTGACACATAAAATATCACACTACATTACTCAATTTCATACTCTAACACACTGCACTTCATATAATTTTCATCTCTCACGTCTATCTTAACATCCTTCAACAACTCAACTCATACTTATATCGTCTTCAACCTTGAAAACTTCTCCAAGGTTGGCTATGCACCTCAAGCGTGCAAATTCAAATTAGGTTGGTGCCAAAAAACTTCCATGGTGGATAGAAGTGAAAGTGGACCACATCAAACCTTAATTGGGACCCAAATCAACAACACCACACTACAACACGATTTTGTGAACAATAGTTATCCATTTTATGTAGTGTAAACACCAGGTCAGTTGTTACCTATGCAAACACCATTAAAATTTTAAGTACATGCATCCTCAAATGCAAGGATGAATTGTGAACCACACACCACACTTGAACATAATCTATAATATTCCTAAAACACCCTAAAATCTAACAAACTCCTTCACAACAACTTTCACCAAAATAATGTACACACCTAGTACATTCACACAACTCTGTCATACACTGTAACTCAAAAAACCATCTTTCGAAGCACAAAACCTAAAACCACCTTGACTAAACAAAGATACCAACACTCCTTCAGATTCGCAAGATCTGAAACCACTCTACAAAGAAACACGGAGCAAAGAAGTTTCTCCCAAACACCTCTATAATGCACATTCACACACTGGTGAACACAACTTATTTTGTACAATTATCCACCACACCAAATCTTAAATATAACACCTATAAACTACTCTCCCCAACATATTTGAATCGTATAGGTATATCTTCAATCTAGAAGAAATGTGGAGAAACACAAGAACACAACTTTGTAGCTTAGAACACCACTACAACACATTATTTCCTCTTTTTATCAAATTTTATCAAAAGAACTTGGAAACTAAGCACTGGAGACACATCCTCATCATCTTTATTACTTACTCAACCATAGAAAGAATCTTATCAAAGAAAGGTTTACACCAGTAGCTTTACTAATGACAACATGATGCAAATAATCAAAAGCACGGATAACATCAAGTGCTCATATTCTTGCAACAATCTCACTCAACTATAGACATCAATGACAACATAGAATTGTTGACATAATTTACAACACTAACTTCTCATACTTGAAACAACTTTCCCAAGGTGCATGTTTTCCAAGTTTTCACCATTAGACAAATTTCTATTTTTCCTATTTTTTGAATTTTTGAATTTTTTGGATCAGGTTTTGGATTTTTAGATGTGTGTGTGGATGGATATGGATGCAGATAGGGATGTGGATAATTGGATTTGGAAGATAGGGTATAAGTATATGGATGAGGATAGGGATGTGGATAATCAGATTTAGAAGATAGGGTATAAGGAGATGGATGGACTTGAGCATCTAATTCCATATTAAATTAATAAGATCCTATATTTGAAGTGACTACTAGATGTTGATAAAACATTATTAGGATACATGGATTATGAAAGGGCGTGGATTAAAGGAAATTAATGGGAGAGATATGTGGGATATTTGATAATATTTTCAAAATTTTATGGATAGAATGATGGAAGGGGAGCGTGATGGGGGATGTTATCAGGACCAACATTGGCACATATTGTAATGGATGTGGAATGATATGAGGAATGGTTGGAGAATGTAGGGATGATGGAGGAGTTAGGATATTAAATTTTGTGTGATAGAGACCCAAAATAGATTTAGGAGATGGAAGATGGGGATGCTTAGATTTTTAACTAGCAACATTGGATTCCATCATGGATTTCTCCCTTGAATGCATTGCATCTTTTTGCCTTGGGATCCACATGGTTTTGATTTTTATTTGGTGGTACTTTGTGGCCTTTCGGATTGATTTCACTTTTGGATTGTATTTTTATTTTATTCATCATGTCTTTTTTAGGGGACATGGTGATCTCTAGATCCACATGTATTTTTGGTTGTATGAAGTTTTATTTTTCCATCCAAATTATTGTCAATAGAAATGGTATTGGTGTGAGATGTATTATGTGGAGATAATATGAATGGAGTGATAGAGGTAGGATTTTGGAGATTGTTCATAGATGGAGGATGTTGGATGAAGTTCATGTAGGTGTGCCTTTTTTATTCTAATTGGGGATGATGAATGGGATTTTTAAAATGGTTGATAGTGGTAGGTGATTAGTGGATGAATCGAAGAGTATGATAAGATGGAGGATATGATTTTTTGATATAATGGCCCAAAATGGACTTAGTAGATGAAGGATGTGTGATGTTATATTGTAGTACATAAGAACCAAAAATGGATTTCAAGGATGGAGGGATATCATAATGTCTTTAGGTGTGTATAATGGAAGAGTGTGGATGGAAACAAATTTTTAAAAAGAGTGATGGTAAGTGCCTATTGTTCTTTTGTAAGAGGCTCGCTTAGGTTGTACAAAGGTTGTACCAACATTTTTGGATTATGAGCCTTGAAATAAGTAGCCAAGGCCTTATGCTCATGGATTTTCTTTGATATATATGGGCTCCAATATACCTTTCTCATGAAGGCCTAATCCTTTTCCTTGATATTACATGGTCTTGAGAATTTCGTTTATAGTAGGATGCTTATTATTTTGGAAGCATCATGCAAGTCTATTGTTAGGTGGAGGAGGATGGGTGGTGGATATCCTTTGTTCTTCTATGACAAGAGAACCACCATTGGTGAAAGTAAGAGGATTGAGGGGATATGGAGGTTGTGTTGGGATAGTTTTGGTAGGATGTGATAAGGGATCATGAGATGGAGTAGAAGAGATGGTAAGATCTTGATTTGGATGAGGTGATGATAAGGGATTATGAGAGGGATTAGGTGTGACAGTATGATCTTGATTTGTATGATGGGGTGATAAGGGAGTATAAGAGGGATTAGGTGTGATGGTAGGATCTTCATTTGGATGATGGGATGATAAGGGAGTATGAGATGGATTAGGTATGATGTTAGGATATTGATTTGGATGAGGTCATGTATTGGTATGATTTGGAACAATCTATGCACATGTTTCAAATAATGTGGATGGTTTGATGGTGGAGTATTGGGTGGACTCATCATATGGGGTAGATAGAAGGATAAAGGATTCATAAAGCTCATGGAAATGGGCTTGGTTAATTATAGGATTAGGAGATGGGGATAGGATTTGGATGATTTCAATGGGTTGGATGATATGAGGATTTATAATATGAATGATATGTGTGGGATAGATAAGGGCCTCATTAATTATTATCCTAGATGGTTGAGTGGGGTGACATGACTCCACAACTTTAGGATGTGGATTTTTTATGGTTCCTTTGCTATGGGTCCTTGGAGGACTTCTAGAGTGAGATATGTATATGTTTTAGGCTTAGATGGAGGATCGAGATTAGATTAAGTATTAGGAATAGATGGAGGATTGGGATTATGGATTGTAAGATTAGGAGTAGATGGAGGATTGATATTATGTATTAGAGGATTGGTATTATGGATCAAAGGGTTAGAATTATATGGATGATTAGGATTATAGATTGGGGGATTGGGATTATAGATTAGAGGGTTAGGATTAGATGGAGGATTATGACTATGGATTGGAGGATTGGGATTATGGATCAAAGGTTTAGGATTAGATGGAGGATTAGTATATGAGGGATTGGAAGGTGGATTGATGTAGGAGAAATTGGATGGTGGATTTGGGTTATGGATATGAGGGTTAGGATTAGATGTAGGATTAGTACTATGGGCTGGAGGATTGGGATTATGTATTAGAGCATTAGGATTAGATGGATGGTTAGGATATGCGAGATTGGAAGGTGTATTGAGGAAGGATAAATTGGATGGTGGATTGGGATTATGGATTAGAGGGTTAGGATTAGATGGATGATTAGGATATGCAAGATTGGTAGGTGGATTGAGGTTGGATAAATTGGATGGTGGATTGGTATTATGGATTATAGGGTTAATATTAGATGGAGGATTAGAATTATGGATTAGAGGATTGGGTTAGATGGAAAGAATGAGAATGAATAGAGATAATATGAATATTTTTGGGTGGTTAGATAAGTATGTGAAGTGGTGGGATTAGGATTATGAATTGGAGGATTATTATTAGATGGGAATTAAGGTGTAATGTATCAGACGGTGGATTGAGGTAGGATAAATTCGATCGTGGATTAATATATGAGGAAGTAGATGGTGGATTAAGACGGGAGGAATTGGATGGTGCATTTGGATTTGGAATGAAGGTGATGATGTTGCATAAATATGGATATTGGGATGCTTGATAAGTGGTACATGTGAGTGTAAGATAAGAGGGAGATGTAGATAATGGATATAATGTATTTACCTTGTCAAAGGTAGCATAAGAATTACTGGTGGATATGTATGGAGGTGTGATGGGATATTTTTTGGGATGTATTTCTTGATGGAAATACGAGCATGAGTGGAGGATGCTTGGGTAAATATTGCTACCAATGATGGCATCAAGGGGATATATTTCATACTCATCTTGGTCAAAAAGACTTTCATCCTCATCCTCAATGTAATTGGGGTTTCTTTTGATTAATATTTTTTCTCATTTTGAGAGAGGACAAGGATTCGTGATATTGGACCGGATGGGCATGGTTGAAATAAATGAGAATAGAAGATTAGAGGGTAAATCGAATGGATTATAAGAACATGAAAGGATGGATATTAATATTTGTTTCAATATTAAAAGATCCTAGATATGGATGTACTAAATATCAAGTTGGTATTTGGAGTAAGCTCAAATTAGGATTTAGCTTAATCTTAGATTGGGGTAAATTTGATGATATGGTGGGAGGGTCTCCTAACATTAAAGAATGCAATAAAATTGATGAGGCAATTATTGGATGGATGGATTATTGTATCCTCTTAACTATGGTTGAGATCTTATGTCAAAGTTTGAATGGATGGATTTTCTACTTGAGATAGGCTAGTTTCACAAGCAATAGGTGATATTGATGCCAACTATACCTCTGGCTTGACGTGAAATAACTTAAATGGGGGATTACTAACCTTGCATAGGCTAGGTTCCCAAGGAAGCATTATGATGGATAATATTTTTTATGATTTGGGATCTCAATTAAGTGTATGAGGTTGGATATATGATTCTATATGGTCTAGATGTTGATTAGGTAGGTTTAATTGACTCCTTGTTCAAAGCGGGTGATGTTTTGGATAAATTGATGGTGTTCAATGAGATAGAAGTAATCATTTTGGGCTAGATATTGAAAAAAGAAATTATTTGATTCATTTTGGACATGAGAGAGCACTAGCTATCTATGGTATAAAGTGTTTTATCTTTGTATTTTGTATAGACAAAATTTTCCCAAACCAGAGTGAATTTTCCCATGCAAGTTACATATTTTCCCAAAAATAGATTGGATTTTCCTAAGGATGAGTGTGATTAGACCAAACATTATACCAATGTGAATTCACCAAACGAAGAATGGATTCACCCAAGTGTAGATTGGATTCACCCAAGGATGAGTATGACTATATTGGGATGGAACTACCTAAGAAAATTTTCCCAAGTACATAACAGATTCACCTAAGTGAAGGAAGATTCACCAAAACACAAAGCAAATTTTCTCAAGGGTGATTATAAAGAGATGGAAAAATGACCAAAGACTAAAATCACAAAGACACAAGATGGATGATAATAAAATAGATTAAACATATGCATAGGTAGGCATGAAAAGACATGCCAAAAATCTCAAGCCTAGATTAATCAAGTAGGTGTGACAATCAGTGTAGGCTCATAGCACAGGCCCTAATACTATATAATTATATTTGGATAGCTAGAGATCATAACTCCAAAGGATTAAGGATCTCTTACTGATATTGGTCAAAAGATAATACCTCAATAACCTCTATCTTAGTACATGAAAGTACATCATGGGTAACTTTGGGGTACAATATGCATCCCTTATATTGCATCGATTGATGGTTGAATGGCCTTATGTTAGGGCAAAATAGGTGATCTAGTGAGTACACTAAATAATAGGAAGGTACGTGAAGCAGATCCATGAACAATAGCTCATCAAAAGTGTGGGTTAGGAATGTTACCTAAGTCATACATACCAACCCTACACTCTTATCTTGGTATGAATTGAGTATTAGATATTTTATAAACACTACGTGACTAGATTGGGTAATAACTTTCATTCTTGCCCATTTATATACCATTTTGCTTCACATGGTTGAGGTTTTCCCTTCAGGGGATAAAATCCCCAAGAAAGTCTCCTAAAGGTAAGGATATGTTAGGCATTTCTAATCTATAGGCTTGCACAAAGCGCAAAGAGAGAGCATACATGCAAGCTAGAACTCTTGGGCTAACACAACAAGACTTAGATTACTTCATGGTTTTTAAACCTCGAGATTTCCAAATGGTGCAAGAGGAGATCATGCACCAACAAAGAATCCAAACACAGTAGACAAGACTGATTGACCCTTTAGTGAAATTGAAGTGTTCCTAGATTAATGGTAAAAATAATATTTGGTCATGTCTTGCAAGAAAGAACATTAAAGGTTTAATTCACAAATCTTCAACTATTGGGGCTGCAAATTAGCATTAGTGTGATCATAGTTCCAAAACAAGTTAGCTAATTAGTATCAAAAACCTATGGAATTTACTCAAGAAACTGGAAATTATAAGCAAGTTTTTATACCTTCAAGTTCACCCAAGAGCAGGTCACATTCATACAAGAGGAAACATAATTTCCCCTGTATGATCATGAAGTAATTATGCATAGAGCCACCCAAACTATTTTGTTTTTACCCTCCCTTGTGTGATCACATAGTAATTGTGCATAGAGTTTCCCAAAGTATTATGTATTCACCTTTGTGTGATCATAGAGGAACGATGTATGGATCTACCCAAAATATTTTAGTTTAACCTTCTATGAGTGTATTCACCCATTTATAGGTTACTTTTTCCAAGGAACCTACAAGACAAGTTTTTAGTTCACTATCAAAGAAAATTCACCTATGTATATTCTTTTTTGCCCATTTACAGATTGTGTTCAACCAAGCAGAGGTGGATTCACTCGTCCAGAACCTAGGAATGTGAAAACACTAAAATAAGAAAAAAATGATTAATTTGGCTCATGATGTGGGTGTCACCAATCATGCCATAAATGTTTGTTTGAATGTGAATGATTTAAACAATAAAAATAATAAAAACACAAAATCAAACAAACACTCAAATTCGGCATGAAAATCTCAAACCAACATAGAATTGAATGAAAAAAAATTATATCAAACCTCCCATTGAGTAGATTTTCCCATAATTATCGATTTCAATGTTTTCTCATAGAATTTTGACAGCATAATGGCTCTCCAATGATAAAATAAGCGAGTTCAAGATAAAATGGTTAAGTGTTTGATATATATTTGGAAGAAAATAGATGAAGGACTGTGATTAGATCATGTGATCAAGGGTTGAGATGAGAGGTGATCTCTCAACTCATGAGGTTGTGCCAAGTGGCACTATGGGATGAATTGAGAGGGATAAGGGTACTATGAGATGTCTTGTGTAAGGTGCCTCATAAAGGAAACTATTGTCTTCTCACTCAAAGAGGACAAGAAAGCAAAAATAATAATTTTGAGGAAAAAACCTCATGCCCCTAAGTACAAGGTTCTTTTCCAAAATGGGATAGCATTTAAGGTTGAGTGTGAGGGGGAAGATTGTTGGAAAAACAAGGATAGACAACTGAGAGGGGGGGTGAATCAGTTGTTACCAAAATAAAACTTATACAACATTAACCAATCCTTATATCATAGATCTGATAATTAACAGTGCAAGCATAAAAACAACAACACATCAGAGACACATGAACACCAAGATTTTATATGTGGAAACCCTGTTAGGAGAAAAACCACGGTGGATGTTAGTCCACAAGATTATACCCTGTTAGAGGTATAATGAAGAATAAAAAGAGAATGCACTTGCATTCAAGCACGCTTCCTAGAGCACACTCCTCAAAGGGAAGGCTCACATCCTTACATACATCAATCAGATTAAATCCATCTGATGAATATGAACTAAGTAAATAGCTTCTGCAAAATCTTGATTAGAGTTCCAGTTAGGCACACAAAAATTCTTCAAACTCTTCCACCCTCTACTCAAACTCTTCCACACTCTGCTCTGAATGATCTAGCCTTTATTCAAACTTGTACATCACTTGTACACTTGAGCACTTTCTCTAAATAAGGAAAACAATATCATATATATATCCGCTACACGGATTTACATCCATTATTCAGTCGGTCACAAATAAAGAATAAATTACAACTATCGACCTTGATACATGAATAAATTACAATGTGTACCAATAGAAATCGGTCACAACATAGTGAGGACCTAAAAAACCATCTCCAAAACACTCCAATCAATAAAATATTACTCCTCATGAATCCGCAACACGCTAACATCATAATGTCGGCCAAGAACATGAACACTCGGGCACATATCGGAAAAATATTCGATCACGAACACTTGAATCACTGCGAATGTACAGCAAGGATAGATTACGATCTAGACTCATCCATGAACATCATAGGTACATGTGCAACACATGAAATTACCATAATTTTATCCGCTTCAACTAAGAACACTATCTACAGAAACTGAGTAACTATAGGCACACAGATCCTTATAACTTCCACAAAACTTTATGAACACCTCTAAAACTTTCAGAAAAAATACTATAAAGGTTTAGAAACAAACCCTTTGAAGTGCACCTTCAAATCTTCAACACACAGAGCTTTCCAACATTCTGACCTTCTCAGCTCCACTGGCTGCCTGTACTATATTTCTTACAATTTTCTCAATCTCCTCGACATATACAGCCTTAAGTAGATTAAAATTCTAATAGTGTTGACATCAATGACAACCACATATCAGCAACACAACCACAACATCCAACAAATATTGTGTGGGGATTTGGAGTAGGTTAGACCTCTTAATCAACGAATAAGTGTGTGTGCATGATTAGGGAATGAAATAGGGGAGGATTAAGGGTTAATAAAAAGTGATGGAGTATGGGACATGTGAGGGGGTAAATAAATAGAAATTATTTATTTAATTATGGAAGAGAAGGGGAATAATGATGGTTTTAGTAAAAAAAATTAAAGAAATAGAGATATTTATTTAATTAAATAGATCAATGTAATACCTTAGTCTATGATAGGTAAATTAAATAAATTAATTACCTTATGACTTTAGCAAGAATCGAAAGGGAAATATGTAATAATAATTAAATAATAGGTCATTGTTTAATTAACACGGGTGATAGGAAAATAGACCAAAAAAAAAGATAAAATTGACCAAACAGTAGTGGTAAATTTTAGATGTCTAAAATTATAAAAGAAAGTGAGATCTTCATATAATGAAAAAATTGTAAGTGTACTAAAATGTTAAATACTCAAATAAAATCCCAAATAATGGAATAATATTAAATATAATCAGTCATCAAACAATAAGATAATGATCTTGATATGATGAAAAATCTAAAATTGTAGCCAAAATATTAAGAACCAAAACAAAGTACTAAATAAAGGAATAACACAAAGTTCAATTAGTCATTCAAAAATAAGAATGGAAAAAAAAAGTACAACTCAAATTAAAAATCGGTTGACACACAATGATGGTACACAATTGCTAAATATTTAAGGTTTAAATCCCATTTAAATAAAAAGCATTAATGAGCAACAAAATAGTAAATATCACATGCAAAGCATATTAAATAGGTCACCCATCAAGTGCCAAAGGCCTCAAGAGGAAAATAATTTGTAGATTTATTGGGTTTATTGTTGATTTGTGGTTTGAGAAATTTAGGCCAAAAAGATTTCTTGGATTGTGATCTCATATAAGGGTTTTGTAGAGGAAATTTCACTGATGGCCTCTTGAGATAAAATGAACCACACCATTGGATCCAACATGGTTGACAAATGAAAATTCATATAAAATTTTCCCTATTTTAGCCACTATCAAAAATTGCAAAAGAAATTGGCCCAATCGTATAGGTCGATTACAGGGTCGACTACAAAAAAAAAATTCAAATCCTACATTTTAAAATTTTAAATATAAATTAAATTAAATTAATTGGGGGGTCTACAAACCTCGCCTTGTACTCATAATACCGTAGGGCACTACATGAGTTATTGACACCCCTGCAACACCACAAGCGTTGTCGACCAATCGGCCAACAAGATATTGCCCCCAGTCTAACAGTCGGCCATCAAGACCAGCCGAAGTCATTGGCCTTTAAAATATTTTACTGCCTATTAATTAAATTTAATTCAAAAAATTTATTCTCCAATTCTTAAAATAAAATTTTTAATTTTTAAAATCTACCTCCTCCTATCCCATCATAGTGTCATTTGGATGTTTCCACTATCGACGGGTTGTCGGGGGCCACCCCTTCCACCTCTACTAGCCAATTGTTGAAATTTTGGAGATGTTGGAAGCTTGAGTTGGTTGTGAGTTGCTTGGGTGTTGTCATTAGTGTCAACCCCTTGTATGAAAAAATTTTTGGAATGTTATTGGTCTTGATGATGTCAACCCTTAGCATTGGATCTATTTGTTGATGATAGGTGATAAGAGTAAGTTTTTTAAGCTTGTAAAGTATGATGGTGGTCTTGTTAAGTTTGGTGATGATACATCTGCTAAGATATGTGGAAAAGATTCAATTATTTTTAATAGCAAGAATAATATAGATGGTGTTCTTTATGTCAAGGGTCTCTAACATAATCTTCTAAGTGTAGGACAAATATGCAGCAAAGGGTATAAGCTTGTATTTTAGAATGATGGTTGTGAAGTCAGAAAAGGAAGCTCTAGTATTCTGGTTGTTGTTAGAACAAGGACAGGAGGTAATGTCTATCAACCCAAAGGTAATGGTGCAAAGTGATTTATGTCTCAAACTAATGAAAGTTGGATATGGCATAGAATAATGGGTCACATTAATTTTGATAGCCTAGTGAGGATAAGCTCTACTAATATTGTGAGATATTTTCCAAAGATTACAAATCCTATCAATGCAATCTACAAAGAGTGTCAAATTGGAAAGAAAACAAAGACAAGATTCAAGACAAAGGAATATTCTACCATAGGTCCCCTAAGTTAGTGCATACAGATCTATGTGTGCCTACCAGAATTAGAAGCTCATATGGTGACATGTATTTCTTGTCATTAATTGATGATTATTCTATAATGGCTTGGGTTACACTTTTGAAAGAAAAATCAGAAGTTCTAGACAAGTTTAAAGCATTTAAGGCTATGGTTGAGATTGAAATGAATCTGAAGATAAAATGTTTGAGGTCTGATACAGGTGGTGAGTTTACTTCAAATGAGTTTAAAAAATTTTGTGAAGATCATGGAATAAAGAGGAATTTTTTGGCCCCTAGAACTCCTTAATAGAATGAAGTTGTGGAAGGGAAAAACAAAATATTTCAAGAAGCAACCAAGACAATGATGAAAGAAGCTAACCTTCTGGATGTCTTTTAGAGAGAGTCAATTCATTTTGCAGTCTACATTCTAAACAGAGGTCAAGAAAGAGAAAATAGTTCAAAGAATCCCTATGAGTTATGGTATGTAAAACCCCCTACTATGAAATGATTCAGTCTTTGGAAGAAAATTTGATATCATAAGAGATGAGGAAAACTTGGGAAAGTTTGATGTAAGATATAATGAAGGAATCTTCCTTGGATATTCTATAAGAAGCAAGGCAAGTTGGTGTTACAAGAGATTGAAGAAGATTGTTGAGAGTGCAAGTGTTAACGTAGATGAGGAACCACATCAAATTTCAATATTGATAAAAGGATATGAATTTGATGAATCCCCTTGCAGTGAAGAAGAAAAGGTTGAAGACAAAGGAAAAGAGTTGATAGTTGAAGAGGAAGAAGCTTTGGAAAAGAATCTTAAGAATCATAATTATGTGCAGAAGAATCCTTCAGAAGATCATATCATTGGAGATAAGAGAAAAGGCATGCTAACAATTATAAAATCTGTTATGAAATAGGAACAAGTAATTTTTTGTTTACTTTCTAAGGTGGAACCAAAAACAATGATTGAGGCATGTAAAGATAAGAATTGGATTAAAGCAATGACGGAAGAGTTGGAACAGACAGAGAAGAATATGACTTGGGAATTGGTCCCAAGACTGGAAAATAAGAATGTGATTGGTACTAAGTGGGTATTCCGAAACAAGTTGAATGAAGATGGAAAATTTGTTAGAAATAAAGCTAGACTTGTGTGTAAGGATTACTCATAAGTCGAAGGTATATATTTTGAGGAAAAATTTATCTGGTTGTAAGAATGGAAGCTATCAGAATGTTTTTAGCATTTGTAGCACATAAAGATTTCAAACTATATTGGATGGATGTGAAATATACATTCTTGAATGGTGAATTGGAAGAAGAGGTATACATTGAACAACCAAAAAAAATTCAATTATCAGAAGAAAAAATACGGTCTGTAGATTGAAGAAAGCATTGTATGGAGTGAAGCAAGCTCTCAAAGCTTGGTATTTAAGGCTAAATAAGTACTTGTTGTAGCAAGGATTCAAGAAAGGTACTACAGATAGAAATTTGTATTTCAAAGTTGAAGGAGAAAAAATCTTGATTGTGGTGGTATATGTTGATGACATATTATTTGGAGGAAATGAAGATATGTGGAATAATTTTGTAGAGGAAATGCATAAATAATTTGAGATATCAATGTGTGGGGAGATTAGTTTCTTCCTTGGTTTATAGATTA
The DNA here is from genome assembly GCA_007115665.2 of Sequoiadendron giganteum. Classification (NCBI taxonomy): domain Eukaryota; kingdom Viridiplantae; phylum Streptophyta; class Pinopsida; order Cupressales; family Cupressaceae; genus Sequoiadendron; species Sequoiadendron giganteum. The sequence continues at coordinate 337,912,940 of CM021105.1, read as the reverse complement.
GTCAATTAAAGAAAGGATTCATATCATAGTCTAAATATGTTAATAATTGTTGAAGAAGTTTGGAATAGATTACTCTAAACCAATATGTGCTCCTATAGTTACTCATTGTAAGATAAGCAAGAATGATGAATCTCCTAAGATAGATCAGAGCAAGTATAGATCAATGATTGGTGTACTATTATATCTTACTATTACTAGACTGCATATCATGCATTCAATTTGTCTTGTGGCTAGATTTCAAGAAGATCCCATAGAATCTCATTTTGCAACAGTGAAAAGGATATTCAAATATTTGAAGAGAACTTTGGATTAAGGTTTGTGGTATCCTAAAGATATTGACTTCTCTTTGAGTGCATATATAGATGCAAATTGGGTTGGATGTGCAAATGATAGGAAAAGTACAAGTGGTGGTATTTTCTTTCTTGGAAGCAGTTCAATTTTATGGCTATGTAAGAAGCAGGATTCAGTGTCATTATCTATTGTAGAAGTAGAGTATATTGCAGCAACATCATGTTGTACACAAGTGTTGTGGATGAATTAAACATTAAAATATATCAAAGTTTCATGTGATGAACCTATTCCTATCATGTCTGAAAATACAAGTACAATCAATATTTCAAAGAATTTGATAATGCATTCAAGAACAACACATGTCTCAATCCAGTATCACTTATTGAGAGATAAAGTTATAAAGAATGAGGTGAAGCTAGATTATGTGTCTACTAAGGATCAAGTTGTTGATATTTTCACAAAGGCTCTTCCAAAAGATACTTTTGAGTATCTTCAAGACAAGTTAGGGGTTATTGCCCCTCCTTTCAACTAGATGCATAAGTGTGTGCATATGTTTAGGAAGTATTTCAAGATACATTATTTGTCTTGGACTGATGTTGAAAGCTACTTCTCAAGGGGAGTAGGTAGTAATAGTTGCTAGATAGTGTAGTCAGATGGAGCATATTGTATGGCCCTAAGGGGGGTGTATAGGAAAGTGAGTATAGAGGAAAGCTAAAGAATTTAATACAAAAGAATGGTATATGAAGGTGTTTCCCTTTGTATGTTTTCAAAGGGGGAGAGCATTAGAGTTGGATGATTTTATGGCCCTTTTGCATTGATGTCAAAGGGGGAGAGAAAATTAAAGTGGTTGAAAAACTATAAGGGGAGAAATAAAAACCATTGTGCAGAAGTGAATATGGTTTGAAAACCATAGGGGGAGAGAATGTGGAAAATTATTGTGATTTAGAATGAAAGTGTTTCAAGAGAAGAATTTTGTGAAGATAATGGATGAAGAATAAGAGCTTTCTCTATTAGGGGGAGTACCTGTTATTGCAATATTATTGTTGGTTGTTTTTTTATTGGTGGTTTTTCAAAAAGCAAGTGTTGCCACCAATAACAAAGGGGGATTGTAAGAAGTTTGTAAAGGAAATGCAAAAAGAATTCAATATATCAATGTGTGGGGAGATGAATTTCTTACTTGGTTTGCAGATCAGTCGATCAAAGAAAGGTATATGCATATCATAGTCTAAGTATGTTAATGAATTGTTGAAGAAGCTTGGAATGGATTACTCTAAACTGATATATACTCCTACGGTTACTCATTGTAAGTTAAGTTAGTGTAGACATTGAAAAATATCCTCAGTCTGCGAGCAACTTTTTTCTTTAGTCGTCATCCTCTAATAATTAAATAATTTTATTCCTGATTGTATTCTTTTATTAATTAAATAATTTTTAATTATTTAATTAATTCACTTTCTAATCTCTATTCTACCCTAATCAATTAAAATAAATTAATTGTCACTATACCCTTTCTTCAATAATTAAATAAATCCTTATTTATTTAATTATTTATCTTTCATCACCTGTCTATAGTCAGATAATAATTATTATTTGACCTTTTATTCTTCTATAATTAAATAATTGATGAAACTATTTAATTATGTGCCATTCTTCTATTTTGAATAATTGATCCAAATCAATTATCCATGTCTAATTTATATATCCTCCTTCAATTAAATTTATGAATATAATTAAGTCTCTTTTTTCATTTCCTCCAAATAAATTATTTATTTCGCTTGTCCTTCTCCTCGATTTTCTAATAAATAAATAAATTATTTATCCCTCCATTTTGGTCAAAGATCCCCTATCAATATTTCATGCCATAGCTTGCATGTCTTGCATGTTTTTCATAGTCATCAAGCATCATAGTCGTCGACGTCATATCTTTCCCATGCATGGCATATTATGGTTGCATCAATTCTCCATTGTTGATCTAGGCATCTTTCTAGAAACTTGATCTTGGCCATCCATTTCGTAACCTCCCTCTCATGAATCCTCATCTATTGATCTTAGAATCTTTCTAGAATATTAATCTCAACCGTCCATTTGAAAGGTTTTCTATAAAAGAAACCTTTCTCCTCCATTTTCAATTTAATAGTCATTTTATCTCCAACTTTCTTGCTTACTATTTGCAGGTATTTGCACAACTCCAACAACAAATTCGAGGGCAATATTGGCATAAGAAGAAATAGGAGATACAAGAGAAGTGAGGAAACTTCAATGGGGAGTATTTGATTTGAATGATTTTAGCTTATTATTCTGCATTTGTTTGTATTCTCTTGTTTTGATGAGGTTAATAGCTTAGAAGTGTTTGGCTATCACTTTATATATGCCATTTGATTTTACCCCTTCTTACAGTTAGAATGATGAATCTCTTAATATAGATTTGAGCAAGTATAGATCAATGATTGGTGGACTATTACATCTTACTGCTACTAGACTGGATATCATGCATTTAGTTTATCTTGTGGCTAGATTTCAAGAAGATCCCAAAGAATCTCATGTTGCATCAGTTAAAAGGATATTTATATATTTGAAGGGAGCTCTGGATTATGGTTTGTGGTATTCTAAGGATATTGACTTCTCCTTGAGTGTATATACAGATGTAGATTGGGTTGGATTTCCAAATGACATGAAAATTACAAGTGGTGGTGTTTTCTTTCTTGGAAGAAGGATGGTTTCATGGCTAAGTAAGAAGCGGGATTCAATTTCATTATCTATTGTAGAAGAAGAGTATATTGTAGCAGCAACATGTTGTGCATAGGTGTTGTGGATGAAGCAAACATTGAGAGATATCAAAGTTTCATATGATGAACCTATTCGTATCATGTGTAAAAATACAAGTGCAATCAATATTTCAAAGAATCTAATAATTCATTCAAGAACAAAACATATCTCAATCTAGTATCACTTCTTGAGAGAGAAAGTTGCAAAGAATGAGGTGAAGCTAGAGTATGTGCCTACTAAGGATCAGGTTGCTAATATTTTCACAAAGGCTCTTCCAAAAGATACTTTTGAGTATCTTTTGGAGAATTTATCGGTTATTTCCCCTCCTTCTCTCAACTAGATGAATAATTTTCCAAATTTTTGTTGGAAGTTTGAAGAGTTTGTCATTGATTTTCTTATTGGCAACATGAGCATGAGTATGAGCATGAGGTACACAGTGTGCAAATACAGTGTTGTCATTGATGTCAACATTGTGGATTGATATGAATATTGATGTGTAGACCGATTGGTGAAGCATGATTGTGAATGAAGATGATAATCTAGTGCATAGATGCAAGAGTTTTTGATCTAGTGCAAACAGTTGAATTGAAGAATTGATTGTGTCAAAATAGAGTTTTCAATGTATAGTGTGTAATTTTTTGGTTTGCATTGGTCTAACTTGAAGAATTTTTCTCTGTTGTTCTAAGGAAAGTTCTTTGGATGTCAAAAGAATCTAAATCCATAGTTTCATGCCTTTTGGCCCTGTGGTGCAGAAGTTATGAGTAATAGAATATCAGGTTTTCCAATGACAGTGTTTACCAAT